>CM040764.1:22511934-22636602 GCA_022829145.1 Albula goreensis | reverse complement strand
TCTCAGGTGTGAGGGGTTTGAACGCAGAGCTGAAGCCAGAGAATCACAGCCTCTCTCTGTGATTTGACAGCCTGACAGCCTGCAGAGAGAAGGAGACCAGCTCTAAACAAACACGTCGTACAGAAGCCAATACAAAACATCAGGACTGTGGAATAGTCAATAATAATAAGTCAGTAATAATCAATGTGTTATGCACTTTTTATACCATGTCTTAGTTAAATACTCATTGCTGATTGGCTAAAGGGTGTGCATTATTGTTCAGTAATCTACAAAATGACCTCATATGTCCTCATAGATAAACAGCACTCCTCAGTGCCCATTTTGTGTCCCCTATAACACAGGACTTTAGTTATTTTGTTCCTGTTTTATTTAGTTTATTCTGTCTTATTCCTGTCCCTGCAATATACATAGTTTTCATCAGTCATTAGTCTTGCGGTACCAAAGGAAGCAGTCGGATTTCATCAAGGCTGTGCTGCAGAGAGGCTAATCCAATGAGCAACAATCACAGCAGAGCAGGCCTGAGAGTGTTACTGACCTGAGTTTCTTATTGACTGAAGATTGTTACTGCTTAAATATCTTTGCACAGAGGAGAACACATGAAAGATTAAATTAAATTAAATTAATTCATGTACTTACCTGAATCCAGCAGGTACCAACTGATATCAGACCTATTAGACTCACCCCAGTCTCTGCAGTTTACAGTGTGGGTCCTCCAGTCCAGTAGAGAGCGCTCTCACTCCTGAATCCTGCAGATCATTGTCTCTGAGCTCCAGATCTCGCAGCTCTGAGTGGGGAGAATGCAGGACTGAGACCAGATCATCACAGCAGCCCTCTGTGAGATTACACCAGCCCAGCCTGTGGAGAGAACACACACACACACTATAAATACACACCAACCCAGCCTGTGGAGAGAACACACACACACTATAAATATACACCAACCCAGCCTGTGGAGAGAATACACACACAATAAATCTACACCAACCCAACCTGTGAGAGAACACACTCACGATAATATCAGGAGAACACCCAGGATATTATGCCCTGCTTTACTTCCTTTGTATCTGCCAAATTTACGGCCAGACTGAGGGCAGATAAGATAACAAAGCTCTGGAGAGAGACATGGCTCACTCACTAAATACTTTAAAGTCAGTGACCTCAAGCTCATACAACCACTTAAAGTTAAACAGCCATTCTCTCTAGATACCAATACAATACCTAAAACACCACATTGTTGATGGTTAACATGGATTTGCATTTGGGGCCACTAGTTCAAAGTAGAATTGGGCATTATGATCCACATAATGAGCAGATTATCAAAATGATCATTCTGAAAAGATAACTTCTGTTTCCACAGGTTTGGCTCATAAGTGTAAAAATAAGCCCTTTGTAAACTTTCAGGCACTCCTCCACCAGGTAATTAATTATGCATGGACCAGGGAGGAGGGGAGAGCCCCTTCTTAAGACCGGCCTGGAACAGTCCTCATGGCTCAGTTTTATCTGCCTTACCCTACAGTTCAGTTTATTCTGCTTCAACCCCAAAGCTCAGTTATTCTGCTCAACGCTCAATTATACTGAAGAAAGTTTGGTTCCGAGATCATCTCTGGTGCGACATTTTGGATTTTTTGGTTTTGGTGTTTGGCTGCGATTGTGGGTGATTCCTTCATTATTCCTCAAATGAAACATACAGTTGGCTGTGCTAACTTTCATTGCATTCATTTGTCTGTTTTGTGATCCGTTGGTATCCTTGTTTTGTTGTTTGTGTCTTTTATCACAGTCTGTCAAGGTAGTGGACCAGGTCTTTTGTGTAGACTCTGAGCTGTGTTATCTAATCAACCTATTTAAAATATTTATTTTGTAAGGATAGATTTCTGATTAAAGTTGATCCACCTAGGAGACCAGATAACTCAGTCTGCTGTGTGTGGGTTCAAGTCCCAGCTCCGGCCCTCTATCTATGCTTTCTCTTCTCTGTAACCCTCTCAGCCTTTCTACTGTCTGAATACAGAACACATGCAAAAGGAGGGTAGCTTCACCATTCTCCTTTTGTAAAAAAAAAAACAATCCACCAGACTGCTTATCCCTATCTTCAACTTGGTGATTTAATTAATCATGAATATTCTTAATATTAATTATTTAACTGAATCTATTTGAACTTATTTTAAGTGTTGGTCAGGTGAGAGGTTTTAGTAGTTAGCGTCACTTGTGTTCAGTATTCAGTGTGCTGGACATTAAACAAGGGCATTAATTGCTTGAACCAACTGGATTCAGGGACCGTTATTTTTATTAAATTCTCACTTCCCTGACAAAAAATACACAAACAAATATACAACTGCGCCCCTACCTTTACCTGCTGCCACACATGATACACACACACCACACACACACACACACACACAATATATATATCAACCTAGCTTGTGAAAGAACACACACATAATTTTCACTCAGGCATTGTACAGTAATACAGTAGCCCTTACAGTAATACAGTAACCTTACAGTACAGTGAACCCTCGTTAAACCGGACTAATTGGGGGGAAAGAGAGTATGAGATAACCGAAAGCACAATATAACCTTACAGTCATACAGTAACTCTTACTGTAATACAGTAGAACTTATAGTAATACAGTAGCCTTACGGTCATACATTAGCCCTTACAGTCATACAGTAACCTTACAGTAATACAGTAACTCTTACAGTCATACAGTAACCCTTATAGTCATGCAGTAGCCTTTACAGTACAGTGAACACTCATTAAACCAGACTAATTGGGGGAAAGGGAGTACAACATAAGCCATAGTACGATATAACCAGGTGATGATAAAAAAACACGCAATAGTCCCACCTCAGCTGTGGTACCAAGCCATGTTTACTCAGAGCTCAGTGTATGACAACACTGGGACTGTGTCAGTTTAGTTAAGTTTCCAAAGAATCCTCTGTGATACGATGTGGCACCAATGTAATAGCTACCAATAACAACAAATATTAAAAGAAAGAGGGAAGAGAGAAAGAGGTAAAAAAATACAGAGTAAGTAAGGGAAAGAGAGGACAGTGAAAGGAGATAAGAGGTAGAGAAAGGAGAGAAAAAGAGGGGAGTAGTACATACAGTAATACAGCAGCTCTTACAGTCAAACAGTAGCCTTTACAGTCATACAGGAGAGTGGCTTTGAGTGTGTTACTGCTTTTATACAATATTTTTGCACTAAACTATAAAACCAATGCAAATATAAAAACAATTGCATTTGAGTGAGAAAAAATGGTTTTATACATTTGTGTTTACAAGTGCAGCTACTGATAAGCAGCTGGCTAACGTACATGCTAACTGGGCATCATTTAGACACACAAACCCCATCAGCAGCATGTAGCTTCCCCTAGCTGAGCCTGAGAGCCATATAACTGCTCACAGTCTTTCCTACAGCAGATACCTAACTGTGTATTACCAGCTTATGCAGCTTTCAAAGTGAACATCACTTATCAGCTGTGAAGTGATTGGTGGCAGTATGAAGCACTGTGATTGGACAGAGGGAGTGAGCATTCTGAATGGACATTCAGCACCTGTGACCTGACACTGTACAGACTCCACAGGAACCTGTTATCCTGGTTGCTTTGTTGGAATAGAGGGGTAAGAATGGAGAGAATGGATGAGTGTAGAAAGTAAACAATGGCTGAGGGAGAGAGGAGTAAACTGAGATAGAAGGAGCTTTTTAACATTTCACTTTATAGCTCCCTAATCACTAATTCTATTCTAATGGTCACATAAAAGCACACAGCACTACTCACCCCAGTGTCTGTAGTTTACAGTTGGGACTCATCAGTCCAACACAGAGCAGCTTCACTCCTGAATCTCCCAGATTATTGAAGCTGAGGTCCAGCTCTCTCAGGGGAGAGTTTGATGACTGGAGAACTGAGGCCACAATTCCACAGGACTCCTCTGTGAGGTTAACACTGACCAGTCTGCAAAGAAGAGCCAAAGATGATTTAATGTAATAATGTTCTCTGCTTATAATATCATCATGTTCGCAGTTATCATGATGCTGTGCTTGGTCTAGCGGCAAAAACCTTAATAAAAACTATGGAGACAGCACAGCATTGCAAAGTTGTGAAAGAGAGTGTGGAGAATGGATTTTGGAGCACCTGACACACACACATAATCACACTGTAAATATAGACCAACCCAGCCTGTGAGAAAACACACACACATTCTCCACCAAGGGACACACTGGAAATATGTGTTTTTAAATCTTTCAGTTGTCATCCTCTGGGCACAGACGTTTAAGCTGTAACACACTGGAGACTGTATTATACCGAGGCTGTGAACAGCACAGGGTGCTCATGGACTGTGTGTACAAGTGCAGCTACTGATAAGCAGCTGGCTAACTTACATGCTAACTGGGCATCATTTAGACACACAAACCCCATCAGCAGCATGTAGCTTCCCCTAGCTGAGCCTGAGAGCCATATAACTGCTCACAGTCTTTACTACAGCAGATACCTAACTGTGTATTACCAGCTTATGCAGCTTTCAAAGTGAACATCACTGATCAGCTGTGAAGTGATTGGTGGCAGTATGAAGCGCTGTGATTGGACAGAGGGAGTGAGCATTCTGAATGGACATTCAGCATCTGTGACCTGACACTGTACAGACTCCACAGGAACCTGTTATCCTGGTTGCTTTGTTGTGATAGAGGGGTAAGAATGGAGGGATTGGATGAATGTAGAAAGTAAATGAAGGCTGAGGGAGAGAGGGAGTAAACTGAGATAGAAGGAGCTTTTTAACATTTCACTTTATAGCTCCATAATCACTAATTCTATTCTAAAGGTCACATAAAAGCACACAGCACTACTCACCCCAGTGTCTGTAGTTTACAGTTGGGACTCTTCAGTCCAGCACAGAGCAGCTTCACTCCTGAATCTCCCAGGTTATTGAAGCTGAGGTCCAGCTCTCTCAGGGGAGAGTTTGATGACTGGAGAACTGAGGCCACAATTTCACAGGATTTCTTTTTCAGACCACAGCTGTCCAGTCTGCAAAGGAGAGTCAATGATGATTTAATGTAATAATGTTCTCTGCTTATAATATGATCATGTTCACAGTGATCATGATGGTGTGCTTGGTCTAGCAGCAAAAACCTTAATAAAAACTATGGAGACAGCACAACATCACAAAGTTGAAAAAAGAGAGTGTGGAGAATGGATTTTGCAGTGCCTGACACACACACATAAAAAAAATGTAAATATAGACCGACCCAGCCTGTGAGAAAACACACACACATTCTCCACCAACGGACACACTGGAAATATGTGTTTTTAAATCTTTAAGTTGACATCCTCTGGGCACAGATGTTTAAGCTGTAACACACTGGAGACTGTACTGTACTGAGACTGTGAACAGCACAGGGTGCTCATGGTCTGTGTGTACAAGTTCAGCTCCTGATAAGCAGCTGGATAACTTACATGCTAACTGGGCATCATTTAGACACACAAACCCCATCAGCAGCATGTAGCTTCCCCTAGCTGAGCCTGAGAGCCATATAACTGCTCACAGTCTTTACTACAGCAGATACCTAACTGTGTATTACCAGCTTATGCAGCTTTCAAAGTGAACATCACTTATCAGCTGTGAAGTGATTGGTGGCAGTATGAAGCGCTGTGATTGGACAGAGGGAGTGAGCATTCTGAATGGACATTCAGCATCTGTGACCTGACACTGTACCGACTCCACAGGAACATGTTATCCTGGTTGCTTTGTTGGAATAGAGGGGTAAGAATGGAGGGATTGGATGAATGTAGAAAGTAAACGAACACTGAGGGAGAGAGGAGTAAACAGAGATGGAAGGAGCTTTTTAACATTTCACTTTATAGCTCCATAATCACTAATTCTATTCTAAAGGTCACATAAAAGCACACAGCACTACTCACCCCAGTGTCTGTAGTTTACAGTTGGGACTCATCAGTCCAGCACAGAGCAGCTTCACTCCTGAATCTCCCAGATTATTGAAGCTGAGGTCCAGCTCTCTCAGGGGTGAGTTTGGTGACTGGAGAGCTGAGGACACAATTCCACAGGACTCCTCTGTGAGGTTAACACTGACCAGCCTGCAAAGAATAGCCAAAGATGATTTAATGTAATCATGTTCACTGTCTGGGACTTCCTTTTTTGTATCTTAGCCCAGTTCAGATCAAAGATTCATGATGAGACGACGTTAAATTGGCGACAGTTCTGAAGAATCACAGGTTTTCTGAAAGTAGATGTACTAAAACCATGCTGTCCACATGAAAGTGACAAGATGGCATTGAGATAATTTCCATAGCAACTATGAACAGGCTGTATTGTTTTCTTGTCAGCAGTGTCAGCTACAAAGGAGGAAAACTTTGATAAATGGCCGGTCACAGTGATCATGATGGTGTGCTTGGTCTAATGGCAAAAACCTTAATAAAAACTATGGAGACAGCACAACATCACAAAGTTGTAATAGAGAGTGTGGAGAATGGATTTTGGAGCACCTGACACACACACATAATCACACTGTAAATACTGTATATACCGAACCAGCCTGTGAGAGAACACACACACATTCTCCACCAAGGGACACACTGGAAATATGTGTTTTTGAATCTTTCAGTTGTCATCCTCTGGGCACAGATGTTTAAGCTGTAACACACAAGAGGCTGTACTGTACTGAGACTGTGAACAGCACAGGATGCTCATGGTCTGTGTGTACAAGTGCAGCTACTGATAAGCAGCTGGCTAACTTACATGCTAACTGGGCATCATTTAGACACACAAACCCCATCAGCAGCATGTAGCTTCCCCTAGCTGAGCCTGAGAGCCATATAACTGCTCACAGTCTTTACTACAGCAGATACCTAACTGTGTATTACCAGCTTATGCAGCTTTCAAAGTGAACATCACTTATCAGCTGTGAAGTGATTGGTGGCAGTATGAAGCACTGTGATTGGACAGAGGGAGAGAGAGCATTCTGAATGGACATTCAGCACCTGTGACCTGACACTGTACAGACTCCAAATGAGCCTGTTTTCCTGTTTACGTTTTGTAACAGAGGAGTAAGAATGGAGGGGTTAGAGGAATGTGGAAATAAAATGGATGAGGGAGAGAGTGTGTACTACTGTGTATTTTGCTGCTGTAACAGCTTAGATAGTTTCTATCTGTCTATCTGTCTATCTATCATCTATCTATCTGTGAAATGATACGTGACAATAAGCAGTGGTGTGACTGATGAGAACTTATTTGACTAAACTGGACCAATGTGGGAAATAAAAGAAGGATGAGGGAGAGAGGAGTAAACTGAGATAGAAGGAGCTTCTTAACATTTCACTTTATAGCTCCATAATCACTAATTCTATTCTAAAGGTCACATAAAAGCACACAGCACTACTCACCCCAGTGTCTGTAGTTTACAGTTGGGACTCATCAGTCCAGCACAGAGCAGCTTCACTCCTGAATCTCCCAGATTATTGAAGCTGAGGTCCAGCTCTCTCAGGGGTGAGTTTGGTGACTGGAGAGCTGAGGACACAATTTCACAGGACTCCTCTGTGAGGTTAACACTGACCAGCCTGCAAAGAATAGCCAAAGATGATTTAATGTAATCATGTTCACTGTCTGGGACTTCCTTTTTTGTATCTTAGCCCAGTTCAGATCAAAGATTCATGATGAGACGACGTTAAATTGGCGACAGTTCTGAAGAATCACAGGTTTTCTGAAAGTAGATGTACTAAAACCATGCTGTCCACATGAAAGTGACAAGATGGCATTGAGATAATTTCCATAGCAACTATGAACAGGCTGTATTGTTTTCTTGTCAGCAGTGTCAGCTACAAAGGAGGAAAACTTTGATAAATGGCCGGTCACAGTGATCATGATGGTGTGCTTGGTCTAATGGCAAAAACCTTAATAAAAACTATGGAGACAGCACAACATCACAAAGTTGTAATAGACAGTGTGGAGAATGGATTTTGGAGCACCTGACACACACACATAATCACACTGTAAATACTGTATATACCGAACCAGCCTGTGAGAGAACACACACACATTCTCCACCAAGGGACACACTGGAAATATGTGTTTTTGAATCTTTCAGTTGTCATCCTCTGGGCACAGATGTTTAAGCTGTAACACACAAGAGGCTGTATTATACCGAGGCTGTGAACAGCACAGGGTGCTCATGGACTGTGTGTACAAGTGCAGCTACTGATAAGCAGCTGGATAACTTACATGCTAACTGGGCATCATTTAGACACACAAACCCCATCAGCAGCATGTAGCTTCCCCTAGCTGAGCCTGAGAGCCATATAACTGCTCACAGTCTTTACTACAGCAGATACCTAACTGTGTATTACCAGCTTATGCAGCTTTCAAAGTGAACATCACTGATCAGCTGTGAAGTGATTGGTGGCAGTATGAAGCGCTGTGATTGGACAGAGGGAGTGAGCATTCTGAATGGACATTCAGCATCTGTGACCTGACACTGTACAGACTCCACAGGAACCTGTTATCCTGGTTGCTTTGTTGTGATAGAGGGGTAAGAATGGAGGGATTGGATGAATGTAGAAAGTAAATGAAGGCTGAGGGAGAGAGGAGTAAACTGAGATAGAAGGAGCTTTTTAACATTTCACTTTATAGCTCCATAATCACTAATTCTATTCTAAAGGTCACATAAAAGCACACAGCACTACTCACCCCAGTGTCTGTAGTTTACAGTTGGGACTCTTCAGTCCAGCACAGAGCAGCTTCACTCCTGAATCTCCCAGGTTATTGAAGCTGAGGTCTAGCTCTCTCAGGGGTGAGTTTGATGACTGGAGAACTGAGGCCACAATTTCACAGGATTTCTTTTTCAGACCACAGCTGTCCAGTCTGCAAAGGAGAGTCAATGATGATTTAATGTAATAATGTTCTCTGCTTATAATATGATCATGTTCACAGTGATCATGATGGTGTGCTTGGTCTAGCAGCAAAAACCTTAATAAAAACTATGGAGACAGCACAACATCACAAAGTTGAAAAAAGAGAGTGTGGAGAATGGATTTTGCAGTGCCTGACACACACACATAAAAAAAATGTAAATATAGACCGACCCAGCCTGTGAGAAAACACACACACATTCTCCACCAACGGACACACTGGAAATATGTGTTTTTAAATCTTTAAGTTGACATCCTCTGGGCACAGATGTTTAAGCTGTAACACACTGGAGACTGTACTGTACTGAGACTGTGAACAGCACAGGGTGCTCATGGTCTGTGTGTACAAGTTCAGCTCCTGATAAGCAGCTGGCTAACTTACATGCTAACTGGGCATCATTTAGACACACAAACCCCATCAGCAGCATGTAGCTTCCCCTAGCTGTGCCTGAGAGCCATACAACTGCTCACAGTCTTTCCTGCAGCAGATACCTAACTGTGTATTACCAGCTTATGCAGCTTTCAAAGTGAACATCACTTATCAGCCGTGAAATGATTGGTGGAAGTAAGAAGAGTTGTGATTGGACAGAGGGAGTGAGCTTTCTGAATGGACATTCAGCACCTGTGACCTGACACTGTACAGACTCCAAATGAACCTGGTATCCTGTTTACTTTTTGTAACAGAGGAGTAAGAATGGAGGGGTTAGAGGAATGTGGAAATAAAATGGATGAGGGAGAAAATGTGTACTACTGTGTATTTTGCTGCTGTAACAGCTTAGATGGTTTCTATCTGTCTATCTGTCTATCTATCATCTATCTATCTGTGAAATGATACGTGACAATAAGCAGTGGTGTGACTGATGGGAACTCATTTGACTAAACTGGGCCAATGTGGGAAATGAAAGAAGGATGAGGGAAAGAGGAGTAAACTGAGATAGAAGGAGCTTTTTAACATTTCACTTTATAGCTCCCTAATCACTAATTCTATTCTAACAGTCACATAAAAGCACACAGCACTACTCACCCCAGTCTCTGTAGTTTACAGTTGGGACTCATCAGTCCAGCACAGAGCAGCTTCACTCCTGAATCTCCCAGGTTATTGAAGCTGAGGTCCAGCTCTCTCAGGGGTGAGTTTGGTGACTGGAGAGCTGAGGACACAATTCCACAGGACTTCTTTTTAAGACCACAGCTGTCCAGTCTGCAAAGAAGAGCCAATATTTAGAATTATATAATGAAGTAACAAATATTTATTTTTTAGATATACCATTGGTCGTGATCAGTGATAGAGTGTGATGTTTACTTCTGTCTAAGTATTTCAAACATTTTGAAATGTGAATACTGTAGATATATAGACTTCCTTTTTTGTATCTTTCGCCAGTTCTGATCAAAGATGCCACAAAAGATGGCATGAAACTGGCAACTCTTATGAAAAATCACAGGTTGTCTGATATTAGATGTCCTAAAACCAGGCTGTGCACATCAGAGTGCTGAGATGACAGTTAAATGACAGTTTCAAGAGTAGCAGATCATGTGATTGATTGTTTTATGTGTCAGCAGGAAAATTTTGATAAATGGCAGAACATAATGATCACGATTATGTGCTTGGTCTCGTGGAAAAAAACGTGAATAAAAACAACGGAGACATTGTGAGGTTGTAAAAGAGAGTGTGGATGAGACCAATGGATTATGCAGCACCTGAAACAGAGTACCTGCCTTTTCAAACTTGTACCTTGAACGGGAAGTCAGTGATGTACCAGCGATTCAGCAACTTTGCTCTGAGATTTGACAATTTAATCTTTTGAGATGCTGTCCACCTGTCAGTAATACTGTCTGATGCTGTGTTTTTGTTTTTGTTTTTCCCTGTCCATGTGCTTTTGTTTTCATTCCCCCTTGTGTCTGCCCCCGCCCTCCTTGTTACCTTCCTGTTTGATTACCCATTTGTTTCACCTGCCCTATTGTGCACCTGTGTCTCGTTGGCTCGTTAGTCTGTGCATTTAAACCCTGTCTTGTGTTTGTTCTGTGCGAGTTCGTCTCAGTGTGTTTAGTACCTGTTGCGCTACAAGCCTTTCTGTTTCTGATCTGCCTGCCTGTTATTACCCTGTCTGTTTTTTGGTTTTGATTCTTCGCCTTGTGATTTTGTACCTTTGCTGAGCCTGCCTGTTACGAACTCTTTGCCTGTTTTTGACTACCACCCTGGATTGTGTTTCTGTACTTTTGCCGAGTCTCTCTGGTTTTGACCTCTGCCTGATTCACGACTTTGATTTTGGATTTGTGGACTTTGTTTTTGGCTGCTCAATAAACCCTGGTTTATTACGTATCTTCGTCTGCGCTTGGGTCCCTCTGAGTTCTGACAGTGCGAACTGCCAAGAATGGATCCAGCAGACTGCAGCCAGTATCAGGCCCTTTTGGACCAGCAAGGGGTCGCTCTCGGCAGGCATCAGTCCCAGCTGAACACTGTTCATGCAACCCTGAGGGGTTTAGCTGTCAGCCTTAACAACCTGTTCGACCAGCTTCAACTGCTCCGACCGACCCGAACAGCTTCCCGCTGACCCGACTCCCCATCCCTGCCCGTCCTTCCCACCTGAAAGAGAACCCCAGTTGCCACCTCCTGAGACCTACGCGGGAGAGCCAAGGACCTGCCGCTCCTTCCTCTCTCAGTGCTCCTGGTCTTTGAGCTACAGCCCTCCAGGTTTCCCACAGACAGATCGAAGATTGCCTACATCATCACACTCCTCTCCGGTCGTGCCAGAGAATGGGGACGGCGGTCTGGGACGCTCACTCACCTGTCTGCTCCACTTACCCCCACCTTCTGTGAAGAAATGAGGAGAGTGTTTGATCGGTCCCGAAGTGGTCGTGAGGCGGCGCAGAACTGCTCCAGGTTCGTCAGGAAGGGGGTTCAGTCTCAGACTTCGCCATCAACTTTCGTGCACTGGCCGCTTCAAGTGGATGGAACGAGAAGCCCAGGTCGATGCCTTCCTTCAAGGGCTGTCGGAGGAGGT
Organism: Albula goreensis; assembly: GCA_022829145.1. Lineage (NCBI taxonomy): Eukaryota > Metazoa > Chordata > Actinopteri > Albuliformes > Albulidae > Albula > Albula goreensis. The sequence continues at coordinate 22,624,690 of CM040764.1, read as the reverse complement.
AAAGGATGAGCTGGTCACCTGTGAACTACCAAGGGGTTTTGAGGCCCTCGTGGAACTGGCCATCCGCATCGATGGGAGATTGACCGATCGCCGCAGGGAGCGAACCAGGAGGGTCACCCCGCAACAGCGATGGGGCGGTGAGTCCTCTGCTGGGGTCTCTAAATCACCCGTTTCTGCTGTTCAAGTTCCAGAGCCCAGGCCAGTAAACCACACCCGTCTGACTCCCGCTGAGAGACAGAGACGTATTCTCACCCGCTCCTGTCTGTACTGCGGTAACTTGGGACACTTCATATCCACCTGTCCCCTAAAGGGCCAACACTCACCTGTAGCAGGGGAATTAACACTGAAGTTTACTCCCCTTCTGAAATCCCCCACCATCAGACCTCTACTGTCGGCTACTCTGTCTGTTAATGGATTCTCACAGGTGGTCTCTGTCCTGATCGATTCTGGAGCCGATGGAAACTTCATTGATGCCTCCCTGGCTGCCCAGCTCCACCTTCCACGACTCCCACTGCAGACGGCGCTGGAGGTCCTTGCCATCACAGGGAGACCCTGACCCGCATCACCCACGTGACGCCACCGGTGAGTCTGCTCATGTCGGGCAACCACAGGAGGAACTCACCCTGTACGTGCTTGATACCCCGCAGGCTTCCCTTGTACTAGGATATCCTTGGCTTAGCCGGCACAACCCGTGGGTGGACTGGACTAACAACAGGGTAAGGGAGGAGTGCCTACTGCCTGAATCACTGTCTCCGAGATGCCCAAGTTCCTGTTACTACTAACCGCCAGACTCCTGAGGAGCTCCCTGACCTGTCTAATGTCCCTCCGGAATACATGGACCTGAGAGGAGTGTTCAGCAAATCCCGAGCCGCCTCTTTGCCTCCCCATCGGCCATATGACTGTGCCATTGAGCTGCTGCCGGGGACCACGCCTCCCAGAGGTCGCCTTTTTTCTCTGTCGCCCCCTGAGACGCAGGCCATGGAGAGGTACATTCAGGACTCCTTGGCAGCAGGTATCATCCGCCCCTCATCGTCCCCAGCAGGGGCAGGGTTTTTCTTCGTGGGGAAGAAGGATGGCTCACTGCGCCCGTGCATCGACTACAGGGGTCTCAATAGCATCACTGTTAAGAATCGTTATCCTTTGCCATTAATGTCTACAGCTTTTGAGTCTCTGCAGGGTGCATCCATCTTTACCAGCTTGACCTGCGCAACGCCTATCACCTGGTCCGGATCCGCGAGGGCGATGAGTGGAAGACTGCTTTCAACACCCCCACTGGCCATTACGAATATCTGGTTATGCCGTTTGGCCTTACTAATTCCCATCTGTCTTCCAGGCGTTGGTTAATGATGTTCTGCGTGACATGCTGGGGCGGTTCGTCTACGTGTACCTAGACGATATTCTGGTGTTCTCCCGGTCCCCTGCCGAACACTCCCGTCACGTCCGCCAGGTCCTGCAGAGACTCCTGGAGAACAACTTATTTGTCAAGGCAGAAAAATGTGATTTTCACAAGGACACTGTCTTTCCTGGGGTATGTGGTTTCAGTGGGGGAGTCAGATGGATGCGAAGAAGGTACAAGCTGTAGTGGACTGGCCGCTACCAACGTCCACAGAGAGTTGCAGCGGTTTCTGGGATTTGCGAACTTCTATCGAAGATTCATCCGGAATTACAGTATGGTGGCGGCCCCATTGACCTCTCTCACTTCCTCCACCACTAGGTTCTCCTGGTCCCCGGCAGCGGAGGTGGCATTCCATGAACTCAAGAGGCGTTTCACTTCCGCTCCTATTCTGGTCCAGCCTGATCCTGCCCGTCAGTTTGTGGTGGAGGTGGATGCCTCGGACGTAGGGGTGGGGGCGGTTCTCTCTCAAGTGTCCAGTCAGGATGCCAAGCTTCACCCTTGTGCCTTTTCTCCAGACTGTCTTCTGCTGAACGGAATTATGACATTGGTGACCGAGAGCTCTTGGCGGTCAAGCTGGCATTAGAGGAGTGGAGGCACTGGCTAGAGGGAACGAAGGATCCCTTCCTGGTGTGGACGGACCACAAAAACCTAGAATATCTTCGTTCTGCCAAACGGCTTAATTCTCGTCAGGCACGCTGGTCCCTGTTCTTCGCCCGTTCAACTTCTCCCTCTCCTATCGCCCGGGCTCTAAGAATGCCAAACCTGATGCCCTCTCACGTCTACATGCCTCACCGGAGAGCTCTCCTGAGAAGGTTCCATCCTGCCTGATCGCTGCTGGGTAGCGGCTGCGCGGTGGGACATTGAGTCGGTGGTCCGCACTGCCCTCGGTGGTGAGTCTGCTCCCAGTGCCTGTCCGACTAATTGTCTGTTCGTTCCTCAGTGTGTCCGTTCCCAGGTGCTGCAGTGGGGACACTCCTCCAAGCTAGCCTGTCATCCGGGAGTAAGACGCACCATGGCTCTGCTCAAACAACGCTTCTGGTGGCCTGACATGAAGGAGGACGTCCACAGCTTTGTCTCTGCCTGCTCAGTCTGCGCCCGGAACAAGCCCTCCACCAGTTCTCCTGCTGGCCTGTTGCGCCCTCTACCGGTCCCTCAGAGGCCCTGGTCGCACATCGCGCTGGACTTTGTCACTGGTTTGCCCCCTTCTGACGGTAACACCGCCATCCTCACGGTCGTGGACCGTTTCTCTAAGCCGTACATTTCATTGCCCTTCCTAAATTACCCTCTGCTAAGGAAACTGCTGAGCTCCTGGTGGCTCACGTTTTTAGACTGCATGGGCTTCCTTTGGAGGTGGTGTCAGATAGGGGCCCCAGTTCACTTCTCAATTTTGGAGGTCATTTTGTACTTTGATTGGTGCCTCTGCTAACCTGTCCTCAGGTTTTCACCCCCAGACTAACGGCCAGACCGAGCGGGCTAATCAACAACTTGAGACGGTGCTGCGATGTCTTGTCTCCAGGGACGCCTCCTCTTGGAGTCGGCAGCTGCCATGGGTCGAATACTCGGTCAACTCCCTCCCCCTCCTCCACGGGTCTGTCACCCTTCCACTGCTGCCTCGGGTACCAACCCCCTGTTCCCATCCCAGGAGGAGGAGGTGAGTGTTCCATCTGCAGCTGCCTTCATCCGGAGATGCCGCCGCACCTGGAGGAGGGCTCGGACGGCACTGCTGCGGGCGTCAGCCCACATCAAGAAGGCGGCTGACCGTCGGCGCTCCAAGGCTCCGCGTTACCTCCAGGGCCAGCGGGTCTGGCTTTCCACCCGTGACCTGCCTCTCAAGGTTGACTCTCGGAAGTTGGCTCCCCGGTTCATCGGTCCCTTCCCCATCACCAAGGTCATCAGTCCTGTGGCCGTCCGCCTCCAGCTGCCTCCCCCCCCCGCCGCATCCACCCTACTTTCCACGTTTCCTGCATCAAACCGGTCCGCCGCAGTCCCCTGTGCCCACCCCTAAGGCGCCTCCTCCCCGCGTCTCATCGAGGGCTCCGAGGCGCACACTGTGCGCCGCTTGCTGAAGGTCCGTCGGCGCGGCAGAGGTCTGCAATACCTGGTGGACTGGGAGGGCTACGGGCCTGAGGAACGCTGCTGGGTCCCGGCTCGGGACATTCTCGACCCCTCCCTCATTACTGACTTTCACCGGCAGCATCCTGATGCACCTGCTAGACCGCCAAGAGGCGGTCGTAGGGGGTACTGTCAGTAATACTGTCTGATGCTGTGTTTTTGTTTTTGTTTTTCCCTGTCCATGTGCTTTTGTTTTCATTCCCCCTTGTGTCTGCCCCGCCTCCTTGTTACCTTCCCTGTTTGATTACCCATTTGTTTCACCTGCCCTATTGTGCACCTGTGTCTCGTTGGCTCGTTAGTCTGTGCATTTAAACCCTGTCTTGTGTTTGTTCTGTGCGAGTTCGTCTCAGTGTGTTTAGTACCTGTTGCGCTACAAGCCTTTCTGTTTCTGATCTGCCTGCCTGTTATTACCCTGTCTGTTTTTGGTTTTGATTCTTCGCCTTGTGATTTTGTACCTTTGCTGAGCCTGCCTGTTACGAACTCTTTGCCTGTTTTTGACTACCACCCTGGATTGTGTTTCTGTACTTTTGCCGAGTCTCTCTGGTTTTGACCTCTGCCTGATTCACGACTTTGATTTTGGATTTGTGGACTTTGTTTTTGGCTGCTCAATAAACCCTGGTTTATTACGTATCTTCGTCTGCGCTTGGGTCCCTCTGAGTTCTGACACCACCCCTTACAGCCTTTCTACAGCTGACTGTTCACATTACACCTTCTCTCTGTAATGTTCTAAAACTGTTTCACTGCATCACACACCCTTTGGGAATCTTCAACACAAATCTTTGATCAAACCTGGAACTGACCCTACAGTCAAAGAGACCACACAAAAGGGATGGGTTGAGTCAGGAATTGTTCTGAAGTTGGTTTGGGGGCAATATTTTTTAACTGAGCTGATATTGGCATGCTCTCCTGCCAGTATAGCACTGGGGCCTCCACTATTTACTCTTGGGAAGCGGCTATTGACTTTTTGAAGTGACTACTTTGACCGTGCCTTTTCAAGATATGTAGGGATTACGGAACTACATTTCCCTTCATTCCACAGTAAAACTTCCCTCTGCTACCATAACCATATACAGTACAGTGGAACGACACAAAAAACAATAAAACTTTGGTAATAAGAGGAGCAACAACCTTTAACTCTCTCTCTTCTCAACCCTGGAGAGCAGGACACATGCAGACTGTCTCTCTCTCACCCCCGCCTCGTGTGCAAACCACACACAAGAAAACTGTCTTCCATCCACCACCGGCATGCAAGAAATATATTCCAAGGTTGTGTGTTTATAAATATTGCACTTATACTGACTATTAGCCAACCTCTGCAGCTTCCAAGAAGTCCAAATGCCTTCATGTTTCCTAACCATTAACATTATTAATTTGGTTGTAAATGAATGTTGTGATTTGATTATGATTAGCTATTAATATTGTGATGTTATTCACAATTATTGATTTAATTACTGGTTAAAATTGTGTATTCATAGCTGTATTTTGACACTGATATATTTTGTGAGACTGATATGAGACTGATTTATTTTAAGCACACAATTATTGGTAGAATGTTCTATAATTTCCTCCACATGAGTCGTGCCCCCTGTTGGGAGGAAGAGCAAACAATTCCTTACATTTTTGATGCCCCGTGTAAGGAAGACTAAGACAAATCCCAACAGCTACATATCTGCTTGTTTGTTCATTTGTTTGTTTTTTCAGGGTTGCATGTAATCTTATGTGGAACTTTCTTGTATACTTGTGTTCTGGAAATGATATAAAGTTCATTTAAAAATGAAGGGTGATATTGAGCCTTTTTTCAGAGTCACATAAATCTTACTTTGTCACCATGCTCACTACAGTTACACATAACCAGGCCTGTTCTGCATTTTAATGAGACTCAGACCTCCCCTGCCATTTCCACACACTTAAAATGAAAAACCAGTTATTCTGAAAGCATTTAGGAAGTACATATCAATACTTACAAGGCTTTCCTGCAGTTCCTGACTACTGGTACCAGTCTCTGATGACCTGCTGCTGATGTGTTGTACGTCTTCATGTCAAACTCATCCAGGACGCTCTCCATCAGTAACAGGGAGGCCACAGTTGAGCAATCAGCAGGATCGAGCTGCTCATCACAAAGTCTTCCTGATCTCAGGGCAGTCTTGATTTCCGCATCTACAGAGTTGTAATTTAGGTCATTCAGAGAGTGGAACTGAATATACGAGAAACAATTATGTTTAAAATAAGATTCCAAACATTGCCATCGATAAGGAATAATCAATCAACACTCAAACAGTCAAAACATTAGCTTTACACATCTGTCACAGTGTGTAACTCTCCTCTCCCACTGTTTTACCCATCCCTCACATTCTGATTCCCTCTCTCTCTCAGAGGGGTGCAGTCAGTACACAGTAAACCTTCCCTTCAACTTAATTCTCTCTGCTCCAGTAGGCTCATAAGGCTGTCACATTGTCTGCCCAGCTCTTCCTGTTGTCTGTCCAGCCCTTCCTGTTGTCTGCCCAGCCCTTCCTGTTGTCTGTCCAGCCCTTCCTGTTGTCTGCCCAGCCCTTCCTGTTGTCTGCCCAGCCCTTCCTGTTGTCTGCCCAGCTCTTCCTGTTGTCTGCCCAGCCCTTTCTGTTCTCAGTCATCCACTCCAGTGCTGCAGTGCTGTCACACACACCCTCTCACCCCCTCTCCTCAATGTGTGTCCCAGCTCCACCTCCTACACCCAAACCTCACAGCTTAAATCACTGACCTCTCCTATTCTACTGACTCACTTATTTCTGTTACTGCCATCTGATCCTCAGTGTCTGTCTCAGGCACTGGTATTGAAAAGCATTCAGCTTTCTTTCCTCAGCCTTAGAGATCTTCCACGCCTAACAGCCATACAGTAGGACCAGACATACTGGTGTCTTGACTAGGAGTGTCTTGGTTCATCTCCCAAGTCCTCCACCATAATTTAGTCTCCAGAATGTCCCATGTGCTTTCTGCAGTCTTCTCTTGATGTTTGTACTTCTACCACCCTCACTCTCTAAACTGGTTCCTGGAAAAGAAAACTTTGCGACATCTTCCACTTTCCACAAAACTGCAAACTAAAAATGTACACATCTACTCTGTGAACTTCAAGGAGCTGCAGTTAAATCATTGGTGGAAAGGTCCTGATAAATATCAGTAGCTTTTTAAAAACACAAACACAAACACAGTGGGCCATTATACCACTGTATGGTGCTCCATTCTGCCATTTGCAAAAATGAGTGTGTCTAATTGATTGCAAGAATGAATGAATAACTACAAGTTACCTCGCTCTTTGTGTGTCTTGTAGCGATGGGTTAAAACAGCACATCCAATGAGAGCAGCAGCAGCCAGAGGGAGAAACACAGCTAAAGACGCCTTCCAGCGAGGAACAGGGAACATCTCAGCTGAAACACACAGGGCCTTTCAGTAATATCACTCACTCACACATTCAGCCATAATAATAATTATGCATATGGAATGAATAAATCCTTACAATATAAAAATATTATGAATACACATTACTGCAGATTTAATCATACTCATGAGACATACTGTAATCCAGAAGTGATTATTTCAGCTTGATGGTAAAATATATCTTATTATTAATTATTCAGCTGACAGTACAGCATGCTTCTCACCAGTAATGTTAAATTCTGTCTCCTTCACCAAGTTGAGCTCCTGCAGGTGAAATCTACAGGTGACTGTGTTGGTGTCTCTGTCCTGAATAAAGACGTGTCGTCTCACAGTGTAGAGGTCCTCACTGTCTCTGTGTGTCTCTGTAGCTGCAGCAGGGAGACTGTGTCCCTCACTGTCCAACCAAAGCAGGTCAGGCTGAATATCCCAGCCTTTAGATTCACACAGCAGGCTGACCCACCCTGCTCTGTGTGCCACCTCCATAGAGATCACTGGCTCAGTTCCTGCAGGAGCACAAACTCAGAGATTACATCATTATCATTAACTGCCAGCTATTATCCTTTAGCCACCTTTGTGCTCATGATTTCACTCATCAGTTTCAGTGAGATTCAGTGGTTTGTCATTTGAGAGGTATTTGGGAATAATGTCAGTACGGTTTGTGCTGGGAGAAAGAGTACTGACCTTTAATTTGCACTTGAACAGAAGCATCATCATACCACAGCGTAGAGTCAATGAAACATTTATATCGTCCCTCATCAGAGGCTCGTACTCCTGTCAGTCTGAGTGAAGCGTCTCCTCTCTGCAGCCTCTCTGGGGACAGTGCTGTCCTTCCTCTGTAAGATGGGATCTGATTCTCATTTCTAATCTCTCTCTCCTGGTAAAGATGCACCACTGAGTCTGTAGAGGGAATTCTCTCCCACTCCACACGCATGTCCTCAGCACTGATGTTGGGGTTGAGGTAACAGGGCAGAACAATGTCTTCACCACCTACTGCAACAATGGGTTCAGAGGAACCAAAACCTCAAATCTCTCTGTAGATAAACACAGAAAAGACAGACCCTTGTTAGAACAGCGACACAAGCTTACACTGCATAAGGATGGAGAGTGAAGGTGAATAACAACACAGACTGAGGCTACTGCTGGAATACAACATAAAACAGCATTCTCCAAAACTAATCCTGATAGATTATTAGCTATATTACACACAGACACACTTAATATGCCAGTACTGCAATACTGCAGTCAGTGATAGTGCAGGTGTGTTAGCTGTCAGTACTGCAGTCAGTGATAGTGTAGGTGTGTTAGCTGTCAGTACTGCAGTCAGTGATAGTGTAGGTGTGTTAGCTGTCAGTACTGCAGTCAGTGATAGTGCAGGTGTGTTAGCTGTCAGTACTGCAGTCAGTGATAGTGCAGGTGTGTTAGCTGTCAGTACTGCAGTCAATGATTGTGTAGGTGTGTTAGCTGTCAGTACTGCAGTCAGTGATTGTGTAGGTGTGTTAGCTGTCAGTACTGCAGTCAGTGATAGTGCAGGTGTGTTAGCTGTCAGTACTGCAGTCAGTGATAGTGCAGGTGTGTTAGCTGTCAGTACTGCAGTCAATGATTGTGTAGGTGTGTTGGCTGTCAGTACTGCAGTCAATGATTGTGTAGGTGTGTTAGCTGTCAGTACTGCAGTCAGTGATAGTGCAGGTGTGTTGGCTGTCAGTACTGCAGTCAATGATAGTGTAGGTGTGTTAGCTGTCAGTACTGCAGTCAGTGATTGTGTAGCTGCAGTCAGTGATAGTGCAGGTGTGTTAGCTGTCAGTACTGCAGTCAATGATTGTGTAGGTGTGTTGGCTGTCAGTACTGCAGTCAGTGATTGTGTAGGTGTGTTGGCTGTCAGTACTGCAGTCAGTGATAGTGTAGGTGTGTTAGCTGTCAGTACTGCAGTCAGTGATAGTGTAGGTGTGTTAGCTGTCAGTACTGCAGTTGTGACACATCAGTTTGTAACCCTTGAATACTGTTATTAAATGCTTTATTGTAATATAATCAGGTGACAGTGATTTTACTGAGACACCACAGGAGACCAGCCATCAGTTTACGTTTATTATATTATGTATTCTGTCAGATTAACCGCCACGCCCCCTACTCTTATCTAAAATATGACACCTGTATGAAAGGGCCACAGGTGGCAGAAACCTCAAACTGAGTTTGAGAGACAATCTGTGTGTTTTTCTGCACCATCTCCCCAAACACTCCACAGACTGCCCGGAGACTGACGGCACCCGGAAGAACACAAACAAGGCCATAAATCAGGCTAGACCACACCCCTACAACTGGTGACACAGATCACTATTGGTCCTCTGACCTGTCCGTTTCTGCTGTCTCTGGACTCTAATACCCAATCAGGAGAGGGTGCAGGTGTGGTATATATAGGGCAGCAGTTCACCACCCACTCCAGGGCAGATTAAGCAGCCTGAAACCCTGTCTTCCAGTGTAACATTTATGGTGTGTGTCTATGCCTGTGTGAGTATTAGTTTACTGCTCATTGTTGGGGTGCAGTCTTAATACCCAGGGGGTCTGTGTTTCTGTACAGAGTTTATTTCAAAGATTATTATCTGTCATTGTCCATGTCCTTGTAGCTCTATGACATTTGTATTTATGTTATAGTTTAATTTGCCTTTGTATTTATTATGTTTATATTTGTATGTGATTGTCACTAATTGCATATATTTTATCCACATCTGCTTATACCTGGCTGCATCTATTCACATCTGTTCACACCTACTCTATCATCATCCTGGACTGTGCTTGTGTTGTGTGTGTGTGCAAATAAAACTTGAAACTGGAAACTTGGACTCCTGCGTATCCTGATTGATACCACATGGTGACAAGATCCCTACTCAGTGCTAGAAGCTTCTACACTCTCCTTCCCTATTTTTTCAACACCCCTGGGGTTTGTCAGTATTTCTTGGGTGTAACACAGTCAGTAATAGTACAGGTGAAGATGTACCTGGTCTGGAGACAGAGATCTGATGGAAGAACAGGAGAATCAAACACAAACACTCTGACATGGTGAACTCATCACTGAAAGAAAGACTGTTACAAGTTAAAGATTAGACACCTCATTTTAGTAAATGTATACGTAGATAAACGTTTCTCCTCTTTCACCTCGTTTCCTCCCTCCCTTAAATATCCCGGCATTGAAGGGAGAGGGGAGATGAGATGTAGTTTAGGAAACAGATACATTATTTGACTATTGGGACGCACCCATGTTGTAACAGTTCAATCTGCTTCCTTTCTCGAATTGGCGTCAAATGGTTGCATGATTTCTGCCGCTGTTGCCGTTGCTCATTTTACAACCATTTTCAGAAGCGGATCTCAAAACAACATTGTATAGTTACAAAAACCTGTCCAAAGGGTCCAAACTGTTTGAATTAATTAAAAAGACTGAAGAATTCTCAAAAGTATAATGGAACTGTGCAGTATGTTACATTTTTTCTCATTTAGAAAGGAACTCTCTGGTGAGAAAATCTAACTGCCACAAGCCTCGTAAAAATGACTTACCGAACATTCAACGCAGGACATAAAGGCCGGGTCTGTTTATGCAGTGATGTTTATTTACCCACAGTCCTGGGAAATATTAATTTATTCCCAAGAATGTCCAGGATTTCAGTCAGTTCAGATCCTGCGCCTTGTCGTGAGATATCATACTCCCTGCGAACGTAACACCGCACACGCACACCTGAATCATTCTCACTCCTACCTTCACAAATACCTTTGGATCCTCACCTGTCTCCACTGCACTCCCTAATAGCCTGGTTACATGTTTCTCTCAGCTCTCTGTTTTATTCTTTTTTTACTCCATTCTCCTCTGTCTTTAAAATGGCGTTTGAGTAAAAGGCTTACTTTTGCTTTCGATTCACTTTCAATTGCAATGACTGGCTGGCTGCCAATAAAGAAAACTTTCCGAGTCAGTAGAGTATGACAAGGGAGATAAATTATGCAGACAACAAGTAAAAATATGATATGCACATCTGAAATCCATGTCTGTTACCGAAGTAAAAATTTAGTGTTTTCTTGTCATATGCAGTTACAGCAGTGGCATCTTTGAAAACAGACAATAAATAAATATATGATAAAACATTTATTGTACTATGAATAAATGGTAAAGAAGAAATGTTGAGCAGAATAATGAGCTGGCATTCTCATGAGTTTTATTTATGATTTCATTCTGTGTTGTGTCAAGTTATGATGATTTTTATGTCCAGCAGGGACATTAGATTGCAGTCTTACACTCAGAAACTCTCAATAACCATTTTCCTCCTTTTGTGTCACTAAATTTTTTTTTCACTGCCATCTACTGGCCAAAGTATCCAATAGCAAATACAAATGAGTGAAAAGTACTTCCTTTAGAAACACAAGAATTTAAATGTATGATTTCTTGTTAATCCTGTACACTCTTTTCCAAATTCAGACAAGCTTTCTCAACCCTTCTCAAAGCCTTCAGACAACCCTCCTTCTCGTTATCTGTTCTGAGTGATGTCAGAGCTGACCAACAGCTTTGCATGTGGGATGGACTTCCTGTTCTCACTGAGCCAATCAGGACTCACTGATCTGCTGAATTTAAGGTCTCAGCACATTCAGCAGAACAGTGGGTTGTGTTTTTAGTTTGAGATTAATTCTTTGGATGACATTTGCAACAAGTCATCAGGTTGTATTTTTACCTGTTCTTCACCTCTGAGGAGGGTTATGCAGAAAGGTAGAGTCCTATTTTACAGCCAACATCACTGCACTCTTTTATTTTTTTAAAGGGAGAGTGGCCAAGCCACCTTCTTTATGCATCTTTCTTTACTCAGACAGTGGGAAGGCTGAGAGGGTTACAGAGAAGAGGAGGCACAAATGGAAGGGCTGGAGCCAGGACTCAAACGCTGGTCTCCCAGGGATCGACATGTGGGTGGGACGGCTGCTCAGCAGACTGAGCTAACTGATCTGCCCAGCTGTTCCTTTTTTAATGCAAGCAGCACCTTCTATTCTTTAGAAAATAACTGTAAAAGTAGTTTGTAGCATGCAGCAACACTTTTTATTACCACTTATTCAGCTCTACAATCATAAAATGATCTATTGGCACAAATTCATGGAACAAAGGTTAAAATAGAGCATACTGCCATGGGTAACTGCTGCCATGTTTATTCAAAACTATCATGTTCAGTCTTGAAGAACACAACACTTATATGGCGTCAGACACGTATAACTAAGAAAGGCACTCACTACACCAGAGAGGAGCAGAGTGGCTTTTGTTTGACTTGTGCTGGAGATCTCAGCTCTGCTCCTGTGTGTTGAGGCTTTAATCATGAGACACTGTCTAGTGGGTTGTAGGCTTGTGAGTTAGCAAAACGCACCTCACCGTATTACCTGTGATAAAAGTCTGTAAGTCAACCTGAGGTGAAGGAGACGGTTTTGGTGGTGCAGTGACATCACTAGACGCTCACCAGACAGAAGCCCTGGAGTGGCTGATAAAACCTGTGCGCTCACTCAGGATCATCAAGCTTCCTATGGACACCTCCCAGCCATGTGGACAGGCATCCCACAATGCACAGCAAAAGACTAGAGAGCATTAGGTACATATTCTGTTGTCATCAAATTATTTTTTCAGTAACTCTTCTATGTGATTTGCAGATAGCTGTGAGTGAAAGTGTTTTGTATGTTTTTTCCCTAATAAGTGTGATTTTAACATGTGTGGAAGGCTTTGGTAAATCTGGCCCCAGGTCTGTGATGTCACCTTTTTACAGGTTGTTTGTGTAAACTGTATTGTGGGGCTCAGTAGCTGTGGTCCTGTCAGATAAGGACATCATTATGCTCGGCATATACTTAGTTAATGAACTAGTTATATCAGCCATGATGCATTTAATGAGTAAAATACATCATAACACCCTACAGCTGCTGTTTATGTGTGTTGATTCAGGCATGCTGAGCGTTTTGGGTTGGGATGATGAGATCAGTAAAAAATAACGAGTTTCACCAGGAGCTCACCACATCTCAGGGTTTATGTGCCAGCTGTGTGGCACAGTCTGCATTGATGGATGGTGTCCATATTTCACCAGGACCAAAACCACCATTCACCATTATGATCACATTTACATCACCATATTTACACATTTATAAGCATTCAAAACCTTCATAAGATACACATTTATTTTTGGTATTTATTTAATACATCAGAAAAACATCACTGGTAAACACTTTGGAATCAACATTTGTGTTCTGTTTCTCATAATCTTTGTAGTTAATAATGGATAACCTTAGTATCTTACATGTGTTGAGATACATATCATATAAAATCAAAACTCAAATAAAAATAAAAAGCAATCAATTCTGCCCAGGGTCCTAAAACATTATGTGAGACTATGTACATAGAAACATTGAAAACAGGATGGTGAAATTGTTCCCAGCAATAACTAAAACAAATGAAAAATAAGAAAATATCAAATAATCAAATTTGACATCTCAGTAATTGTTTTTTAATCCATCATATGTTCATTTGTTTCATCTGTTTTCTCAAAAAAGTATTGTGTGTCTTATGCTGTGCTGTGTTATATTTATTATTATTCTAAAAGGATTAGAAATATGCAAATGATCCTACTTTGACAGTCTCAGTAATTGTAAGTATTTTAACCCATCATATAATCTGTTATTTGTTTACAGTGCAGGAGTGTGCAGATATCTGTTAGTGTACCTGTGTGTGTGTGTCAGCTTCTGTGCAGGTGTGTGTTAGTGAGTGTGAGAGAAAGAAAGATACAGTGTGTGTATGACTGTTTGTTAGTGTGCCTGTATAGATTGTGTGTGTGTGTGTGTGTGTGTGTGTGTGTGTGTGTGTGTGTGTGTGTGTGTGTGTGTGTGTGTGTGTGTGTGTGTGTGTGTGTGTGTGTGTGTGTGTGTGAGTGTGTGTGACTCTACTCCAGCTGGCACAGGGACACTGAGGTCTTATATCCATCCAGGTAAAATCCAGCACAGAGGGGCTGGTCTCTAGTGAAGCTGGTGTGGTATGTGTGCAGGAGGGTCAGTGTGTCAGAGTCAGAGACGCTGTAGAAGGACAGAGTGCCAGCAGGACGGTCCACACACACTCCTACTCTGTACACAGAGACGTCATTCCTGCGCCATGACTTTCCTGCGGTGCGGTAGAGGGAAGGGGAGGTCAGTATGTCTGTTTCTGTATTATTGTGGCAGACAGAGTATCTGTGTTTAGTGCACTGCAGCCTCCAGGAGTTTTTATTCCATCCAAACCCACACTCATTACCCACTCCTTTCCTGCTGATTCCTTTATATGTCACTGCTATATAAACCTCTCCCCCCTCAGACACACTCCACTCAGCCTCCCAGTAACAGCGCTCAGACAGACTCTCTCTGCTCATGACCTGGAACCCAGCAGTCAAATCTGTCTGGATGATCAGGGTATGACTGCCAGCTCCCCCTTGTCACCTTCCTGTTCCCCTCAACAGAGACAAGACATTGTGTGTGCTGTGTTTGGATCCAGAGTGAGCTGACAGCCATCTGCAGACCAGAGACATTAATGAGATTATTCATCAATATTAATGTAAACAACAGAGAGTAGGATCACACACAGGTCTAAAGATTTAAAACTTCATGTAATTGAATTTATGAAAAGCATGTGGGGTAAAAAAAAACATTTAGGTGTTTATCTTGTGGCCTTCTCAGTGAACATAAATATCTCTTAATACCCTGAACTTTATTTATACTATATCATCAGTATTAATATCCATTTCAGTTTGTGTAACTGAGTGTGTGTGAGAGAAAGAGAGAACCATGGTTGTGTTTATATATATATGTGTGTGTGTGTGTATATGTGTGTGTGTGTGTGAATGATTTTGTTTGTGTGTTTCCATATTTGTAAACATAATCTACTTGAGAACATGTAAACTGAGCTCAAGGAACCACAAAATACACATGTAACACACACACATAGCTCATAATGTGTGTGTGTGTGTGTGTGTGTGTGTGTGTGTGTGTGTGTGTGTGTGTGTGTGTGTTTATGTGTGTGTTTGTGTGTGTGTGTGTGTGGAACCACAAAATACACACGTACTGTGTGTGTGTGTGTGTGTGTGTGTGTGTGTGTGTGTGCAGACTTGCACATGTTTTTGTGCCAGGGTTTCTGGGTAGGTACAGATATGTGGCTTTACATTCTGGAGTCAGAAAATGTGACATAGCCAGTGATACTCATGTTCTCATACTGTACTGTGTACATAATCTTACTCTGTTTAGGCCTCATATACTCCTGCTTAATCTAAAAGGCCAAAAGAGAGTGACTCTAACCAGTTAACACATGTAGGTTATAATTCCTTATTTATCTGCTGAGCAATGGGTCTATAGGACATTCTAGAAGGTGCCTGACACTGCAGGGCATTGGGGGAGCTCAAGGCCGCCATGGTCTCCTCCCTGAGTGATGTATCTGTGCTAGAATGTACATTTGCAGAGAAAACAACTTTTGTAACCCCATAAGACTAGAACTCTTTTCTTCTTGGCACTTATCTCTACATGTTTGTAAACAGCCAATCACAGGCAGGGTTGCACCTATGCAGCATCTCTCTATAAATCTCTGTGTTTGAGATGTAAGAGCTGAGTCCATCCTCTGTCTTTTTAGTGTACTTATTTTGATTTGCTTTATTATGGGCATACAAATAAACCGTTATTTCTCAAAGAAATATCTCTCCGAACTTATGACTGTTTTTCCACCACAACGTGAAAATGAAAGAAAAGACAGAAAATAACAAAAGGGGAGCAAGAGACTACAATGGATGAGAATAGAAAAGGGCAGATGAGAGAAAAGAATGGAAATAGAAATGGAGGTAGTGAGTGTTCAGCACTGACAGACTCACATTTCCTGGGTCCTGGTTTGTTCCTGCTCTCTCCTCCATGGTCCACACTGTAGGAACAGCAGAACAGGCAGTGACTGAGTGACACACAGTGTGGAAACTCTCTGTACTTACAGCAGTGTGTCTATGAGGTGCAGTGTGGAAACTCTCTGTACTTACAGCAGTGTGTCTATGAGGTGCAGTGTGGAAACTCTCTGTACTTACAGCAGTGTGTCTATGAGGTACAGTGTGGAAGCTCTCTGTACTTACAGCAGTGTGTCTATGAGGTGCAGTGTGGAACTCTCTGTACTTACAGCAGTGTGTCTATGAGGTGCAGTGTGGAAACTCTGTACTGTACTTACAGCTATGAGGTTCAGTGTGGAAACTCTCTGTACTTACAGCAGTGTGTCTATGAGGTTCAGTGTGGAAACTCTCTGTACTTACAGCAGTGTGTCTATGAGGTGCAGTGTGGAAACTCTGTACTTACAGAAGTGTGTCTCTCTGTACAGCAGCAGTGTCTATGAGGTGCAGTGTGGAAACTCTCTGTACTTACAGCAGTGTGTCTATGAGGTGCAGTGTGGAAACTCTCTGTACTTACAGCAGTGTGTCTATGAGGTGCAGTGTGGAAACTCTCTGTACTTACAGCAGTGTAAGTGTGTCCAGTTCAGCAGCAGAGAGCGCTCTCTCTCCTGAGTCTCCTGGGTGATTGTAGCTCAGATCCAGCTCTCTCAGGTGTGAGGGGTTTGAACGCAGAGCTGAAGCCAGAGAATCACAGCCTCTCTCTGTGACTCCACAGCCTGACAGCCTGCAGAGAGAAGGAGACCAGCTCTGAGCAAACAAGCTTTGTAGAAGCTAAACATAAAACAACATGGCTGTGGAAATTGTAATTACCATTCTCAAACACACAGCAGCACTTTTTATACCATGGATTGAATCAATAGTCATTGCTGATTGGCTGGAAGGTGAGCATTGTTTTTCAATAATCTGCATAGTAACAGCATCCCTTGATTTCTCTTGCACAGACAGTGCTCCTTGACCCATTTTGTGTCCCTCCATGCACAGTACTTGAGTTCATTTGATTGTATTTTAGTTTTTGACACTTTCTATCCCTGCAAATTCTATTTGCCTCTTTGCAGGTGTGCATAGCTTTGCAGTATCAAAGGAAGCAGTCAGAATTTATCAAGTCTGTGCTGCAGTGTGACTTGAGACAACAATCACATCGTAGTAAGACCTGAGTTTGTGATCGCCTTGATCTTGTTATTACTTAAATATCTGTTCCCAGAGGAGGACACAGCAAATATGAAAACACTTATTTCTAACATTGTCGTGAGTGGAAAATGTGTGTTTGCTACAAAGCAGCATTAAAGATGAGGAACAGAGTAATGTTAATCCCAGCTAATTTAACAATAGATGACAGCCACTGTGTGTAGTAATTATTAATATCATTTTGGTATCATTTTGAATTGTTTCTAATTATTGTAAGGATATTGCTCACTGATACCAAATGCAACAGACTTACCCCAGTCTCTGCAGTGTGCAGTGTGGGTCCTCCAGTCCAGCAGAGAGCGCTCTCACTCCTGAATCCTGCAGATCATTGTCTCTGAGCTCCAGATCTCTCAGCTCTGAGTGGGGAGAATGCAGGACTGAGGCCAGATCATCACAGCAGCCCTCTGTGAGATTACAGCAGCCCAGCCTGTGGAGAAAATACACACACAATAAACATACAGCAACCCAGCCTGTGGAGAGAATAAGACATACACTAACAATATACACCAGCCCAGCCTGTGGAGAGAATAAGACACACACTAAAAATATACACCACACACACACACATACACACACACAATATGAATATACATCAACCCAGCCTGTGGAGAGAATAAGACAACGAAACATCACAATGCATTTAACATTGATGACAACAGCTAAGAAAGTTTTGTGTTTCAAAGACAAAAACTGTGATCCACCTCCACCTGATAAACTGAGATCCCACCTGACCTGATACCATACCACAGCACACCACACACACACACACACACACACACACACACACACACACACACACACACACACACACACACACACACACACACACACACACACACACACAAAAAAATATATACCAGCCTCGTCTGTTGAAGAAGCCACCAGGCATTTTCCACTGAGGACTGTGATGGAAATGCATGTTTTTTAATCTTTAATTTGCCATCCTCAGGGTACAGATACTTAAACAAATCATTTTAATTACTAAGGGTGACACAGCACACAGTACTACTAACCCTAGTCTCTGCAGTACATTTTTTCAGATATTTACTTAATTATTTCTGAAGTAATATTTAGTTTACAAAAATAATTTCTAAAACTGTGTGTACCTCAGCTGGGCTGTATAGAGCCATAACCAGAAGTTATATTTACGTGTAACACAGCACTACTCACCCCAGTGTCTGTAGTTTACAGTTGGGACTCATCAGTCCAGCACAGAGCAGCTTCACTCCTGAATCTCCCAGGTTATTGAAGCTGAGGTCCAGCTCTCTCAGGGGTGAGTTTGGTGACTGGAGAACTGAGGACACAATTTCACAGGACTCCTCTGTGAGGTTACCACTGACCAGTCTGCAAAGAAGAGCCAATATATCATTATTACATTATGAAATAACTGACATTTAATATTGAAACATATGGCTGATAGTATTCAGTGATAAAGGGCAATGGAAGGTGATGGAGGGAGATCCTGCATACTCCAGGTGCAGCTTTGTAGTTCTGAGAATCAAACATCCTGCTGATAAAAATCTAAAAGCTCCACAGCTGTGGTTCTGACCCGATTCTACCTGAATACTCACACTGCCCGTGTGCAGTTCCTGATCACTGGTACCAGTCTCCGATGACCTGCTGCAGATGTTTTGTACTTTTTCAGGTCAAACTCATCCAGGACCTCCTCTGACATCAGTAACACAAAGGCCAGAGCTGAGCATTGTTCTGGGTCCAGCTCTTCATCATAAAGTCTTCCTGATCTCATGGAAGCCTCAATTTCATGCACTAGAGAGCTGTCATTCAGTTCATTCAGGCAGTGGAGCAGATTGATTGTCCTTTCGGCTGAAGATTCCTCTCTGATCTTCTGCTTAATGTACTGGACTGTTTCCCTGATGCTCTGTGATCTGCTTCCTGTCTGTGTCAGTAGTTCTCCTAAGAGAGTCTGATTGGAGTCCAGTGAGAGGCCCAGAAGGAATCGGAGGAAAAGGTCCAGGTGTCCATTCTTACTCTGTAAGGCCTGATCCACTGCACTGCTGTTTATCAACTCAGACAGCTTCATTCTGACACCTTGAGGCCTGGATTTTTCTGATCTGAGTTCATTTCTGCTCTCATTTACATATGAGAGAAACACAAACAATGCAGCCAGATACTCCTGAATGCTCAGATGCACAAAGCAGTAGACTTTCCTCTGATCAACCCAGACTCCTCTTTAAAGATTTCTGTGCACACCCCAGAGTACACTGAAGCTTCACTGACATCAATGCCACTCTCTCTCAGGTCCTCTTCATAGAATATCAGATTTCCCTTTTCCAGCTGTACAAAAGCCAGCTTCCCCAGTTTCAGGATCATTTCTGTATCTGACGCTGATGTCTTTGGGTTTGTCTCATTGATGCCATGGTACTTCTGATTCTTTAAATTGGTCTGAATGAGCAGGAAGTGTGTATACATTTCAGTCAGAGTTTTGGGGAGTTTTCCACCACCTGTTTCACCAAACCTTCTCTCCAGAACAGTAGCAGAAATCCGACAGAAGACTGGAATGTCACACATGATGTAGAGACTCCTGGATGACTTTATGTGTGAGATGATTCTGCTGGCCAGGTTCTGATCTCTGATTCTCTTCCTGAAGTACTCCTCCTTCTGTGGGTCATTGAACCCTCGTACCTCTGTCACCTGGTGGATATACTCAGGAGGGATCTGATTGGCTGCTGCTGGTCGGGAGGTGATCCAGAGGAGAGCAGAGGGAAGCAGATTCCCCTTAATGAGGTTGGTCAGCAGCACGTCCACTGATGCTGACTCTGTTACATCACAGCAGATCTCATTGTTCTGGAAATCTAGAGGAAGTCGACACTCATCCAGACCATCAAAGATGAACACAACTTTCACTTCATAATATTTAACCCTGTTGATACTTTTCAGTTGTGGAAAGAAGTGCTGGAGAAGTTGCATCAGACTGAATTTTCTCTCCTTCATTAAATTCAGATCTTTGAAAGAAAGAGTGAAGATAAAATGAATGTCCTGATTGGCTTTTCCTTCTGCCCAGTCTAGAATGAACTTCTGCAAAGAGACAGTTTTCCCAATGCCAGCGATGCCCTTTGTAAGCACAGTTCTGATGTGTTTCTCTTGTCCAGGTAAAGGTTTAAAGATGTCTTTGCAGAGGATTGCAGTCTCCTGTGTGGTTTGTCTGTTGGATGCTGTCTCAATCTGTCTGACCTCGTGTTCATTATTGACCCCCCCACCTCCCCCCTCTGTGATGTAGAGCTCTGTATAGACCTCATTGAAGGGGCTCGGGTGGTCCTTATGTGCCAAACCTCCAAATATGAATTCAAACTCCTTCTTCAGCTCAGCTTTCAGCTTCTGTTGGCTCTTTCTGAATTCAGCTGAGAAGAAGATATATGAGAAACTTTAAAATAAGACTGAAAATTTGATAAATAATGATAAATCTGAAGAAACAAAAAGCACTGACACAGTCAAAGCGTAAGCTTTACACATGTGTCACAGTGTGTAACTCTCCTCTCACACTGTTTCACCCATCCCTCACATTCTGATTCCCTTCTCTCAGAGAGGGTGCAGTCAGTACCGACTAAACAACAAACTGAACATGTACACTATTACTCTGTGTACTTACAAGGCTGCAGTCAAATTATTTCTTGAAAAGGTCAAAATAAATGTTAACTTTTCTAAAAATTTAATAAGACACAAATGGAAACACTGGGCCATTATTTAAATGTTGTGCAGCATTCTGCTATTTGAAAATGGTTCTGCTAAACTCATAATGAGTATGATTGAGTAAATGCTATATAGATAAGTTACCTTGCTCTCTGTAGCGATGGGTTAAAACAGCACATCCAATGAGAGCAGCAGCAGCCAGAGGGAGAAACACAGCTAAAGACGCCTTCCAGCGAGGAACAGGGAACATCTCAGCTGAAACACACAGGACCTTTCAGTAACATCACTCATTCACACATTCAGCCAGATTATACATGTATGTATGCATAATGGTTAAAATGAATACAAAAGTATCAGTTTATATTTACAGGCATTCAGTAATCTATGATTATTTCATGTTGCTGTTAAAATGTTTGTTATTATTGTTATTAATTATGTAGCTGATGGTACAGCATGCTTCTCACCAGTGATGTGAAACTCTGTCTCCTTCTCCAGTTTGCGATCCTGCAGGTGAACTCTACAGGTGACTGTGTTGGTGTCTCTGTCCTGAATAAAGACGTGTCGTCTCACAGTGTAGAGGTCCTCACTGTCTCTGTGTGTCTCTGTAGCTGCAGCAGGGAGACTGTGTCCCTCACTGTCCAACCAAAGCAGGTCAGGCTGAATATCCCAGCCTTTAGATTCACACAGCAGGCTGACCCACCCTGCTCTGTGTGGCACCTCCATAGAGATCACTGGCTCAGTTCCTGCAGGAGCACAAACTCAGAGATTACATCATTATCATTAACTGCCAGCTATTATCCTTTAGCCACCTTTGTGCTCATGATTTCACTCATCAGTTTCAGTGAGATTCAGTGGTTTGTCGTTTGAGAGGTATTTGTGCAAAATGTCACAATGGTTTATGCTGAGAGAAAGAGTACTGACCTTTAATTTGCACTTGAACAGAAGCATCATCAAACCACATCTTAGACTGAATTAAACACTGATATCGTCCCTCATCAGAGGCTCGTACTCCTGTCAGTCTGAGTGAAGCGTCTCCTCTCTTCAGCTCCTCTGGGGACAGTGCTGTCCTTCCTCTGTAAGATGGGATCTGATCCTCATTTCTAATCTCTCTCTCCTGGTAAAGATGCACCACTGAGCCTGCAGAGGGAACTCTGAACCACTCCACACTCATGTCCTCAGCACTGATGCTGGGTTTGAGGTAACAGGGCAGAACAATGTCTTCACCAGCTACAGCAACAATGGGTTCAGAGGAAAAAAACCTCAAATCCAAGATAAACACAGAAAAGACAGACCCTTGTCAGCAGATAAACACACTGCAAAGGATGGAGAAGATGAACAATAACACAGGCAGAGGCTACAGCTGGAATACGACATAAAACAGCATTTTCCCAAAACAATCCTGATAGATTATGAGCTATGTTACACACAGACACACTTGTTATATGCCAGTACTGCAGGCAGTGATAGATAAGGTGTAGGTGTGTTAGCTGTCAGTACTGCAGTCAGTGATAGATAAGGTGTAGGTGTGTTGGCTGTCAGTACTGCAGTCAGTGATAGATCAGGTGTAGGTGTGTTAGCTGTCAGTACTGCAATAAGCAGAATATATGTACATTTCTGCATACTGTTACTCATGTATTTATTGGAATATATTCAATTGAGAGTAAAGCATAAGACACCACTGGGGACCACCCATTGGCTGACTTTTATTTTACTGATGGCTTCAGAACACCCCCCTTAAATATGGCATCCATGGGGGTCTGTCTGTGTTTTTTGGGTGTAACACAGTCAGTAATAGTACAGGTGGAGATGTACCTGGTCTGGAGACAGAGATCTGATGGAGGAGCAGGAGAATCAAACGCAAACACTCTGACATGCTGCCCTTCATCTCTGAAAGAGACAATTACAAGTTACAGTCAAGACACAAATAAATACATGTATATGTAATTTCATATTCAAATCGGCAGGGTTCAGTCACTGAACACACCCTTTTGTCTCTTCAGCAATCTCATTGTTGCATGGGCTTTTCAGTCATTACTGGTGTTATAACAAACACAGACAACCAAGTTACACTTAAATCTAATTACTTTGTTGTTGGTGTGTAAAGTATTGCTTATTATTATTGCTTACGTGTGTCTTGATTTATTTAGTCGTGAATAATGTTAGTGTTACACATTGCACTGCACAGAACAGATCAAATCCAGTGACTTGTGAGAGCCATATTTCTTATTAGTATGATATTTTAACTGTTGTGCTGTAGGTATGCATTAAAGCAAATATGTACCAAATTTTAAGTCAGGAAATTATGATACACTTTCAACCTCTTTTGCTGAAGATAGAAACCATGCATCATGGGTAACCATGGTCATTTCCCTGCATACTGAAAATGTGTTATTACTTTCAACCAGGAACATCCCAAACACAAAGAGCAAGTGCTGCATATTAACACCGTTAAGGACTTCAGAGGAGCGATCATTAAAGATCCAATAACTCAACAGTCTAATTCCCGGCATGCTAATGAAAAATGATCATGAAATCCAATATGCTGGAAGTCTGTTCTGAATTTACAGCATGTGACACACAGCAGTTTTTACTGGTATAACTTAAAAAGGAAACTGCACTCACCTGTACACAGGTATGTATTTAGGGAGACTTAGTTGTTTCTTATTTTCTGGAGATGATTTTATTTCTGTATTTTCTATTTTAAGAATATAAGAGCATATGAAGCGAGGCGATTTTAGTAGAAACTGGAACTTTGTACTTTCAGTTTGGTTAAATTTGATTAAAAAAAAGTGTCACCTGACCAGTTATAACTGGAGATTTGGCAGAACACCAGTTTCCCCTCCCTGCTCTCAGTCTGTGCTGTGCTGTAGTTTGGTGTATTGTGTAGCTCACTGTTACTGCTGCACTCTGTCCAGTTACATGGCATTGAATTCAGCTCCAGTTCTGTCCCCTCTGTGCACATGTGCAGAAGGTGGATTTGGGTCTAAAACAGGATTAGGTTAGGCCCAGTTTATCACAGATTCTCAGAAAGGCTTCAGTTAAAAGTATCAAACAGCAACCCAGATTCAAAGAACCAGGGTCATCTTTGGGCTGGAAGAGGACATTTTATTCAACTTGAACTTGAGCTTTGAATCTCCATCTAGACTTAATTAAAGGAACATCTGCAGGACCCGAAAATGTATCTTTTCAGCTTTTTTCAATGAATTAGAACTAAATTATACATCACCTTCATAAGATCAGTGTAAACATTCATAAATGCATTCCACCTGCAAACTGCAGACTATTATAGAGTAGATATTCCACCTCTATTTCAAATCCCAATGGTATGGAATGGCTGTGACAGGAATGATGTAGCTGTTACAGTGGACCTTTAACCTTCCAATAGAAGTGATATTGATTTCTAATAACCCATCATAAACTTGTTCATGAATGGAGGAAAAGAATACTGTATTGGCTATGTTATTAATTTCAGTGCATCACTTTTATATTATTATGAAATGGATTTGCAGCACCTTCTATTCTTCAGAGTTCAACTGTAAAAGTAGTTTGTACTAAATATGAATGCAGCAGCACTTTTTAATACCACTTATGTAAAACAGCAATCATAAAATGATCTATTGGCACAAATTCATGGAACAAAGGTTAAAATAGACCATATTACCAAGAGTAACTGCTGCCATGTTTATTCAAAACTATCATGTTCACTCTTGTAGAACACAACAGTTATAAGGCTTCAGACACATATAACATATAACACATAAAAGGCATCAAACAAATCTGAGTTTTTACATTAACAATGCATCAGTTATTTTTTATCATTGTTCCACAAGTTTGGAATGTCACAACAGAGACATGAAAGCACTTATGTGGCTCTATTGTGACACTCTAATCTCATGTGTATCACAGTGAATCATTTGAAATGTAGCTGCAAGCAGATAGCAGACAGATCTGTGATCTTCTGCCTCCTCTTCCCCATGCAGCCTGGTGGCAGATTAAACACGTTTAGAAGTTAAAATGGGACAGACACAGGGCCTCCTGAAAAATATACTCACCCCTGTGCCTTATTTCACCAGCCTGCCCACAAAAGACAGACTAATTCT
Source organism: Albula goreensis (assembly GCA_022829145.1). Taxonomy (NCBI): domain Eukaryota; kingdom Metazoa; phylum Chordata; class Actinopteri; order Albuliformes; family Albulidae; genus Albula; species Albula goreensis. Next base: position 22,599,911 of record CM040764.1, on the reverse strand, counting down.
GTCCCTAAATACAAGGATTGTGTATTTGGTATATGTTCAGATATTCTGTATTAAAAATATATACATTTTAAATTCTAATACTACAAAAAGATACATCCATTTATGAGGACATACTTTTTTGCAAAACAATTTTTAAAAATGTTTAAATCCAGTTCTATGTCATTTGAATATTTTATTCTTGCAGTATTACATTCAAAACAGACCATATTTTCTCTCTATTAACACAGGCTTATTTTCTTAATCTGCAAAATTTTGGGGTTTTATTTTTATTTAAAAGTGAAATTGGTAGAATCCAAATGGCCATTTTAAAAAGATCTCTGAGTTTTTTTTTTTTTTTTTTTGTTCTTGTTTTTGGTTGGGGGTCGGGGATCAATGAGCAATTAGCTTTAATTATACATCAGATTTTATATGCGATTGTTCTTGACTATTATTATTATTTGAAGAGAAGTGCAATGTATGCACAAGTGGTAGATATTTTCTGTTTGCATGGATACATCAGGAGGTTAGCTCATGCCGTATTTAGGGTTTTTCTCCATCCATTGCCAGCGGATACGGAACGGGCCATAACGCTCACGCGAGACGAGATCTCAAATAAACCCGCTGCGGTGTGGAAGCGGTCGCTGCAGGGCAGACAGGTCTGGCATTCCCAGACGGGCCGGGACGGAGCGGAACAGAGGGGGATGGGGTGACACTTTCTAAACAGCTTTGAAAACACACACACGCTAAATCTGGAATACACTGGCCAGTCCGTCCTCAGGGAATCCAGCCATCTGTATTTATGTCCATTTTAAAACAAAATTATTTTGTCTCTCTGTTTCAGTTACTCAGCTGCTGTCTGGTTTACTTTTCCATTAAATGTTTTGGTGAGTGTGTGTGTGTGTGTGTGTGTGTATCCATTTGCAGATTCTGTTTATATTTTGACAATACCATATCTATTTATATTTATACACATAAGTATGTGTACATACATATGTGTATTTACTTACCCAGGTGCTTTGAGCATAATTACAGTGCAAATAAATATTTTTGCCTGGTCTGGGTAAATCTCAGCAGTAGATGGAGCAGGCTGTCTCATTTCCTCAAAGATGGCTATATAGAGCAAAGGGGAACACAGCCAATCCAGGCGAAGTGACAGGGAACAGGGCTAAACTGGGAGGTGTGAGGGGAACAGGGCTAAACTGGGAGGTGTGAGGGGAACAGGGCTAGCCCAGGAGGTGTGAGGGGAACAGGGCTAAACTGGGAGGTGTGAGGGGAACAGGGCTAACCCAGGAGGTGTGAGGGGAACAGGGCTAAACTGGGAGGTGTGAGGGGAACAGGGCTAAACTGGGAGGTGTGAAGGGAACAGGGCTAACTGGGAGGAGTGAGGGGAACAGGGCTAACCCAGGAGGTGTGAGGGGAACAGGGCTAAACTGGGAGGTGTGAGGGGAACAGGGCTAAGGAGGTGTGAGGGGAACAGGGCTAAACTGGGAGGTGTGAGGGGAACAGGGCTAACCCAGGAGGTGTGAGGGGAACAGGGCTAAACTGGGAGGTGTGAGGGGAACAGGGCTAACCCAGGAACCCAGGAGGTTTGAGGGGAACAGGGCTAACCCAGGAGGTTTGAGGGGAACAGGGCTAACCCAGGAGGTTTGAGGGGAACAGGGCTAAACTGGGAGGTGTGAGGGGAACAGGGTTAACTGGGAGGTGTGAGGGGAACAGGGCTAAACTGGGAGGTGAGGGGAACAGGGCTAAACTGGAAGAGCATTTGCACTGCTGGACTGTGCAGCTCAGCTGGTCAACTGCAGTGTTTCTAACTGGCCATTTTTGGCTGTAAGTATTTTTTGGACAATGCAAATGTCAGTCTGCACCCTCCCAACTTGAGGAATGGATTGTTCAGCAAATATGACTGGGAATTTCAAACTGGAAGGGAAATAAATAAATAGAGAATAAAAGGAAGGAAAGTGGTGGTTTGGGAGAGGCTGAATGGGAAGGGAGGCATTAGTATGGCTGGGCTGGCAGTGAATTCGTAAATACAGTTCCGCATTAACACAGCAGTGTGAGCCAACACACCACAGCCAATACACACCCTGACTGCTTCTGCTGACCACTCATCCACACCATGGCCAGTACTGACCGCTCACTCCACACCATGGCCAGTACTGACCGCTCATCCACACCATGGACACTACACACCCTGACTGCTTCTGCTGGCTGACCGCTCACTCCACACCATGGCCAGTACTGACCGCTCATCCACACCATGGCCAGTACTGACCGCTCATCCACACCATGGCCAGTACTGACCGCTCACTCCACACCATGGCCAGTACTGACCGCTCACTCCACACCATGGCTAGTACTGACCGCTCACTCCACACCATGGCTAGTACTGACCGCTCACTCCACACCATGTCTAGTACTGACTGCTCACTCCACACCATGGCTAGTACTGACCGCTCACTCCACACCATGGCTAGTACTGACCACTCATCCACACCATGGCTGACCACTCATCCACACCATGGCTAGTACTGACCACTCATCCACACCATGGCTAGTACTGACCGCTCACTTCACACCATGGCTAGTGCTGACTGCTCATTCACACCATGGCCAGTACCGATCATTACAGTTCTGTCTAGTCTGACCACAATGTGCCTCCTAAGGTCACCACACCTGCATATCATCTAGCAAAGTATTGCAGCAGGGTTGATGTACTCTCTCAGATCAGGGTGAATGTTCTTCACTGTTGAAGCAAGACGAAGGACAAAACAGCTTGTCGTACATTTTCCTCTGTCCTCAAAGGACATTTATTGTGTGAATACAAGGAGGTGTTACAAAAGCAAACAAACATGTTTATGTGAATCATGTATGCTTATAATGGGTAGGAGAGAAAAAACAAAGAGTAAGACAAAGATGCTCTCTGATTCATTCACACAAAGATATAAAGAAAACTCTTTTGTGATGTGATTAATGACTGTGACTGTATCATGGAACAAGTGCTCAAAATCAACAGGAAATTAACGCATGATATCAGTACAGCTCAGACAAACATCCACATACAAACATGACAGAGAGTATGTAAACCATCATTTAGGGAAACGGCACTGAAAATGCACACTACAGGGCAGACTGGTTTCAAGCTTTTTTGCGAACATTCCCTGAGTGGTTAATTTATAAAAACTGAACAAACTTAACAATCAGTAGATCTCCAATATGCCCCGATATGAATTTTTTAAAAAAAAATTGAAATACTGACATGGCTCTGGGTTTGGGAACTGAATATGTATATTTTTAAAATTGATGTCTTACAGTGTGCTCTTTGTTAATTGCAATGCTCAGCAAATACAACATAACAAAATAAATAAAGGCAAAACTGAAAACATTAAATATAGGACCCATCTCCTCTCATTTGCAAGCAGTTAAATATATCCCAACGATTAATGAATTTGGCAAACTCTACAAATGCCCTTTAGAAAAAAAACATAAAATGCCAGGCCACATGGGGAGCAGAATCCATCTGAGGATAGATCTCCAACTTGTCTTTCTTGGTCCTCAAACAGTTGGAAAACAGCACAGTAGAAAGCCTTTGGACTTATCAGGACAACTCTTCCTTTAACTCCTAAGGATGGAAGAAAGAAGAAAAGGAGATACAGTAAATTAAATTGCTATGGTAAGTATGTGAGTAATTAGTTGCTATGCTATGCAAAAATACAAGGAAATACAAGGAAATACATATGTGTCAATAGAAAGGAATCAACTGACTTATTCGAACCAATTAAAAGCTTATTTTAACTTCAGTTGGGGAGTGGTAGCATATATTAGCTCCAACCATGTCTCTCATCACTAGTGAATACAGGAGACTAGTGCTAAGTCACTTTTCTTTGTATAACTACTTATAGTATATGCTACTAATGCTTAGTAGTTATGTGAATTGCTAAGCTACACTAACAGGGAACAGATCACTAATGCTAAGTTGCTCATCCACCAGGATGTCTCCACATGGGACAGAAAATGGGTGCAAAGACTCACTCTGTTATCCTGCAGTTTTGCGTCTGCACGTACGGGCCCGTGTAGGTGATCTCACACCGAACCACATTGTTGGAGTAATCCGCCTCCTGCACCTGCATGCCAGGGTTCACTGTAACCTGTGACATCACAACAGTTGCAGCCAATCACTGGTGTGTGCGTGTGTGTGCTTGTGTCCAGGAGGGGCGCCCCCACCTGGGCACACATAGGAACAGTAATTTGACAGGCGATTCCCTTTCAGTTGAATTATGAAATGCAAACTACTCCTGAGCCAATAGATTAATGTAACACATCCCATGGTCTCTGTAAAAGTGTCTGTACATAGCAAACATAATTTGCTTTAAATTTGGGAGGCATTTAGAAAATGTCAGTAGGACAGGGTTTATTCTATTAGTTGATGTACTCCTACATCATGATGTGTTCTGTCTGAAGTTTAAGTCTGATGAAGATTTTTGAGGAAAAACTGAGAAACTTGCTCTCATTGACAAACACGTTGACTATGTACAGTTTTTCCTCACTTGCAGTTTTTTTGCACATTTGAAATTCCTGTGTGTGCCGGCCCTGAGGTGGACAGGACAACAGCTTAAAGAGGCGCCTCACCTTCCCCTGTGGAGCCTCACTATGAGTCAGAGCCAAAACTAAAGCAGCAAAGGCAATGAGAAGTGGGAATGATTTTAGAACTGTGCGTTCTGCCAAGCTCCTGTGGACCTGTGGCTTTTGTGTTCATTAATTGACTGTCCTGGCTGTCCTTGTGGAGCCACGGATGCTACAAACAGTGTGTGTCTGAAATACAGATTTATGGGAAACCCCCACCCACCCACCCATCCCAGAGTTGGGTGGAATGAGGAGGAGGTGCGGACAGCAGCAGACATATAAAATGCAGAGTCAATATTTACTGACGTCGCTGCAGGCATTCCGAGGAAACGCCCTTGTCTGTCGAGAGGCAGCGCCCCGTGATTGACACCCTCCTACCCACGGCGGAAAACTGAGGTCTGTCAGAGATGAATGACCCCAGGTCGGGACAGCTTTCAGTTTTAGTCAAGTGTTAAGTGGTTAAGTCAAGTGGCTAACATACATCTCGGGGTCCTGTCACTCACCTGTCTGTCAGACAGTGAAAACCGCTGGGTTCAGCATCTTGTTTTATGTTCGGTCCTGTCCGCTAAGTGGCTAAGTTGTCAGCTTGGAGAAAACTGACATCTCGCTTTTAACCTCCTGAGGCCTGAGACTGGGAGCTGAATATTTCCACATTGTCACAATGAATCCTTTTAAAGTGTGTCTGAATCCTAATTTTTATAATTAAGGTCTTTGGTTTGTGTCTCTGTGATCTTACCCTCAGGATGTAATTCCCAGGGGGCACATCTGTGATGTCGATCCATTGACAGTCGATGTTGGCATGGTAGGTGTCATGGCAACCAGGACTCAATCCCTGCCAGTGCACACACATACACACACACCCACACACACATTACAGTCACAGAATACATTTTTCCTACAGATGCAGGAAAAGGATCATCAATCAACCTTGGAGCACGATTTTAGCATATACCCGTACCACTGTGTGTGAGTGGTACAGATATAGCGTAAGCATAGATGCTCGTACGTGTGAGTGATTGGTACAGGTATGGTGTAGGTACAGACGCTCGTACCTGTGAGTGATTGATACAGGTACAGCGTAGGTATAGACACTTGTACCTGTGTGTGGGTGGTGCAGGTATGGCGTAGGAACAGATGCTCATACCTGTGAGTTATTGGTACAGGTACAGCGTAGGTATAGACACTTGTACTTATGTGTGGGTGGTACAGGTATGGTGTAGGTACAGACGCTCGTACCTGTGAGTGATTGGTACAGGTACAGGTACAGCCTGTGTGTGGGTGGTGCAGGTATGGCGTAGAACAGATGCTCATACCTGTGTGATTGGTACAGGTACAGCGTAGGTATAGACACTGTACCTGTGTGTGGGTGGTGCAGGCGTATCTCCGGCGTACTCCAGGATCACAGCCCGTGTCCTCCAGGCAGAAGCTGGCCTTGTGTCCCTCCGCCACCTTACGGCCGGAGTGGGCGTCCAGCAGGTCATAGTCACTGAATGCATCCATACTGTGGTAGTGTCTGTGGGGCGGAGAGGGAGGGGGGGAATAAACCTCTGCAATGAGCACCTGCTCTCTCACCCTGCTGCACAGGATACACACCTGTAATTCTTATTGAACTCTACTGTCAACTCCAGGTGCTAAATCCCCAGCAGCCAGTCTGGGGAGTTTCAAGATTAATTTGCTGTAACGCCTCTGGCTTAGTCTTCCTGCAAGCTGATTGGTGTAAACAGATTTCTGACGGCTTATTGGCTGCTGCAGTTACCATTCCATGCACCCACCTGGGAGAATGTGGTTTATTCGTAGTACCTGATCATTGATACATTCCTACAGCACGACCCATAATTGGAGTTATACTATGTTTGAGTGCACAATTACTCACACTCAGGGTCATAGTTAAAGACCCAATAACGAGGCTACATTTTACTCTAACAGAGCTAAGTCTGAGTCCAAATGGGATCATCTTTACTCTCGTACAGCTGACTGAACACTGGGTATTTTTCAGTGTGAACCTGGCAGAGGCACAGGAAGAGGCTACAGCGCACATCTTCGTTTCATGAGAATGTGCAGAGTGTGTGTGAGGAGAAGCCAAAGCGTCGGGTTCACACTCCGCGGTGTGTGTGCGTGCTCACCGATGGCAGCTGTGCCACTCCCACTCATGGCGGGGCTTGAGGGGGAGGAAGTCCGCCGTGCCCTGGTTCCGCACCCTCTGGGGGAACCGCAAGAGAACCCGGTAAGCCAGGTCGCTGATGCCAGGTCTGTATGCTGAGCTGGGGGGGACAGGGATCAACAGCACAGTTAAAACAGTGTGTGCATACAGGGTCTACAGCACAGTTAAAACAGCGTGTGCATACAGGGTCTACAGCACAATTATATCTGCCTTTATATCCTTTATATCTGATTCAATAGACAGTTAAACCCAGTTTATGTGCTGGATAAAGGAGTAAGACTTTAGCCATTTCATTCAGCTGGGGGTCCAAAACCACACGGTACCAATTTCAGTACGCGAGGGAACCCGTGTCACAGGGAGTGAAATGACCTTTGACCCTGGAACAATAAAATTATGTACCTGCTGCCTGCCTGCGAACACGGAATGTATGGTTTACATCTGCCAGTTCTTCCCCATAAATCTGTCAGTTCCTAAGTTAGCTGGGCTGGCCTCCCCATATGTTTTGTTTACACTGGCTCAAGTTAGCTCTGGCGGCCACCCAAGGTGATGGAATATCAGAATGTGTACTGTTCCAGATGAGTATACCATCAGCAGTGCACATGTGCCACACAGGCAGCCAATGGGGACTCAGTGTCCGTTAACCTTCCAGTGTTCTTAAATCAAAGCAGCCACATGCCTACCTACTCTCTCTGTGATGCAATATTTGTTCAAAATATGCATTATACTGATAAAATTTGTCATTTGTCAGGAAGATCACTGGCTCAATATTTGTTGGGCAGTCAGTGAGACACGCTCACCTTTTTTAAGCTGTCATTTTTTAGGTTTAAATGATTGTGAGTGGAAATATGTAAAAAAAAACATCTATAGCGTTATGGGTTACCTGGCCAGACAGTTCTCCTCCGCAGCACACCTGAGCGCGTACATCTGTACCCGCTGGATGTAGGTTGATGCTTGGATGTAATAAGGATCGGGCACGAGGTCAGGGAGTCCTGCGAGAGAAAAGCATGTTGCTTTGACTGAATAATATAATACCAAACTGGCAACTTCAGTACACAACTACAAGTCTTTATTAGAAAGTTAAGAATAGTTCTAATACGTTCCAATGGATGGTAATGTTTGAGTTTTAACATTTCCTTACCGTTGTGAAAATAGCTGGTACCATAACCAGAGCTGGGTGGACTGTGCGCGCGCACCGTGGCTCCACTATTTGGCGGATAAACGTTGTAGAACACCGTATTTCGGTCCTCAATTGCGTTTCCTCTGTTTGAGATGCCGCCCGGCACAGGCTGCAAGTTGCTTCTGCTACGATTATAATTCGGTGATATATCATTCATTTGCGTTCTTTCTGATGTAGAAACTTGGGAATTTCGATTCGTGGCTCTTAAATTCAACAGCGGCGAACTTGGAACTGAGTTGTCACTCTCTGATATATCACTGGATCCAGCTCTTGATCCCCCGGGAACAGATAGGTGGATGCGAGGAGGTTCCCGTCGTCCTTCGCTACCAGCTGACGGTTCGCCGGTCACTGGACGAACCCTTCTCGGAACAACAATATTATTGCTGTCCTGTGTGAGTGCCTCTCCGCCACCTGAGAACTCCGTAACTGTCTCTGCCGTGGAGGAGTTCCTCCTACGGCCGATACCTAAAACAGCGCTCTGTCTTCCAGGGGTGGTTACCACAGGGCGCGGGGCTAAGGGTTCTCCAGCATCAGCTCGAGATGGAGAGGCTACGAGCTGACGATGGCGCCTGGCTGAACCACGGCTCGTGGCAATGATGAACTGTCCAGCATCGGCTCCCAGAACCACAGCATCCGAGTCAAAGGCATCTGGCTGGACCCTGTTAGGAGGTACTACTTCAGACACCCCGACCTCAGGTCCTGAAGCTGGAGCTCGAGCTCGAGACGGAGCGGATGGCGGTCCGGGCTGATCTTGGCTGGTACTTTGCCGGTGAGTGCTCAGGTAAACCTGGGATGTCCTCCTTGATTGTGTCGGCGGGTGATATTTGGAGCCAGTGCTCAACAGACTGTATACGCGACCGTTATTTTCCCACTGTATCCTGTGCGTCCAGGGTCCGAGCCGCTCGGTCGCCTGTTGCTGCCCGGTGCAGAGATACACCAAAAACTGCATCAGGTTTAGGACTAAAACCAACTTCGCCATGTCAGCTTAAAAATATCATCAGCAGACAGAAATCCACATTGCGTTACCTCGGTTTGAACTCAAATCTGCTAAAGCGAGCCTATTTATTGGGGATAATGGAGACTTAAACCACATTCACGGGTTTCCCTCGCGCAGCCGTGCAGCATATCAGTTAACTGTTCTCTCAGTGTAGTGACTGAGGGAACAGTCATGCCCCAACCTATAAATGGATATATTAGCCTCAGCTCCTTCATCACCAGGTAGTCACACAGTTTTGTTGGCTTAGCAACAAAAGCAAACTTTGCGCATGAGTGGGACGAGAGGAGACTTTGGTTTTGCACATGATTGACTCTCCTCGTTTATTTTCAGTATGCATTCTACATGCAAAATACTATTACTCATAGTCAGAAACTTGTGTTGTGTTTTATTGCTTGCTTATTTTACTTTCACTTCATGCACTGCTGGCTGCAAACTCTGCAAGAAATGTGCCATGTAAATAACTTTATTATTGAAAATTCCTGTAAAAACACTTTAATTGCAATTCACTTCTTAGACCACTAACCTTTTTTGTACATGAGAAATATTTTGAAACCTAAATGATTCAAAACACTAAGACACTATGACGGTGGGCAACCGGGGGAGGGTTCACAGGCCCCATCTTAAATCTAATTGCCCCCCCCAGTGATTCTTTCCTGTCCATGATCACTCCAAATAACTTCATAGGCTGTTAGGAAAAAAAGGTTGACATGAGTTCCCTCACAACTTTTCCCTTTTGGGAGGACGAAGGGCAAACAAAGTGTCACTGTTCAAATATTTATGGAGCTCACTGTACTCAAACAAAGAATCATACATGGATGTAAGACATATGGCTGGCCCTTCTGCACTAATTATGGTCCTTCTGAGGCTGTTTTAAATAAGAAGTCATCTCACCGTTCTCAACAGCAACAATGTGCCTGTGTTAGTCTAGCGTTTACAAGTACTTACAAACATGTTGTGTGTATGAGACATGTTGAAAATATGTTTCTTCTACCCTAAACAAATCTATCCATGTTTAGGTGCTTTGGTGGTTAAATGATTGTGAGATCTTTATTAACCCTGTAAGTAATTCTCAAACGATGGGAAACTCGGTGATTGATGAACAAAAGTAATCTGTGGTTGTCAAAATGGAAACGCACTGCCACCTCCTGGATGAAGCTGGCATTGTAAAATGAATAATGGGATGATAGACACTCCCAATCTAAATATTTTACAAAGATGGAAAGACAGAAGTTGGCAGGACAGGGATTCTCACTGATCTGAAACCTCTTTATCCGTGCAGTGTGCATGGATACAGCGTCAGATTTCTCCAATGCGGTGATTCTCAAACACGGTCCCAGGTTCACCTGTGGAAGCTGGGTTTTGTTAAAGCCAATCTCTTGCTCAAAATAAGGTTGCCGAACACAGGTAGTACCATAATTTTTCACTTGAATACTGCAATAGATTTGTTTGTTGGCATTGCTGTGTCATTGAACTGCAACAGTTTAGATTCCAAAACCAGGTTTCAAAACTCAGAAAAAAGAGCAAAATTGATTTCATTTGTCACTCTGTGACTGAAGGAGTTAAACATGATTTCAGGTCTTCACAATTGAGAGCTTGTTATGACAGAAATGAAAAGCAGCAGATATAGGGTTTCCTGTGGACAGATTTTGGGAAACAAGGTCTGTCTCCACAGGTACTCAAGAGCACCACAAGAGGGCGTTGTACTCCAGGGTTTACCACACACATTTTGTCAGTTCAGCAGGATTTGAATAAAAATGTATTATTTCCCAGGGACATGTATATACATCCTTTACAAACACACATGCAAACGTACAAAAGCTATGAAAAAACAGACATCAATGAGTTAATTCTAGCTTTGATATCTCCACCTTTCACTGGAGTGTAAAGAAAAAGCAGGAGCAAGCGTAAGTTTACTGGCCCAGTAGGTTTCAGACTAGTAACATGTTTTTCAATACACTTTATGCACAAAACAGAATTCAACATTTGCCAAATATAACTGTAAATACGTCAGTATGTCCGGTGACTGCAAGTATGGCCAAGGACAAAACGTTTTTGTATTTAAATGCAGTAACAAGGCAATAAATTACATGTTTTCAGCCTTTTGTAGTTAAAAAAAACTCATTCATTATGAATAAAAAATTAGCAGTGGAGTCTTTAATGGAACAACAAAAATTCTATTTACACATTCTGTACACAGGTCTTCCGATAATCAGGCTGTGCTGTAAAGAGAGAAAGAGAATATCAGACAGACAGTCAACATAGTTAACTTAAACTGCAAGTGTCCAACTCATCTGCCAAACCAGTACTTTACCTATAAACTATTCAAAAGCGTGTTCTGGATGTCCTTGTAAACCTGGTTGTAGATTTCGTCTTTCGATTGCATCCCATCCAGATGCTCTGACAAAGAATATTTAGAATTAAAATAGGCCCAGTGAACACCGAACAAATGCACCCAAAGACTGGGCGACGGGCGGTAAAGCAGCGTCAAAGATTAACATTCAAATAGATAATACTTCCATTTAAAGTTGTCTGACAAAGCAAGGGTATAATGACAGAACACAGGATCATGGAACGTAAGTCTTCATTCAATACTGAAACAGCCACAAGCTTGCTGTGGAGGGGGTTAGGGCCATGGTCTACTGTAAAGCCAATTGTGGAAATTGTTTCTGAAATATGCTCTGAAAATGTAATGCTGTCTGGTTTCCAGGCTTCAGGTGAATTATTTCGGTGTTTTGTGCAGCAATGAGAAAAGCACTTTGGCACTCTGTGACGTCGCTTTCCAAACCTTCGTATTTTGGACCTAGTTTGTTCCCGTACCGGAAGCGCCGTTACTCACCGACATCCACGCAGCTGCTCTCCATCTCCGCCCTGTGCTTCAGGTACATGGGCCACACGTGTCCGTCAAACAGACCAGGGGGGTCAGGAACCGTGTACTTCCTGGTGCTGAAAAAATGACAAACACATCAGACTGTGGATCCCTGACACACAAATAGAGGGTTACACTTGTCACTGTCCAGTGCCTCACCTCCGTCTCCTCTTGCACTCGGCATATGGGATAGTGATGTAATAGCGCTTGTCAAACATGTCAAGCAGCGGCCTGAGGACCAGAGAAAACCAATGAGGGCAAGAACACATTTCAGCCAATCATTGGTGAGTGAAAGCAGTTCAGTTGATATGCAGTGTAAGTTTTAAATGCACAGGCCACGCACGCGCGCACACGCACTTGTAGTTGTAGAGCAGGAAGCCTTCCACAATCAGAATGTGGGCCTGGTGGTGCAGAGCCGGGTCCTGCTCCTCCGCACGGGTTCTGACTCCGTGGGAGAGGGCAAACTTCAGCGGGTTCTCCTGCCACGCCCTCACCGTGCTCACCATGGCCTCCATGTCCAGAGCGGTCATCACTATGGAACACCAGAGGGGACAAACACAACAGCAGCAGGTTTCAGGGTGTGGGGGAAAAATGGTGCCCAATGACAAACGCATTAAGTTATGGGTAAGGAAAGGTAGAGTACAAAAATGGTGTGGGTGGATGGAATTAGTCAAATGAATATTAACATTATTAACATATTGTAGAAATATTCAAATGGAATGTAAGGAATAGATTACTAGTTTCCTATAGCAACATCCAGTCTTACCATCCCACTGTCTAAAGCCGTCGTCCCCGACTGCTATCTGATCTTGTGGCTGAAATAACAGGATCAATGAAATACAGCCGCAACCTCAGCCAGCGCCCCTCACACCCCAAACAGCAGCAAAGCAAACACACTTGTGCGCCCGGCCACACACACACACACACACACAGGCATGCACCCAAAAAGCCAGCCACCCAAAGCTGAAGCAACTGTGAAACTGTGACTAAAGTTGGTTTCCATTCCACTTTTAAGTCAGTCAATTCAGAATATGTTCTGAAAAAACTCCATCATGCTCTTAGAGGTGCTTTAAATGAAAAAGGAAATATGCACATTTTTGTTTTATTCAAATAATGTGAAATGGCTATGGCACATAAATAGAGATTAGGGAAGGAGATGTTGGACAGTGTTGGGAAATCATTGTTGAGCAAGAGGAGACTAATCAACCTCTGGGTCATGCCAGTGTCTGCTCTTGATTATTTAACTAGATCAGTCACTTATGTGATGAGACAGTTTATGGAAATTTTGATAGGTTCACAAAGGACTTCTCAACCTGTTCTTGGGTCAGCCCAAAACATTCACTGCCATTCACTGCAGTGGTTCAGAGACGCTGTTCTGGAGACCCTCTGTGTAATGCTCTTTGTTAATAATAACCAATCGTTATTATTTAAGGTTATTTTAAAAATGTGATCAAGTTGTACTATAATTTTTGTCCTTTGACAACAGTCGTGGTGTATGGACCTTACCTATGTATGTATCTAGTAAACAGGTGCACATTAAAAATGAGAATCATGTCCGATTTAAGCTTCCGGTACAGTTGTTCAGCTAAGCAGGAAGCAAGCAGCCGCCTTAGTCATGCAGCTGAAAGTTCAGCATCGGGGTAAGCAAGCAAACCATACAGACAATGTTATCTTACTTGACATGTCTTACGCTGGAAACGAGGGCGAAGAGCAAAATAATTATATTTAACGCTTACCTTGAAGAAGTCGTCTTGGTGTACCACGCAACAGTTCGGCAAGGCTTTTGAAAGCCTGTTGGTCAAAGTAGTTTTCCCACCATTGGTCACCCTGAATTGGAATTGAAAAGCAGAATGCACTTGAATTGCAGAAGAATAATATCTTTTGTTGTTGCGGAAGTAACAACGTCAGCTGCTTTAATGTAATTTTATCCTTCGAGCAAACTACCTTGCTAAAGTTATCCTTTGTCACCTCAACATCATTTAGTTGTTCAGAAACCAAAAGCAGAAAATGGAACGAGTGATGGTCGTTTTAGTGACCTAGCCCAGGTGGCTAGTTGGCTAGACTAATGAAAAGCAGTTTGCATTTTTGAATAGAGAAATATTCTGTCAGAAGCTGGCTAACTAGCTCAATGTCATCGCGCCCATACAGTTATTTAAATATCCCGCCTAAATACTGACAGTCGGGGTGGGCGATTTTCCAAATGTCAAATTTCATTTTAACATTAGCCAACGCGAAAACAAAATGCCCGTGCCCGAATTAAAGTAATCGAATTAACTACATTTGAAAGCTGTCACTGATCATTAAAATCGGTAAAAACACGTTGAGGGTAGCTTAGATGCCATTTAATGAGAAAGCTAGCAAAGTTAAGCTTTGGCTATTGCCAAAATATACACATGAACACATATACATATTTAAGATCAGATTGTAATGTCAGTGTCAGGAAGCTACTTACCCGCCAATTCCTATTATGAAGCGTTTCATTGTAAATGTATCTTAAAAAGTAACAACACAAATAAAAGTAATGGAAATTAAGCCTATGGTGATCTTTTAAAAAATTAAATAAGTGTCCTATCGTTTATTCTTCTATTGTTTTCGAACCTAGCTCTCTTGGATATCTCACTGATCAACAAACTGGACTTTCAATATATTGCCTATATTGTGGCGCGTCATTCATATGCCACCCCACGTGGATATATTTACGTAGACACTTGTTTTAAACGCAGCCAATCACTATCCTCTGAAATCTGATTCCAGCCAATCAGGGCGAGTCTTTCCTCATCAATGTGGAAAGTGGTTACAGTATTCTGTCGGTGTATCCACTTTCGGAGAGCCGTCACTGGCCCCTGGATTAGTCGGTAAAAAATAGTCCAGTGACTTGTCTAATAGGAAAATTCCCACACCACACATTCTTTTATACAGTATGGTTAATGGTAACATTCTGTTGGGGCTGTAGAGAACCTTTTTTCTTACTTTGTGCTTTATAAAAATAGTTGTAAAATTATATATTTTTCTAGCAAAAAATGACAATTTTTTTTTTGCAACAGGTGCATGTTGGCTATACAATGCAATAGGACTATTCTGTTACAATGAACATGTAGGCAATTTATACACTGCATTCGTACCAAGATTTCTAAAGGTAAAGGCTGTCTGCCAAGTATGCCAAGCTCTGAATATGAAAACAAGTGTGCCTATATGAGGCAGGATCAGCTAGAAGCACTGGGGACACTACAGGAAGTAGTCTTTACGTTCAGTGAAACTAAAATTAACTTGAGAAATCTGAGAGCTTTGTCTCTGTCCGTGTGACGCACAGTAAGCAGTGAGACCCCAAGTCACACGAAGCGTAGAATTCCCGGACCACATACCCGTAACATGTAGGCTGGAATCATTGGGTTCACATGCGTTCACAGTGATATCATATGACGTTGTTGCCCGTAGGAATCGTCCACGTAAGAGTACAGTATGTACACAAACAAAGTATGGTGTGTACAGTGGCCACAGGCCTCGGCTGCTTGACATTAGTGAAATACCAACTGAATTTATCGAGAATGTGTTCCAAATTACCTTAGAACTGGTTAGTTTGTCATGTCAAAAAATATGAAAGGAAAATGAGTATGTATGCCTTTGCAACTAAATATTTTATTTTATTATTTCCAGTAGCCCATTAAATATTATGATGAGGGAAGAACTGTATTGCATACTTTGCTTGGATAAACAGTTGGGCTGTTTCTAAAATGAACACTTATAGGTGAATAGAGGTGAATAGAGGGTTGAACACACAGGAGTCAAAGAACCATACTCATACCATGCATGAACAAGTGCCTAGAACACCAAATTTTCAGAGCTCTGATTTTGCGTGCCTGCTCTTGCTCCACTGCTATATTATTGCTCCACAGAGCTATCACGTGCATACAATGCACTGGTTGCAACACTCTTTGTTATCCACCTGCAGGTGCAGCTCTGAGAAGAAGGGATGTTACACGTGCAGAAGGTGCCTTTTTCAATTAACACGGAGTTTTGTCCTGATCTTCACACGAGTGAGTATATATACTAGTTTATGAGTATATATTAGAGTTTCTGGTTTAGGATTCATGCAATCTGATTGGTATGTGCAGATTTCTGGTGATGGATTTAATTGGTTTCGGCACTTTATCATGGCACACTACCAACGTTGAGGCTCATGGTTGTCAGGAAACCATTCATAACCACTACTTTATCAAAGAAATACATCCACAGAGGCGGGGCAAAGCTATACTACATTTGAGATAGAAACTGGCTAGGCTCATTGTTTGGAGTGAGGTAACAATACACATGAGCAGTGTTCATAGATGTGTAGACCCACCCATTGGACTTTGGAGTGAGCTAATGCAGTAGATATAGCCCCTATCAATATTGTGGACATCCGGAGATAAAAAATCTATCTGTGCTTTATCACAATGCAGTTTAGTGCTTTCCTGATCAAAGCTCACACCTGCTCAGCACATTTTTTTTTTCAATAGTGACAGCACACTTACTGCTGCTTGCAGAAGTCACATTCACAACAAAATAAATTAACAGCAAGGAACCTCAACAGGTTCTCTCAGCCTGCAGGAAGAGGCGTTCATTCTTTTTCAAATGCAGCAAGATCTGCCTCCATTTTCTAATAAAACCGAATGAAACTTTGGTGTCAGCTTTCACCCAGCCCAGAAGGGGTTAGTGCTCAGATATTTAAGACACAAAACAAGTGTGAACACCTGGAACCAGACACATATGCACACGTTTATTAAAACATATCCAAGAATTTGATATTTCAAGGTTCTTTTTTTTTTGAAGGTCAGCCAAAGCTGATCTCTCAACAAAAAGGTAAGTTTCTCTGAATAGTAATTTTAGAATCACCTTTTTTGTTTTGACCGTTTTACCACATGTACACAACAACATAACCCATACATACCAGACATCATTTTAAAGTTACTTCTGGATGCAGATGAGCTTTTATCACTGACTGAAGCATCACAAAGCACAGCACGATTTCAATGAGCGTTTCCATGGAGCCTCATGACCTCACAACCTAGGAAAATGACATGGCTGAGCTGGTAAGAGCAGATGTGGGGTTCATTTGTGATGTGGGGTGTGTGTAACTAGGTGTCATTTCCTATGACATGAAAATGATGGCAGTTAAGTGTTTTTCCAGATCTCACCGGCTCTTAAAATTATCCAAAAACAGCTGAATACTGATTCTTCCTGTTTCGTTTAGTGTTGAAATAAATTTGATCAACGAAAGAAAACTGTGTTAATATTTGAATATTAATTCCACTAAACAGATATGATTTGTAAGTATTTGTCATTAAATATTCTTGTCTTGCCTTATCCTGATGTTTTTTTAAGCATTTACTGATGTGGCAAGGCTAGCCTGTTTGTAAAGTTACTGAGCAAATGTGAGGGTGTCACTGTTCCGACTATCCAGTGAAGTCACATGACACCACTCACCCTCTGTATGGGCATTTCCTCAGAATATATCAGGAATTACAGCTGGGGGGGCATTCAAACATAAACATATCCCATGATTCCTAAACAGTTACTGAGTAAATACTAAATTATGCTTGAGGAGGGTTTCAAATAAAGAACAGAGGTGTTAATGAGGATAGATTTAATCCTCCTCAGGAGATTTATCAGGCAACCGTACGCTGAATAGTTTGTCTTAAAACTTCCATCTGCTTCATAAGCATTTACAGACTTATATTGTGTTCCTTCACATAGTTAGAAAAGAGTTATTTTCTGGAGTTTGTATTCAAATAGCTTTGAAAAAGCGTTCCTTTCTCAAACTGGTTTTCAAATATTTTAACCTGAAGTTCTTAAAACTAGTATTTAATTATTTCTGAATAATTGTTATATTCTGATTAAGGATTTAACCACTTTTAACAAGTAACTTTTCACAAAGAACTTTTAAAACTGTATTCATCGCAGTTGTGATGGAGTTTCTCTGTGAAACCCAATCATACAGTAAGCAAACCTTCTGACAGTTCAATAAATATTTGTGCATGCATGTGTATGTGTATGTGTGTTTGTGTGTGTGTGTGTGTGTTTTCACAAATGAATTTGTGTGAAATACATTTGTATTTATGTATTTGAATGTGTGTGTTGTATAACAATAATACTAATACAGTCCCATGTAAGGCAGTATGCACAAAGTTGCCTTGACCTGCTCCTCCAGTACTGCTAGTCTAAATGAGCAGCAGCAGGTGAGTGGGTCCAGATTCTTCACCAAACAGGAGGATGAGTTTGGTAAGACACTGAGCTGAGCTGTAATTGGATATCCCAGCACCGGGGTGAAGCAGTGGAGCCAGATATCTGTGCCATACAAGCCAATCACAGCGAACAAGCACAGCTGCCACCCAGCCACACAGACTTGTACATCATCCGGATGGCCTATCTCACAATGTGCACCATGTCCACAGCCCATCCATGCACTTTAATCGTCAGTGCCATGATGGTATCAGGCAGGACTGACAGACCAAACTCACACTACAAATAATGTAGGACTGGAAAGACACAGGGGGCGCTGTTGCGCATATGGAGGCAGTGTTTCAGTGGTAGAGTCCCAGGGGCACGACCTGCACATTCACTCGGAACGCAGCGCAGAGTCAAGACCAAGCAGCTTCTTCAGAATGTAGAGTTCAACCAATTGGCTCACTTAGATCGGACTGGCTAGTATCTGCACCACAAAAGGACTCCGACATGCAAAAGGGGTCTCAGCAGGCATGCTCCTATTGTGATCTGACCCAATTTCCAATGTCACTTTTATAATGAGCAGGCCTCAGCAGGACAGGTTTTATCATCACCGGTTGGCAGACACAGCATTACAGAGCAGTGCGTAACGTTGAGACAAGCTTGGGCCATCCACGGAAAAACCCCACAGCTCTGCAGTCTGTCTGTTCCTTCATGGGCCGCCTTGTTTCATTAACACCTGGAGGTGCCAGGTAGAGAATTTGAAGGGTAACTTTATCTTTCATTAGGAGCACAAAGGGGCGGGTTTCACCCCTCCCTCCGCTCAAGGTATCCGGGGGAATGACCCAGCCACGCCCGAATGAACTTCTCCCAGAGAGGTGCGCAGAAAGATGAAGGAGGGTTTGGATGGAGGTGACAACTCGCCAATGAAATCCAGCTTTCAATCTGTCACAACACTATGGAAGGAAAAAAGGAATTAGACTCCAAAGCCTACATGCTGTACAGCATAAATAGCACAACATCATACATTATTATTATTATTAATAGCATTATTCTGGGACACGGTAACAAGTATCGTAATTATTATTGTTATACTGGAACATGATAACAATACTAGCTCGTATTGGCTGACAGTCTTACCCTGAAGGACCTTCACTGTCCAGCTTCCTCAGTCTCAAATGTGGGCCTGTGAATATTTTCAGTGATCATTGTTTCATATTTTAGCTGCCAGTCCATCACATTTTCTGATAGCATGCTGAAACAGCTCACTGAAATGGTGCAGGAGTGCACATAAAATTCTAAGCTTTTACATTTACAAACACACACTAGATCTGTAAAATCCTCTAATCTATCAACTGTACAGAACAGCTCTCTGATATCCATAAAACAGCCATTCTCTGCATGAAGAGACTGCACACTGACTGCGGCCACAGTGGGGAGGTACAGTGACAGAACGACCTTTACCTCTCTGCACTGGCTGAAGCTTGGGCCTGCTGCAGCTCCTGTTCCATCCTGCAGGGGACAAAAGATAATCTTTTATAATCTACTAGCACAGCGCTTTCTTGTGCATGAGATGAGCTCGCAGCCAAAAAAGCAAAGAGGAAGGAAGGAGGGCAGGAAGTACATGATCTGACAAATCTGTAGAACCTGTGATAAAGGTCTGTGGTGTACCCAATTTAAACAAAACTGATATTTTCAGGTCAAAAACCGTCATCTCGTTTTCTGGCAGAATTTATTCCTTCTTGGTCCTCGCTCCAGGTGCTGCAGAGCAGCAGGGTATGCTTGTTTTTGGTGTTAAATCAGCACTGACTTTCCAATTAAAACAGTTGATGACACAGCTAACAGATTTCTTGGTTCTGAACTTGCTGTTGACTTTCAGGTGAAAACAAAAACCAGGAGTACATTCCAGAGCTAAATGTTCTGTCATTCTCATTCATTTTTTCAGCCTGTTTCAGAGGAATGCCATGACTCACCTCTCCTTCTGTGCTTTAGCTCTCTCTTCATCATACCTGAGGAGAAACACAGAGGGCCACAGTAAGAGTCTGAGGCTCTAATGACAGGGCCTCCATGCTGGGCTGTCTCAGAGTAATCTCTCTTCATAACTCATGGACAGTCATTATTTGACCATAAACAGCATGACATTTCTTTCTCCCTCTTTTCTGGCATGGACCATCATTTGGTTAGGTAAAAAATGCTGAAGTGCTGAGCAGAGGGTCCGTAATAAACAAAATGATAAAGTTTGAAAGACTAATGAGCTCTGATATACTCTTTATTTTGTGAAACAGACAACAATTTCTCCCTTCAGTTGACTGTCTTCTTGTGGCCGTTTGTACTTACTGCACCACACACTCGGGAACTTGCACATGCTCCATGGGGACGATTTCGGCTAGCTCCTCCAGGCTGTGCACATAGCGGATTTTGTTCATGAATTTCTCACTGCACAAAGACAAACAGGACACAGAACAATGTCTCACTGCAATCATGAAACCATCCAATGACATGCATTTGGGTATGAACAGCCAGCATTTATTTTTGGGTTGCATCTTCACATACAATAGAATGTGACAGTCAACATTCCATTTCCCATCATGCCGTTTCTGGATTTTATGCAGGATGCAAAGCTCCTGTTAGCATCTCTTATTAGCTCTCCTGTATCTCTTGAACATACAGAACTTGACAGCTGATTTGTGGGAATTTGTCCGCAAATATTTATGGGCCAATAAGCGATCTTTGATGCGTTCCTAATTGCTTGTCAGATGAAATTAGCCCACAAAGTCGATGTTAAGAGTCAGTCTGTGTCATGGTTTATCTTGTCTTTGGACCGTGCCCTGTGTGATGCCAACAGCTCTGCCTCCTGAAATTGTTTCAGATTTCATTTGCTTTTTGCCTAAAATAAATCCACAGATGAATTCTGATAAGAAACGATTAAAATGATAGGAGGACAGAACACATGAGCAGAGAGCAGCTAATGTTGACGGATGTCTTTCTTCTGTACATTTCAGCTCCATAACATTCCTGATTTTGACTTTCCCCTTTAGGATTAAATATAATTTATGCATAATAAAAGTAAGACTAATATGTGTTATTTAGTTATTCAGGATTGATAAAATACGGTCAGTTATGTAGGATGAGTGAAGTTAACTCATTTATGTGCTGCAGTTTCTGATCTCACCTGATAAAGGGACGGGAGATGGCCAGCACTGTGCGAATGAACCAGGAAGGATGAGCGATGACCATGGCCTTCAGGTTCTTCCTCAGCCTTAGAGACACAAACACACACAATAAGAACCTCCTCCAGACTGTGAGACACACACACACACTGCAACAAGCCTAAACCTGGACTCTCCAGTGGGCGGTTCAGATACCTTGGTTGTTTGTTTATCTCTCTATACCAATGTTGGCACGCCCAGAATTAAGACAATCAGCCAACCATAGAAGACCATGAAATGAAGTTCCATGTCTGATACTACTGGCCATGAAAAACTCTGAATGGCTGTACCTCCTGTCAATCATTTGGTAGCATCTCTTCAGCCAGCCAATCCCAGGCATCCTCCTTCTGGGTGTGGCTCCATTCATGTAGATGATCATGTAATCTTCAGCCACCAGGAGCTCCAGGCTGCTGATCACATACCTGTGGATTCATTTTACTCCTCATTGTTATTTTGAAATTAACAGTCATTTATTCTCTATGCTCCAATAATTGAAACACCAACTGGATATTAAGTTGAAAGGTTGAATGAGATTGATTGAGTATTTATGTTAGTGGAATACACAATGATATGAAAATTCCGATTCAGATTTCATCTTTTTTATCTTCTTTGTGCAAATGCAACTCATTAAAAATATTGGTATTGCAAGAAAAATACAGCAAATGTGGCCCAAGAGATTGACTACTATTTCTACCATGTATCACATTCGTGCCAACTATTGTCACTGAGCACAGGATTATCACAATACTGTTTACTCGTCTCTGAAAACAACGCTAATGCAGTGTATTGGCCCGCGTGATGCAATGAGTTACAGCAGCATGAGCGTTTCCATAGCGATGGGTCACTCACAGGAAGAGATTCTCCATGATATAATGGTATTCCGCACAGCTGCTGTCGGGCAGGTAGCAGGCCGCAAACACAATGATGGCATTCAGGCCCTCTCCATAGTAACCTGAGGGTGGAGGACAAGACAAATTCTTGTTGAATCCTTGTGCCAGGTACTTCACCTGAATTTTTTGTAGAAAACAGCTAGTTGAGTAAAGGGCTTGATTTTTTAATTCAAGATTTGATCAGAATGCAAGCATCTTCCAAATTCCTGCAGGTAAACTTGTTAGTGAAAAGTTGTGATGAAAAAAAAGAAAGGTGTATGGAAAAATACATATAATTACATATTTAGTTATAAAGACAAATAAACATAAACGTAAATATAAGCACCCGTGGGTGAATATGTGTGAGGCGAGGGCAGGATGGCTGACCTCCATGAGAGATGACTCGCAGGTAGGGCCGGATCACTTGCATATCGATGCGGTTCTCCTGCTCCCCAATGATCACTGTGCGCCACAGCCGCCCGACCCCGCCCTCTCCGTCACCCTCCTGCCCCTCCCCATCGTTTGGAGGAACCTTCGCTGTGGCAACCGGAGTGTCGTCTGAGGGGAACACGGTCAGGCCATGTCAGACACCAGACTTCCTGGTCATGTGACATGAGTTATAACTGCTGGGGCTAACATCAGTCTGTATAGCATGTATTTTTTGAAAGTGTTGAAAGTGAATATCTGTGTGGAATCTGCACAAACATTTAATGAAAAACAAACTCCCTACCTTTCATTCAAAGGCTTGTCTTCTGACATTCAGATATGTCTCTGCACAGTCCCAACCTGTTCCATGACCCCTGACCACGCACTGACCTTCCCACTCCAGGTCGTTGCCATTGGTGATGAACTCCAGGGAGTCCGTCTCGTCAGGCGTCTCGATGTCGTCCACATTGATGTCCAGATCATCCGGCGTGTCCATGAGCTCATCTGACAACAGGGAGCCGTCGCTCTGGTCCAACGACAGGTTCATCTCCGGGGCAACAAGGGTACGCCTCTTCCGATTGGTCTGGCCCCCGCCCCCTCCTCCACCTCCTCCGTCCACATTCAAGGAAGTGGGAGGAGCTTGTAGGAAGACATGACACCAGCAGAATCAAGTACTTAGACCTCCCCAGTTTAATGGACAACAGACATGCATATGTACATACTGTGAAATCAGAGAAAGTCAGCTCTCCACAATACAAGCATGAAGCAGCAGCATCTGGTAATACTGATTGCTTTTTTAAAATGAAATATTTTTAGGTCTGCTGTACAGGGCTATACTCACAGGTCCTGCTGTCCATGAGGCCACAGGAGGACTCCATGTCCCCCTCTTCTGGCAGAGGTCTGAAAGATACCCAAGCAAAACACAGTGGGACAATGCAATTGGAAACGACACAGCTGTGACAGTGCCAGGTGAACGATGCAGCTCAGCTGAACAGGAGTATGACACCCTTGCAAAAGCTAAACCACTATCAGCCAGAATAATTTTTGCAGGGGGATTTTGTTTCTATTATTTATTCTATTATTATCTGTCTACTTCCTATTCAGTCGGAGTTCTTCCAGTACAATGATACATTGTAACATACTCATTAAGCAGAAAGACACCATAGCTACTGTGAAATCAGTGCAGCAAAATCCCGGCCACCCGGCAGTGCTGTGGGCTGTAAGGAGGAGATCACACACGTCTGCATGGAAAACGAGCGTCGCAGAACAAAGATCGGTCATAATAACTGCCTCCTCTCAGGAGATTAGCGACGTGACAGAGTGAAAAGTGTGAAGCGACGTGCATGGCATTTAAAACCTCATTGTCACGGCACAGGGGATAACGGGTCTGTGAGTGACAGAGGAAGGAGCAGGGGAAGGCGAGAAGGGAGGCATGACAGACAGAAAAATGATAGGAAGAGCGTCGTAAAAAGACCATTTTGTTAACACTGTGCGTTGTGCTGTTTATTATACACAGATAATGACAGAGCACACATAATTAGAGTTCGTGCAGCTGAAACTCCTGTGACAGGTCGTTCAAATCAGAGAAATCCCAAATTTCCGAGGCGTTTTCTGCATTTGTTTCCACAGCCAGAGTTAATATTAGCTTGCAGGAAACATCATCTTCATTCAACATAAATGTCAATCTAGCCAGAGAAATAAAACAGCCTGTGTCTATCACTGGGTGTTCCAGTCCCAGCTGCACCACCATTGAATCACCTTATCAAAGCTACGCTGATGGCGCTTACTGTATACACATACACACATACACATACATGTCAGTGTACAGGGCCAGGGCAGTGTGGCTGTGTGTCTGTCTCCTAACAGATGCTTTCCAAACTCCATTTTGCTGGCACTGTCACATGATCTTGGGTATGACCATATTTGGTCAGTGATACCCCTGCTTCATTTAAATACATACTGTAAGGCTGATTAGAGCACCCCTACTTTCTGTTTCCCTCTCTCTTTCTCTCTCTCTCTCTTTCTTCTTTCTCTCTCTCTCTCTGTGGATGTGTTAAGGGGAATTGTTAAAGAGAGAATGGTAATTGGAGCTGGAGTATTTTTAAATGGTGAACAATGTTGAGGGGTTTGTGAGCGTGGAGACAGACCGCTGTGATAGAAATGGATTGTGATAGAGACAGACTGTTGGGATTGATAGAAATGGATTGTGATAGAGGGATTGAAACAGGTTGTAAGAGAGTAAGTACCTGGGGAAGTCTTCGTCCTGCCACTCATCTTTCACCTCCATGTTCTCCATCCTAAGGGTGGCCTCTGTGGTGCCCATGCTTACAGTGGTCACTGCCACAAACAAAAACTGTTTGTTTGTTTGTTTACAGCAGTTCTTTATATTCAATGACAACTTTACACACACACACACACAAACACACGCTTTCTTACAATCCTGTATAATTAATGATGCCTTCACGCACACACATGCCCACACAAGCGCACACACAACAGCATTAAAAGCGAAAGTAAAACATCACAACAGATAAAAGTTTAATCAGAGCTAAGCTGAGCTGAATTTTTGTGATAAAATGTGAGATGGCTGACAGCGTTACGTGGGGGAGAGTGCCGATACTCTCAGGTAAGAGTGTGCCGCCTCGGCTGGTTTTATCTGACTGACATCGTGCTGCTGCCCTCATCATGGCCCTGACACTTCCCCTTTTGTCCCACTCCATTCATGTGGAAAATCCACGCAGCCTGATTGGCCCGGGGGTTAGGGGCGTGGCTGATTTTGGCGGTAGATGCATCATGGGATGTAAGCCATCACTGGGGGCATAAATCCCTCTCATTGGACCTCGCTGAACACTCAACTTTCCCTGAGAAACCGTGTGTGTCATGGACAGTATGGAGATGGGCAGACTCATGTGACATGATAAGATGTGTGCAATGAACCGGTCACTGTGTGTCAGTCAGAGTGATGAACCAGGCCTAACAGGAGAATCTATGAGAGCATCAGCTGCATCCAGCCCTGACAGAGGCAGAGAGGAGCACAGTGTGTCTCTCAGATATCTACCATGTGTGCATCTGTGAGTGTACATTAGCACATATATGTCTGAGAGAGTGTTGATGTGTGCGTGTGTGTGTGTGTGTGTGTGTGTGTGTGTGTGAATGTGTGTGTGTGTGTGTGTGTGTGTGTGTGTGGGTGAATGTGTATGAGAGTGTGAGTATGGCTGTGCATTTATCTGTGTGAGCATGCAAGTGTGTGGTGTTTGTGTGGGAGTTTTTGTTTGTGTGTATGAGTGTTTGTGCATGAGTGTGTGCATGTGCTTAGTGTACACGAGGGTGTGTGTGTGTGTGTCCATATTTGTGAGATAGTGATTGTGTATGTATCTGCTGGGAATGGGAAATATATATTAATTCAGCAAAAATAACTGTAGCAAACTCTGCCAGATTGCAATGAGATACTCCCAGCCTTCTATTGGAGCGTGACGCAAGCATCCAGAAGCCGTCACAATTAGGGTTACAAGCATGCTTTCTCACGCCAAAACCACAATGAAAAACAACCTCAATAACAACATAAAAGACGGACCCTTTTAAATGTTATTTCAGAGAGCTGTGATTTAGCATAACAGAATTCTTAGATTACTGGGCCTGACTGGGTAGTTCCCTACAGCTTTGTAACACAGTAAAGCCATCAGACGAACGGGCTGGCTGGCTCTCCTCACACTCCACAGAAGGGCAGGAAACCACAGCCTCAAAACCATGTAATCCTGATCAGAAACATGAAAATAGGGCCTGAAACCTCATTTGACTGCAGGAAAACGTGCAAAAGAAGTGTCGTTGCGTAACGAGCCGTGAATCTGCCGTCTGCCTGGTTATCAGCTTTAACGCCCCCCCTCGCCCCCACCACACCCCCATCCTGGGGTAGCCCTGCCTCGACTTGCTGATAATGGGGCGTAAGAGGTACTTACATATTGGGGTACAGGACCTTTTTTTTTCTTAATGCCGTCGCGATATCCACGTCTTGAGTCCTCTCCTCCGGCTTCACTCTGCCTCAGATGCTTTAGCTCCAGAAGCGTGGTGTGGAATGGAATACGTAATTGCTACGGAAACAGAGCAGGGTATCACAACGGTCTGAACCGGAGCACTCAGAATCACTGAAGTCTGGACCAGAAGGTGGCGCTAGTCCTGGGGGCAGAGAGTAAACAGAGCGAGGGGTTGCTTCTCTCTCTTCAGAGAGGCATGGAGACAAAAGCGTCACCCCCACACACACACACACACAAACACTGAGGGGATGGGTGGGACTGGAGCGCGGTCAGCAGGGGTGAAGGGGGGGAATTGTAGGCTGTTGTGTACAGAACGTGCCCTCCTCTCTGGCTCTACTCCGACTGCCTCCGCTGCTCCATCTGTCCCCCAACACCCTCCTCTCCTTTCTGCAGGGAGTCTGTTTCCTGGGCCCCACAGCTCAGCTCCGTCACGATGCTCCAGTAAGACTGCCCTGATGGCTGAAGGATCTTGCGAGTGAGGCTGGGTCCTTTTTCTCTGTCAAAACGTCTCCTTTTTATTTCCAAATGCCAGTGAGAAAATCACGGTGGCTCTCCCTAGCTTATTCCAGCCTGTTTGTTCCCCTCAAACTGCCACAGATGGACCCTCTGTGTCACTGTCTCTGTTCCCTGGCAACAACATCCCAGATTTGCTCTGCCACTCTCCATCCCTCTCTCTCTCCCCTCCCCCTCCCACTGGAGACCCCTCCCCCTCGCAGTCTCCACCTATCAGACCCTCCCTCTCGCCTCTCTGTTTTTCATGATGTCATGTGTGTGCAATTCTCTGTGTGGTGACAGCGAGCAGCAGGGATCTGAGGCACTGCAGACGCTAAACGGCAGCCCCCTCCCATCTCCTCTCCTCCCTCTCCTCTCCTCCCATCTCCTCCCTTCTCCTCTCCTCCCATCTCCTCCCATCTCCTCCTCTCTCTCCTCTCCTCTCCTCTTCTCCTCCCACGCTCTATTAATAACCTCTCCACAATATTAGCAGCCTGTCAAACCCATCCATTATAGCAGCAGCAGCAGCATACAAAACCTTGCAGACAATATACCACAATAATAATATATAAATATGAGCATAAACTGAAACCAGAGATTCACATTCGACATAAATCATGATATAAAAAAATCACCAATGAATACCACTACAAAAATGCCAAATTTCAATAAACCTATTAGAATCTCTGTAAGGGTTCTTTTTTCAGCGGTGCAATGATGTAGATTAACGCCATGTGCGTCGCCAAGCAGTTGACTTCTCCGCTTCAGAGGCGTTTTATGTACACAAAACAGACAGCAGAGGGAGACAAACACTGTGGCACTCCTCTTGAGTCCCACCCTTGAACTTTATTAAGCACACTGTTAAGCGCTCAGTTTCAAAACAGAATTTATACAAGATTACTCTGTAAAATACCAAAGAGCAGCGCTGTAATTTGTAAACTACCCAAGAAAGCCCCAATGTCCTCCTTGACTTCCCAATCACAATCCCAATTTAACAAAGTGGAGAAAGACAGGAAAAACAATCTAGATTTCATGGAAGTCTCTGTGCTGGATACAGACCTCTGTCTGGGGTTTGTTTTGGATGTGTATGCTGTGTCCTGCTGGGGGTCTGTGGGGTGCTGTGTGCATGGGACAAGCAAAAGTTATTTAAATTTGGCTGTCCCTTACTGTGCTGTGGGGTGCTCCAAATCACCCCATATTTGAATAATGATGACCAAGCATGAGTCAGTGTTATGTGAGGTACATACCCCCCCCCCCCCTCTCCTCTTCTTGGTTTTCTTCTTGTGAGTCAGGGAGTTTAGCCTTGCCACTGTTGCCCCAGGCTTACTCTGAGGAGGTTTTCGGTCCTTGGACGGAGGGGAAGCTGCTTTGTGATGGGAAGTGCTATGTAAATAAAATTTGAGTGAGAAAATAAATTGGTTTTGGTCTGGAAAACAATTTGGTCTGCAGCTGGGCTCTATAAATAAATGCAGTCCAGATTCTTGGTTCTCAACTGGTGAACGGTACTCCTGTCACTGTACTACTCCAGCACAGTAGGTGGCGGTATGCAGCAGCAACGTAAAGTGTATCCACCAAACTATTCGCCGAAGAAGCCCCCTTTGCGAGTTACCATACTAGCGGTTCTTTGCTTTCAGAACTTCAGCTGCCGCTGCACGGTCGATATGGCGACCAAGGAAGTAATACATTTTCCTGAAAATAGCTGAAGATTGACAATGATCAATCGGCGATGGTGAGTTGGAATGACATATATGTGCTATACTTTGAACGTTCATTTGATGATTGTGGTGACCAAGGTAGATGTAACATTTTAAGATGAAAGGGATGCCTAGATACTAGGCTGCCACCGGCGTTAGCGTTTCTCTGGTACCATAGGAACAATGGAGACGTTAGCATCAGCTATCTGCCGCAGCTTCGTGTATAGCTTGCACTAAATAATAAACAGTGATATAGTATCTAATTTACTGAAAAACTTTTATCTGATTAATGTATGAATGATTCTAAGTGGTAGTAATATATTAACGTTGTTTTGACATCTGGTCATAGTTAGCTGAACTACAACGAAGGTTAGCCAGCCAAGTAGTTATGGTAGCTACCTTGCTATCGGGAGATAGGCAGATGTCGGACGAAATACGGTACCGGATACAGCCAGCAAACACCAGTTATAAGCCAGTTTTAGGGTAACAGTGAGTGATACGTAACTGGTTGTTTCTTCAGCAAAGCTTACTTTTGTGTCTTAATGACTTACACTGCTAAATTAACGTTAGGACTGTTTGTTCCGATTAAATGGTAACGTTGCCAGCACGAACTGGCTAGCGCTGACTTAGCTAGAATAGCAATGACGTTCGCTATTTATCCAGTGTTTCGTAATAGATACACATACAGGTTGTATCTTTATCAATTTCCAGCTGTATTTTTACTTTGACAAAGCCAGCACTATAAATATAAATGCCATATTTTGTCGAACTGGTTGCGTATCCATGTGGCAAGTGAAATGACCAGCTGCGTTGCTGAATTATGAAATTGAAGTTGGATAGAACGAGTACCGATAACAAGAAATCTTGCTGTCACCGGCTTGTGATAATGTTATTACTAACGTTAACTATCGCTAGCTAGTTACCACAGTTTTCATTATCAAACATAATTTGGGTAATTTGCGTACTTTCCAGCATCATGTGTAACCATAAGCTACATAAACTATTATTGCTATATAGTGTCCATCAGCACGGTAGCTTGCTAGCTAGCTAGCTAGCGTTGTAACTTTAGCTATGCTACATCTGGAGTCCTGTGCACCGCTGTTTAACATAAGTTGCCACTACGTTCCGAAAATCGAAAGTACGTGTTAATGTGGGAGGCCAACAAACTAGCTGTTGCCAGCGAACTAACCTACGATAACAGGATGACTGTTTTAAGGTGCGTGGACTGGATCGGTAACCAGAAGTAGCAGCTAGCTGGCGCTACCTAGCTAGTAAAGTTGGAGCAGGGTTTGACAATGACAGCTCATTGTTAGCTAGCTAGTGATACAGCCATGTTAAATGGTTAGCCCCTAAATCTATCGATAACTTTTCTTGGTTGACGAGATGTATACACGATAAGCAGTGACTAAATATTGAACTGTAAGGTTACCATACATATTTTGGGCAAATGAAAAAAGTCATGTTTTAACATCTTCATCTGTTTACCGTGACGGGAAAGTTATCACTACCGTTAGCCTGATAGCTAGCCTTGAACACAGGCGTATTCTTTGTTCAGTTTACAAGGTCGCAAGTTTTCAGACAAACTTGTACTGTAGTTGTCTTAGGTTAAATAACCACCCGGTTTAGTTTGCCAATGGCAATGCTAGCTAAACACGGAATTTTATGACCGTTATGTACAGTGTGTTTCTGTAACTAATTGTGCAACTGTTGTTTATACAGCTAACGTCACCAAACTGTTCAGGTGGGACACTATCAGAAATGCTATCAGAAATGTCTTGTGGGGAAGTTGATGTTAGCAAATTAACGACTGGCTTGCATTGGCTGAGACTTCGGCAGTCAGCTTGCCGAAGTACAGGAGTAGGGATTCACTTCATTTAAGTTAAAGGCTATGTGTTACTAGGGCTAAAGGTTGCTTTGTTTTATCATGGCCTACCTCACTTTACCTTCTTCTGTTACTTGACACACTCACCCAGACACCCACTCCAGTTATATCTTACTGTGGTATGACTTTTTTACTTTGTGATTGACCTGGGACTTCTGGTTGTCTCTGATGTTTAAACATTCAGTGGGTCGTGCACAGCTCACTGTTTCATCCTCATTTTTGCTTTGCAAGTTAATTGGAGTAGTGCTCTGGATACTCTGTATTGCATAGATCTAGCTTCAGCCTCCATCTGCATTCAGCTAACTTCAGCTGGTTACAACATTCCACTGCATACAGTTTGCACAGGCCCCATCTGCTTGTAGCTAGCTACAGCCAGTTGCAAGCTCCTACTGCATACAGATAGCTACACCCTTCCTGAGATCAGTCTGGGAATGCCTCACAGGTTTTTTGGATCCAGGGAGTTGAGTCACTCATTGAGGTGTGCATCACGGGGTGTGGTCCATTGTGGCTGTGTTAGTTTCCTAATATTCAAGTTTCACTTTCAGACTCATTCAGCAGTGGGATAGCCAGAAAAAAAATATGTTGTGTCACTTGCAGTCAGCATATGTGTTTTGGTGTGGCTGAGTACTTCTCCATTCCCCACCACACATCTGTCTGTGTGAGATTTCAGGGTTGTGTTAAGTCAGTTCCAGCCACCCACCTGGGTCCACCTGTATGTAGTCATCACACAAATAAATCCCTGCCTTTCAATAACCACAGTATGTCTCAGTTCATGGAATTCGTTGTATTTTTTTCCCTCATGTGTCTCTTCTCTTTTGCAGGTAATATTTCACACTGTGTGCTGAGTGACCAAGATGTCTGAAAATATTTAAGAACGTTGGAAGTTGGAAGATAAAATTTTCTTTGATTCCAGTGGAATCTCTCAAATTTATTATTAAATATTTTTTTAAATAAAAAGGAGCAAACACATACACACACTCACACTTGTGCACACGTACTCCTGGTTTGGTGGAGCATCGTTCAGTAAGGATAAGGAGAGTTGTATGTGGATGACATTGCGCAGCCATGCCTGTGCAAGCGCCGCAGTGGACCGAGTTCCTACTATGCCCCATCTGCACGCAGACGTTCGAGGAGTCCGTGCGCAAACCCATCAGCCTCGGCTGCGGACACACTGTCTGCAAAATGTGCCTGAACAAACTGCACCGCAAGGCCTGCCCCTTCGATCAGACCCCCATCAGCACTGACATCGAGCAGCTCCCTGTTAACACTGCGCTGCTGCAGCTGGTGGGAGGACAGGTGAGAAAGGGGGAGAGGGAGTGTTTTAGTTTTTAATTATTTTTCCTGGTTAGCTACAGTGTTATGATGTGTGAGTTGTTTGCTACATTGTTATGGTGAGTATGTAAAGTTTTAAGAGTAGTCTTTAGTTGAATTTAGTTGTGGTTTTTGCTGCAGTGTGTTATGGTTTTACTGCAGTGTTAAGGTGAGTGTTTTTGTGCAGGTGCTCAGGCAGCAGCCGCTGGCCTTGCTGTCCAGCCCTGAGGCCACACAGCACTATGAGGAGGCTCAGGCCTGTGTGGAGGAGCTGGCCCTTTACCTGAAACCTCTCAGCAGTGCCAGAGGTGAGACTGCCTTCTGCTTATGTTTCTGAAGACCCCCACCCTTCCACCCCTCCACCCCTCTGTATTATGGTCCTATAGAAGAATGCTCACGGCCCTACAGACCACACCTCTCTGCAAATGAACCTACAGAACTCTTAACTGGCTCAGGGTAGCTGTGCCAGATTTACAGGGTGGCTCTGCGTTGGTCCGTCTTCCCTTGCAGTTGTAGGGGTGAATGGCACAGCTCAGCTCTCTGTCCCCCCCTGCAGGTGTGGGGGTGAACGGCACGGCTCAGAGCATGCTGAGCAGGCCCATGCAGCGCAAGCTGGTGACCCTGGTCCACTGCCAGCTGGTGGAGGAGGAGGGCCGTATTCGGGCCATGCGTGCTGCACGTTCACTAGGCGAGAGAACGGTCACCGAGCTCATCCTCCAGCACCAGAACCCCCAGCAGCTCTCCTCCAACCTGTGGGCCGCCGTTCGCGCCCGTGGCTGCCAGTTCCTTGGGCCTGGTAAGCAAGCTGCATGCTCACAGCATACTGTGCTCACTCACAGTAGACTTACAGCACAGTGTTTTGGGTGTGACCAGCTTCGGTTTCATTGAGAGATTACAGGAGGAGTACAGGCAAATGTTTAATATTTTATTATTAAGGCAAAAATGTTTTATCACTGTTGTAGACCTTTAAATACAGTTGTGAACCTTAGATACGGTTAGCACAATCCATGTGTTATGATGATATGGAGTGTATGATGGGATTTGTAGTTTATATGGGTTGGGTGATGGGATTTGCAGTTGATATGGAGTTCATGATGGGATTTGTAGTTGATATGGGTTGAGTGCTGGGATTTGTAGGTGCTATGGAGTGTGTGATGGGATTTTTAGTTGTCCAGTGGTTGAGAATATTAATGGTGGTTCTCTGTGCAGCAATGCAAGAGGAAGCCCTGAAGCTGGTTCTGCTGGCTCTGGAGGATGGGTCGGCCCTGTCCCGGAAGGTTCTGGTCCTGTTTGTAGTCCAAAGGCTGGAGCCTCGTTTCCCTCAGGCCTCAAAAACAAGCATAGGACATGTGGTGCAGCTCCTGTACCGCGCCTCCTGCTTCAAGGTAGCCCCACATCATCTGTCCTGTGATAGGCTGTAAACGGCATGGTCTCTCCCTGATTAGCTGGCAGCAATCATTCTCTGACCTGTGATTGGTTGTAACGGCAGGTGACAAAGAGGGACGAGGACTCATCGCTGATGCAGCTGAAGGAGGAGTTCCGCACGTATGAGGCCCTACGGCGGGAACATGACTCGCAGATTGTACAGATCGCCATGGAGGGGGGTCTGCGTATCGCACCTGACCAGTGGTCGTCCCTACTGTACGGAGACCAGTCCCACAAATCACACATGCAGTCCATTATCGACAAGGTAGGAACCAGCCATGTTCCTGTTGGGTCCCCATCATTGATGTCATGCGTGATGGTCAAAAAATTATTTTTTTTTTCATCTCCTTCTTTGTGTGGTTTTGTCATGAATTGCACATATATAAATTTGGAATAGAGACATTTATATAATTAGCAAGTCTTAATTTCTGTGCTGAAGTGTGTGCTTGGCACTAGGCTATGTGTAATGATTGTTGTTGTTGTTGTGGGCGTGTTAGTTGCAGACACCCGCATCATTCGCGCAGAGTGTGCAAGAGCTGACCATTGCACTGCAGAGGACTGGAGACCCTGCCAATCTCAACAGGCTCCGCCCACATCTGGAGCTTCTGGCTAATATTGACCCCAGCCCTGGTAAGCCCCGCCCACAGAAATGCACATGCTCACACATACAAGATATGCCCTACACATAGTGTATAAAGCAAAACTGTACCTCACTCACCTCAAGCACTACGACACAACATAAGATTCCTCCTTTTTGACGGTTCAGGAGTGCTCAACACAAAGATGAACTTGGTTGATTATGGGTTGAGTCATGCAGCAGGCGTATGTGTTTGTGAACATGGCAAAGCTGAGACGTCCTCGCTCCCTTGCAGATGCACCGCCCCCCACATGGGAGCAGCTGGTGAAGGGGCTGGTGGCGGTAAAGACCGTGGGTCACGGCCTGGTGGATTTCATCCAGAACCACAGCAAGAAGGGAGCCGACCAGCAGCAGGTACCTTACACACCTTCCACTCCTCTCACCTGCTGTGCCTGCATGTGCTACATCATGTTCGTGGAGTCAGGTGTGGAGAGCTCAGCTCTCTGTTGCTTGGTATGGGATACTGTGTTGGATTCTCTGTGCTGTTCTGTGGGATATCGTGTTTGTGTCGAGGTGTAGCATATCATGTTGTTTTACTTAAGGTACAGGATACAATGTTTCTATGTGCTGTGTGAGTGGGATATCGTGTTTGTGTCAGGGTGTAGGATATCATGTTTTTTGTGGTAAGATTTAGAATATCTTGTTTCTGCCAAGGTGTAGGATATTGTGTTGTTTGTGCTGTTGTGGGGTATCGTATTTCTGTGTGCTGCTGTGTTTGATATAGTGTTTCTCCATCCTGTTTGAGAGGGATATCCTGTTTGTGCTAAGGTGTGAGATTCTGTGTAGCTCATACTAAGCTGTGGCGTGCGGTGTTTTGTTTTGCAGCCTCTGCAGCACAGTAAGTACAAGACGTACATGTGCCGGGACATGAAGCAGAAAGGGGGGTGCCCCCGCGGGGCCAGCTGCACGTTTGCCCACTCACAGGAGGAGCTGGAGAAGTGAGTAACAGCCAATCACATCCATCCAAGCACTCACATGACTAATGCTTATTGGCAGGAGGTTAAAACCCTTTTTATGCCCTGTGTGTCCCTCTCCAGGTACCGTAAGATGAACAAGCGCTTGGCAGCCCGCCGGACCCTGAGCCAGTCCCTCACACAGCTGAATGAGATCGGGGGCCCCTGCTCTCCGGGGCTCTTGGCTGAGGATCTGGGTCCCTTGGAGGGGGTCCCACGAAAGCCACCCCCCCTCAGCAATGGCTCCCCCTCCCACAGCTGATCCCGCGGGGCGCAGACCCCATCTATGACTCCACCCACAAACCAACCACCAGCCTGAGCGCGCCTGGATCGCCCCCTGACCCGTGAGCCCCACCCCCATCAGTCACCACCTCTTCTGATTGGCTGTTGTTCCTGGTTGTTCCTGTTTCTTCAACATGGACATCAGTGTTACACAATAGCTTTGCGATATATATTTCACTTCTTCCCATGGGTCCAAAAACTGTAGCTTCAACATTAAAATGTACCTTGTAACACGTCTTGTGATGCAACTCTAAATACTGAAACACGTCTGTTATTATATATTAAGTACCTACAAATTTTTAAGCATTTTCCATGTCGTAACATGAACATTAACAGTTGTCCTCATGGTTGCAGACTGGACCCTGTCCCTAAATCTGTGATGGCCCTGAACCCCAGTGTGGTGCCCCACCACAGACTGGCTGGAGACCACCTCCCTGTGCCTCAGCAGATGAGTGTGGTCCCGCGTGGACCCCAAGGGTATCCCCAGCAGCAAGCCGCGATGTTCCACAAAGAGCCTCGTTCCCTAGCGTCTGCATCCCAGTACCCCACAGGTAACACACACACACACACACACACACACACACACACACTTACTTACTGTGCCCTAAAAGTGAACAGTTGTGAGAGATTTATTTCCTCTGCCCTATTTTTTTATCAGGTTTTCTTGTCTAAAGGTTGTTATCCTCTTGAGCTCAGCTTATGCTAAGAATTCAAATATATTTTATGTATTTTTCTTGCTGATGTTTTGAAATATCTGTGACAAAAGGTGGTTTGTTCTAAATCTTTGAGATTTTTTTTTATGATTTGATTTTTTTCATGTTTCATCCTTCAGCAGCAACCCCAAGCCACAAGTATAAAAACTGCATTGCATTTGTTTTCCTTGTACTTTATAGGTTCGGAGTTACTATTTACTGTAAATGGCATTTACCTTATATTTTCATTATTGTTGTATTATATTACATTTATTTCAGAAGTACGTAACTTGTTACAATTGCAGATACATTTGATAACTCTATTGACATAAAAATTTGCAGTTGTGCTGTTATGAGTTGCAGTTTGTCCTGTCCCATGGGCTGTGTTCCTTATGCAGTGCTGTTTTGTTCCCCCACCATGCAGGAAACCCCTATACCTACCAGCCCCCCAGGACCTACACCTACCAGCCACCTTACCCGGACCCGAACTGCAGCTACGCCCCTGAGAGGCAGTACCCCAGCCCCCACTCCTACCCACGCCACGCTCATGCCTACGGCCCGCCCCCACCCCTCCAGTCCTTCCCCCCGCGGGACGAGCCCCCCCTTCTCGCCCCGTCAGCCTCAGGCTCCCCCTACCACCCCCAGCCCTCATCCAGGGACAGATACCCCACCGAGGGCTACTGCCCCGCCCCCACACCTGGGCCAGATGCGGCAGTATGTCAGAGTAAGTATCCTCTGCGTTCTTGCGTGCAGTTGGTCAGTCGGTCGGTCTTTGTCCGGACCGCTTTGGATTTATGTTCCTGCAGGATGGGTATCACAGGGCAGCTTTGGGTTTGTGTTTGTTCTTGCAGGATGGGTATGGCCGCTCCCAGCCCAGCCTGGACTACCTGCACCGCAGGCGAAAGGAGATCATGGCCCAGCTAGAGGAGAGGAAGGTGATCTCGCCCCCGCCCTTTGCCCCCTCGCCCACGCTGCCCCGCCCCTTCCCTGCCGAGTACCCCCAGGAGGTGAGCCAGCCGCATGGACAGATGGAAAGACATGTTGCTATGGCTACAGCAGTGTAATGCTGTCTGTCTGTGTTAAATTAAGCACATTTAGAAGTTTTGGAAAGTGGTGTATGTGTGTAGCACTACATGGACCATAACATGTTTTCTGTGTGTGTGTGTGTGTGCGTGTGTGTAGCAGTACATGGAGGAGAGCCTAAAGGCATTTGGGAAGGAGCCCGACTACGCGAGTCAGTACTCTCCCTGGTCATGTGACACGATTGGCTCTTACATGGTCACCAAGGATGTCAAACCCAAAGACATCATGGCAGCAGGAGCCATGGAGATGGTGAGTGGCACTGGACTGATGCATTTTGGGCGGGCACCAGTCGCCGGGTTGAGCTGCAGTGTGTTTGCGGAAAACAGATCAAAGTGTTGTGTCATACATATAAAATGTGTTATGATGAATAAGGTAGAAATTGTAAATACAACAACAACGCCAGGCCCCTTCATTCCTGCATTCCCTGTGTCTTGGTTAGGATAAAGCTTGCTCTCTCTCTTCCTCTCTGCAGGGTGTAGAGGGTAAAGGTTTGAGGGAGCCCCCCCTGGACACCCCACGGCGGTCGGCTGAAGTGAAAGACGATGACCCCATAATCCCGTTTGGCTCCCTTCCCACTGTGTCGCGATTTGGGGCCATCGCCCGCACCTCCAAAACAGGCTACCAGACCACCATCGCCTGCTCACAGAGCTCCAGCACCAAGCACATCGCCATGGCAGGTACAGCTCAACACAGCAAATCGCCAGTCTCTTCACCATGGCTGCAGCCGAAGCATGCTGAACTACCAATCATATCGCCATGGCTACAACCTAACACCCCAAACCCTCAGTCACCATTGCCATGCTCATCACCATGGCTACAGCCTAAACACACCAAACACATCGCCATGACTGCGATCTCTGTAAATAAACAAGCCTGACGCCCATATTCAGCCTTATATTTATGCCCGATGAAAGGGAAGTGTTTGACCTGCGTCTGTCCTCCTCTCACAGCCGAGTACACCTACGCACAGCATGGAGGGTGGAGTGGGGCCTCGTACCCCCAGCACCAGACCGCGCCCCCTCAGGGACACTTCGCTGAGCGGTAAGAGCATCACTGTGCTGCACACTCCGCACTTTCAACTCAACATTTCATCGCCATTCAGCATTTCCTCTTCTGTTTTCCGTACAGAACAGCATTTCTGCTTTTGTTTTCTATATGGTTCCCCCTCTCTGTCCCCCAACCCCTCATCAGCTGCTGTGCTAGCAGGTATTTATAAGTGGCACAGGTTAGCTGATGCATGATGGCAGAGGAACACAGGTGTTAATGCACCTGGATGCCTCGCTCAGCAGACTAAGTGCAGCATTCTTAGCAAGGATATGTTTGTCAGTGTGTTTAAACAACAGAGTGTGCATCTGTTGTAGTATTTCTTGCCGTTAATGTTTGCCTGACTCTAAACCAAACGGCACCACCAAGAGATCATTAGAACTGAAACACCAAACTCTTACTTTGTGTATTATGTTTTTAAAACTTTTTGGGCTTGATTTTCAGTAAAAAGGCATCTCTTTCTCTCTCCCGAACAGTTTGCCCTTGCTCGCCTCTGACAGGGAACAGCTGAAGATGGAGCTGCAGCAGGTTAATCAGCAGATAAACCAGCACAGTCAGATCCACAGCATGGAGGTATGTGCCCTACACCCTACCCACTGCACAACCCAGACAATACACTAGTGAGTAGCTGCAAGAGGGACCCTTCAGCAGTCAGAGTACTGCACAGCAACAAACTTTCATGACTATTTTTTTTAGATCCTTGGTTTTCGTCCTGGTAGCATAGAATTCAGCCACCTAGAAAGTCCCCATCCAGGGAGGACCTTGCCTACAGTAGTGACTCTGTTCCCAGGCTGCCGGCGGTGGTCTAGTGCTGCAGAGGGACGGTGGTGCGCGCGCTCCAGCCAAGTGGCCAGCAGGGGCCGTCTCCAGCGAGCAGCTGAGCCTGGAGCTGCACCATGTGGAGATGGAGATTGACAAGAGGACTCGCAAGATCACCATGGTGAGGGGGGTGATTCCTGGGAGATCGCCATGGTAAGGGGAAATTCATCTGGGAGGTTGACATAGTAATGGAGGAGGGTTATGAATGCGAAGGGTAAAAATGAAAGGGTTGCCTTGGTGATCACGATGCGGGAGCTCCCAAGTCATTGTCATGGTGTTGCTTTGTCCTCGAGTGTTTGTTCCAGGGTCGTTGTCATGGAAACATACACTTAAACTGGCTCAATTTGTGGTTTCCCCAGGAGAATCAGGTGCCACATGAGATTCCTTACCCATTGAAAGTGACTGAGAACGGTCAGTCCAACCATGACCATGTCGGCCCACTGGATGACCTCAGTCTGCCCCTCAGGTGAGCAAGTGCTCAGGTTACCGTACATCAGCCCAGTCAGAGAGGCTGCTGTAAATCTTGAACCTGCTGTTAGCTTGCTAGCTAGTAGAGGCACCCAGCCACTTGGATAACAGAGAGCTAACCGCATGTCTCTGAAAGATGTCTGCAAATATCAGCGGAAAGTCTTGTTTGCAGTGATACTAATGCAGTGTCTCATTCTGTCCTTCCATTTGCAGTGAGAATAATTGCTCCAGCAGTGGATCTCAGGAGAGCGGTGTGAGCTCCATGCTCTCTCTTAGCAGCAAGACCTCGTCGCTCAGCCTGTCAGCCGACGGGGCACCAGGCAGCTCCGACCTGCAGAAGAATGGTGCAGTCCACTCCTGCTCTTAAACACCCCCACCACTATCTGGTGCAGTGGTCTGGCCCGCCTGCACGGTATAGCTCCACCTACCCCAGTCATATGAGCTGGAGTGGGTGGAGCCTGTTCCCCCATGAACTCCACCCATCTGGCCTG
The DNA here is from genome assembly GCA_022829145.1 of Albula goreensis. Lineage (NCBI taxonomy): Eukaryota > Metazoa > Chordata > Actinopteri > Albuliformes > Albulidae > Albula > Albula goreensis. The sequence continues at coordinate 22,560,102 of CM040764.1, read as the reverse complement.
AAAGAATCCTGTCCCTGGGACCCCAGTGGCTTAAAGCTATAGTCTGTACATGTGGCTGGAGTTGGTGGGCAATCAAGAAACATTCAGGCATACGTGCAAACACGCACACGCATACATTTACACACACACACAACACAACACTCACCTGCACATGCACGCTAACATTCTGCATTTTATATAGAAACCAGCAGTATCTGCTGTGCAACTAAAATTCTTCTTTTGTTCTGTGAATGAAAAATATGTGTGTGTTTATAAATATATATATGCACCTTGGATACCAGGGTATGTGATTAAGTATGATATTGTATTCAATCAGTGCATTTACAAGAAGAGAAAAACCCTTTCCACAATAATAATAATAATATGAAAGGCAGTAGCTATGATGGGTTAACCAGCTTTTAGCCAGCATAGCTAGTTGTGGACTGCAGTTACTCTGGGGGCCTCAGTTGCGCATACTAGGACACATTAATTATTAGTTGATGTTTGGTTTGTTTTGAGCTGACGTACAGAGAAAAGAGTGAACTGCAGGGACCTCAAACGTCAGGACGGCCTTGTCTCTTTCTGCTTTGCAGATCTATGTCTCTTCCTTGTTGTGACTTTTAAATGGTTGAGCTTCACTGAGTCACTAATTCCCCCTGAAATGTGGTCTGACAGACTTGGCCCCTATCAGATATTGCCTACAAATCACATACTGGCAAATATCTTTTTGAATTTTAGCTTCTATCTTGTTTAGCTTCTTTTTCAGAGATAAACTGGGAATTTGTTGTACATTTCAAAGCACAAGCTTTTCACTGTCTGCAGTGGTCTTGACAGCCATGAGAAATCCAAGCTCTCTATACAGAACAGGGCCTGAATGTGTTCACCAAATGGCAATAAACCTAAAGACACACTTTCTGTTTTAAAGATTGTGTATTTAAATGGAACCACCCCACTGGTTTGGGAAATTGAAACTGAGGTCCTGCTCGGGTCTGAACCAGGATTTGGTTCGTTCTTACTTTCAGGAGGGCAGTTTATGGAGAATTGGTTACCTTTATGCAAAGACACTGCAGTCCTTTCCCCATTCTGTCTGGATAACAGGCTGCATCATGGATTCCTGTTTGTGACATCAGAGCTCTCTGGTTGTGACCTCAGCACTCCGGTTGCTTGGCAGTAGGCTGAAACTCAGTGCTCTACCCTTCTTTTCATTTTACAAACTTCTATGAAGTCAATGCTTTTATTGCTGTACTGGCATCTTGCATCTTCCCATGTTTGGGGTGAGAGGGGGAGTTATTTATCAACTTGTTAACTGATTAGAGAATACACAGCCCTGATCTCGTTGTGCTCATTTTTTATGGTTGTAAAATGCATGGACTGTCTTCCAAGCAGAAAGTGTACATTTTGCTTTCCCTAGCTGAGGTCTTCTGTTGCCGTGCGTGTCACGTTGTGGAACGATAACTCACAGAGCATGGTAGTATCCTCATTACACACAGAGATAATTTAAAAAAAGGTGATAATTTAATTTTTTTTTTTTCCTCAGAAGAACTGCTCCCCCTGTTGCTCCCTCTTGGTATTGCTGCTGGAATTGCTGCATTTCAGTGTAGCATCACCCTCAGTCTTACTCCTGTTGGAACAGAGTGGCTTATAGCTTTTGTTAGCGACAAACTGCTCGACTCTTTACCTTCACTGCTCCGGGGTGTTTACGCGCTCATTTGAGCTACACGTACTGCAGAGCAGCAGTCCCTTTTGCCAGTGTCTGCTTATTTTATTACATCTATATTCATGTACAATTTATGTTTAATTACACTGTAATGCAATGGCAAGTACAGTTTAGTTTGTGTACTCACACACAGCTCGCGGGGAATCGGTTTGCTCAGAATGTGATTTATGGGCTATGGCCTCACAGATGTCTCAATATCACAGACGCTATTTCAGCTTAATGTGAAGTGAGGTCCACCGCTGTCTCTTATGGTTTATTGTATGCTTATAACTTGTTTGTGACACATACTCGAATGTGCTTGGTGCACATAATGCTAATTGATAGACAGGCCGATGGCAGTTCCCTTTCCCCACACCACCCAGTTCTCAGCCTTGCAGATGTATCCCTCAAGCCTGTATTGTGACAGCAACTGTCCCATCTCCATGCTGGTGAATAGGACATAGTAATGGATGTACATTCTTTGTACGTGTATTTATTTTTTTTGTTCCAGTTTGGATTCTTTCTGATGTGTGTGTTACTATATACTGACACATTCTGGTCTTTCGAGACATTCTGAGATCTTACAGCACCCATTTTTGGTGCATAAACTCTTTGATATTGCATTTATCACTGTTGTTATTATTACTATTATATACTGTTGTCTTACTGTTGATGTTGTTGTTGTCGTCGTCATGGTTTTTGTTTTTTAAAGCTTGGGAAAGAGCTATTGGACATTTTAAGTAATCATTAAGATCGGATACTGAGGAGTCCAGCCGTGGTGGTGGGCTCTGACACTGAGTGGGTTTTGAGAGGGGCCCAAAGGAGGACCGTGGGACACACCGCTGCGCATATTCCCCTCCTATGGCCTTGTCTCTGTGTAAGAATAGCGCCATTGCCCGAATCTCACCTGTGTTTGCGTCTATGCCATAGTCCGTGTGGCAGAAGGGTTGGTGGGAGTTTGTTGGATGTGGTTAACAAGCTCTTGGACTTCATCTCCCATCAGCACCTTCTGTGGCCCAATGCAAAGGCTTAGGCCCCCGATGGTCAGCTTTTATTTGGCCTTTATTTGTGAAGCAGCCATTCTCGAAATCCCACCAGAGCGTTTTGTTACGGATTTTTAAGTCTGGGCGGGAGAATCTTGTTTGTTTGAGAGGGTTGAGTAGGAGGTGCGTTTCACAGTTCCGCCTTTGTAACTGGCAGTTTCCTGCGAGTATTCTAGCCATGATGTGTTGTTTTGTGTTGGCTCTGCATTTAAACCGTGGGTGCATACATGTGTATATATTACTGCAACTTGTAACTATGAAACCACTCTCTCTGAGACAGCATTTATATTAAATGATCTCAAACCAGTCAGTACTGCACAGCTCTGTGGAGTGGGCACAAGTATACAGCGTGCGTTTTGTATCCTTTCAGAGGAGCTCCGTGCCACAGGCGCATAGCGCATAGCATGTAGCACATAGTTAGCACGTTAGCATGTAGCACGTTTTCTGCGCACCCTCTGTGAAAGCTGAGGCTGAAAGATTCCATGAGGGCTGGGAGAGGGGTTATAGGTCACCCGCATGATGGATTTTTCACGCTCTAGAATTCTGTCATGGGGAATGCGTAAGAAATTATTTGGGGTGTAATCTTTTTTTTTTTTCAACTTTTAGATTTTTACCTTTTGAGGCAGTAACTAGTCATTATACTTGTGTGTCAAAATGGCTGTCAAGCTGAAAGGCAGAGCAAGAACATGTGTAAAAGCGAACATGAGTGTGAATATTGCCATGGAAAAATGCCACAGGAGTGTGAAAATTGTAGTGGGTAAAGGGACCAGGCATTAGATCACTGCATCTGGTATAACCTTACATCCTCAGCTTTTTCTCCCGAGCGGGAAATGCAGGCTTTTGGCACAGACTGTGTACACACGTTAAATACGTCATTTATGTCATTTTGAATACACGCTCTCGATCAGAGGTGGGGAAGTTGAGGTGGGTCGTCCGATGACACGAAAAAATAACTTGTGTTAACATTCACATCAGTGCAATTAACCATTCTTTCTGCGAGCTCCATCTCTCTCACAGTGCACATGCAGCCATGTATTAAAGAGCACATCAGGCTACATTTTAATAGCCCGAGTCGAGAGGAAATGTACTGTCAAAAATCACTTGTTCGCTTGTCTCCTCGGCTATATCCATGGTCAGCTAACGCTTTGAGGCTTTGACAGGGTAGAGACTCTCTGGTTCATCCAAATCTGACATAAAGCCCTCAGGGGAACATGCGCTGTAATGTCTTATCTTCTGCTTGTAGGTAATTAACAAGGAAATTGTTTCTGTGGAAATAGGCTCTTCTACGATGGAATGTGATTTACCTCTGCTTCCTGTTCTTAAAAACCACATTCATTGCATCGGGGACGACCTTTCTTGCTGCGTTGTTTTTTTAAAAAAAAATTATTTCTGTTAATAGTGCTAACTTTGGGGAAAATGTAATTGCTTTGATGATTACTCCCTAAGTTGTCTTGTAAAAGACTGCTTAAATTAAGGTACAGGTTTAACTGCGACAAGAGAAGCGCTTCGTTTTTTTTATATTATACTCCATTAAGGAATGTCTAGAATTATCTTTCTCCAATGTGGATGTAGCTCTTATTATGCAATGTTTTTTTCTTTGTAAAAGAATTCACTGTGTGAAAATTGGTTTGCATTTTTGTAAAATACACTTTTCTTATTTCATTTTGTTTCCTTGAGACAGGAGGGAAAAAAACCTGTGAAACTGAAAAATTGTGTGAAGCAGTGATTGTTAATTGGCCAGGGCTGTGATTAAATAATGGTGTGACTATAGTGATGGGACCAATGTGTTTTTTTCCCCCCTCCTTACAGCTCACTACTGCCCCCTGTAGGAATGTAAAATCAATAACCAGGTAACCAGTAACCAAGTGTTTTTGTCGCTAAAAATGTATACCAGAGGTAACAACTGAGAAATATTTTTTCTTGAACCCTTGCACCACTGCACACAATTATCTTGTAAGCATCTTAAATATTTGCCTTAATTAGCCACCCTTATCCAGATCACCTTGGATACAGTGATAGCACAACATGTGGAAATCAAACCTGTTAACTCTGTCCCGTTCCTTACCTGCTTTATTTGTCAGAGCAAAGCTATAATGGTTATGAATAAAAACCAATGTAGCTTTACATAGCTGTGGCTACAAAATGGCTCCAAAGGAAACCCTGCAGGTCAGACAAGCTCCATCGTACATACGATACACAATTTGAGTGGATCTTCACGTGGAGTGGATGTCCACTCAACCCCAGGGAAATTAAAGCTTTGTAATTTGTGTATCAAACAGCCCCACACAATGCAAACCATGTTCGCATTCAGAATGTGTCTTAGTCACAAGAAGTTGCTTATTTTATGTACTAAAATATTTAGCAACATATTTATTTTATTGCCGCACACTCTATAAACAATTCTCTCACAGTAATGCATAAAGTGCTTTAGTTTCACAGGAAAATAAAATGGCTGTGAAACTGCTGCTACTATGACTGGCAACTGATACTGTTGTGGCTGTGAGGAAATGATATTGCAAATTTAAATTATCAAATTTCCCCAACCTGGATGCTAGTCATAGACTCCAACAAATGACAGTCAACTTGTCACATGACCACAGACCTAAAAAGCCTACAATTTTCTTTCAGTTGAACCAGATGATTAAAATACAAATATATGTGTAGTCCTCAATGTTTCCTGAAAAATGAAGTGCTTTGATTGAAATACACAAAGGTCAAGCATACTTTAAATTGATAATTTTTAAAATAAATTTCAGTGTTTAATCTTTTTTTTTTTTTACATTATAGTCATTTAGCTGATGCTTTTAGCCAAAGCAACTTACAGTTGATTAGGCTAACCAAGGGCCAATTCCCCCTGGGAGCAATGTGGGGTTAACGGCCTTGCTCAAGGGCCCAACACCAATGGTGTTTTTGCTGTGGCTGGACTGGGGCTTGAGCCACCAACCTCAGGTGTCCTAGTCATTTACCTTAGCCACTGGACTACAGGTTTCCCTTTGAAAAATGTAATTGCTTCTCTCAAAAGTTGTTGCAGTATGTTGCGTTCAAAGCAGACCATGGCAGACATTTTTTGCATGGTGAATGTAGCATTCAGTGAGAACAGTAACAGAATGATTCGCATGTTGAACGTAGTGTTCAGTGCAAATTTGTCTGATATTTTGCATGTTGAATCCAGCCCTGATGTTCCAGTGTCCCTGGAGGTATGTGGCCTGCTGGTAGCTTCACCGTCTCTTTAAAAATAATACGATCAGCATCAGCGACAGCGGCAGCACCAAACATGGGCCAGGCTGAAAATGCTTGCAAGTCTTGTACTTGTCTTGTTCATGACTCCTGAGTCCTAAATACAATAGCCTTGTGTGCTGGACATACCTCTCCATGGTAAATCTGGCAAACGCTGTGCTCTTCAGAGCAATAAACCAACTTCTGAAATGCAAGCAGCTCTGTGACAGTGGGTCCAACATAAAGAGCAGTTACCATCTACACCCTCATTCAACTTACAATACGGCAGTAAGCTAAGGATTACCAGCAGTGCTACAATTAGGTTAATTAGTTCTGGGTATGACAAACAGCACTCATACACCTCCACACCTGCCGCCCCACCCACTCCGTTCCAATTGGTCCAGCCTATAGATTCCACCCTACTTCTTTCCCAATTGGTTGAGCATGTAAGCTCCTTCCACATGGTCAGTCAGGGCCAGTGGTGAACACAGAGGCCTGCATGGTGTCGATGGCCCCAGTCGTCGCCCTTCTGTCCTCTGCTCTGTGACCCCTCTGTGAGTATGGGGCGACACTGGTTTTGGGAGAGGTGCTGCAGGGGGCGGAGCCTGAGAATGGCCTGGAAGGGGTAACTCATGGGCCTGGCCCCATGGGCTGGACCTTCCCTCTGCAGCTCCTCTCTCTCTGTTCTCCAGGCTCGGTCCCATTCTGGTCTGTTGGGGGACTGGCCACTGTCCTGATGCTCAAGCTGAGAATGGGGCAGGCTGGTATGGAAGTTGACCCCTCGCAGGATCTGTGTGCAGTGGTCTACAATATGCTGCATCTGCAGGAAGCTGGCAGCCATCAGGTACCCAATGATGTCAGTCAACTGCAGGCAGAGCCAGCCCGTGTAGCAGCTGCTGGAGCACAGATGGATCGCGGATCACTGCGATGGACACTGTGCTCATCTCGTTCAGGGACACGTGGTCTCAGAAGTAGGGTGAAGTGGCCGCCAGCACCACCTTGTGCGCACGGAAGCTCTGGCCCCGTCACGTTCACCATGATGTGGTGCTGGTTGAGGTGCGAGACGACAGAGCTGCTGAAGCCTGGGACTTCTAGCTGGACACCGTAGCTGCGACGCTCCATCCCAGATCCGTTCTGCGCCGCATGACAACGGACAGCAACCGCAAGGAATTCATGTAAGTAACTGGTAACTAACGTTGGCTTACAACTGAGTAGATATTGTGTAATTAATACCTACTGATTTCAACTTGCTGCTCATCTAGAACTATAACTTGTTCTCAACATTAGCTGTTTCAAGCAAAAAAACAAAAGGTGGTATCCGCAGTCAGTATGAACTAGAACTCCCAGCATACCTTCTTGGCGAAACAAAATCAATTTTTGTAAAATTGTGGGGCTCGTAGTTACTTCACTTTACGATTTTGAGATAAAGGACCTGTTTTTGGATACCGAAGACTGTCAGCCCTTTTTTAGGTAATTCAGTACTAAGTAATAATGTACTTAAATTTTAGAAAAATAAACAACATTGATAATAAAAAGGAGAATCTAACCTAGAACAGAAAATGTACACAAACCATTCAGAGCTGAGCTTTTTACATTTTAATTTTATTAACATCCAATTAAAACAAACATTTAACAACACTTTCTATGTAGAAATAACTACCATCCTAAAGGAAAATTACTACTATGTGTTGGCAGTTAAACTGTAAGAAACAGTATCTAACCTTAAGCCACACATTATGTATTATTCAGGAGTCTGAAACCACTTTACAATTTATAAAAGCAAAGATGACAGTAACAACATCATGGACAGTCACAGCCTGGCTGAAAAGAGCAAATCAATTTCCTTTTTTCAGCTATCTTATATCAATTTTCAGACAAAATCGATCTGTAAAGATTTTAAATGAACTAAACAAAGAAAGAACAAATATTGTCAAATAAACTACATTGTGTTAATACCCCTGGTAAAGTACATAAAATACATTTAATTACATAGTACATTTACAAGGAGGGGTACAATTTATGTGGACCATGGACACTGTTATTTAAAAGGTATTCAGACTTTATTAATTGCCTTCCATAAATATTTCAAAAATACCAAGTATTTACAATTACATCGACTAGTGTCACCACTTTCAATAACATATTTTAGAGTGTCAATAACGTCTATAATCTTAAATATGCTTGTACAACAAGTGCTGTGCTACACAAATCCTTGGATTGAAAAAGGTTTTGCTTATTTTTATCATAAAAATAATATAGATTAATCTGGTACTGAAATGTGTAAGTGCTCCCCCTATGTCAGATGTGTTTTACAAAAGGTAAGGCCCTGTGCTCACAGCGTTTCAGCCTGTATAACATTTTTTTTTTTTTTTAATGGACGGCACTTCATATGAAACATTACTGAATTATGTGCATTTTCCTTCCAGTTGAACTCCCAGGCTCTCTCAAATGCTATCCCATTAGCCTTACCTTTTTCACATTTCATAAAAAATACATACAGTATATTAACAAAACAAAAAAAATTAAACAAACATGAGAGTCCAACGTGTAAGCATACCTACAGGGCATGGTAGACTCAGACGTACATTCAGTAGTGAGAGGAGAGGGAGCCTACAGCCATGAAGCACAGATGTTGGCAACTCAGAGCCTAGAATGCCCAGTACGTGTGCTTGTTTTCATTTGTACCGATTACCATGGCTCAGTTAGCTAATTAGCAGCAAATATCATGGCTGGTTCACCTGTAGATTAGATCAGAGTAAAACACTGCATGTCTTTGACACCTGCAAATGGCTGTCACTCGTGAAATGAGTTCATCATGAAATGTACCTAAACATATAGCATAAACGATTGGTCTACTTTAACAGTTATGGGTAGATGCTGGAATTAAGTACGCAGACAGACACGGCCCTCCTGGGTCACTGTGGTCTAAGAGGAGGAAGCTGCATTCCCAGAAGACCCTGCAGTTCCACAGGGTGTGGACTCCGCCTCTTCCTGTTTTGGGTGGGAGGAGTTACAGGAGCGGCTTCGGGTGAATTCGGCGGTGAGGAACGGGCGCTTGGGCTTGTGGGTGGGGCTGCGCTGGCAGCAGGCCCCGTCCCCGGTCAGCACACGTAGGAAGGCGCGGCGCATCTCGGCGCTGGTCAGCGTGTAGATGAGAGGGTTCATGGCGGAGTTGAGCACGGCGAGCGCCAGGAACCACTCGGCCCTATACAGCACGGCGCACTCGCGCGTCTCGCACGCTACATCCAGCAACAGCAGCACGAACAGCGGTGCCCAGCAGGCGATGAAGCAGCTCAGCACGATTATCACCGTCTTCAGGAGGGCCAGCGACTTCTCCGTACTCCGCCCGCTGGCGTTTCCGCTGCGCCCGGCCCCAGCCCCGCCCCCCGCGGGCGCCTTGTGGAACTGGAGCTTCCGGCTGCGCGCGCGCACCAGGGCGTAGACCCGCGCGTACAGCACCACGATGGCCATGAGGATGACGCTGAAGACGGTGGTGCAGAACAGGATGTAGGTCTTGTGGTAGAGCGGCAGCACGGTGGAGCAGCTGCGCATGGACCCGATGCAGTTCCAGCCCAGCACGGGCAGCCCCCCCAGCACCGCTGCCACGCACCAGCAGGCGCTGATCAGCAGGAACACGCGGCCCCCCCGCCCCCCAGCGCCCCGCTGGGGCTTCATCCGAAGCATGGTCAGGTGCCGCTCGATGGCGATGGCCAGCAGGCTGAACACCGAGGCAGCCAGGGCCATGAACATGCTCCCTTCCCTCAGGAACCACTGCCGGGGGGTGAGCCTGTACGTGTTGGCTCCACTCAGCAGGATGTTGGCGGTGTACACCACACCCGCCAGCAGGTCGGACAGCGCCAGGTTGCCAATGAAGTAGTATGTGGGCTTGTGGAAGGTCTTGGTGCGCCAGACTGTGATCAGCACCAGCAGGTTCTCCAGGATGATGAAGCAGCAGACGATGATGAAGACCACAGAGTCCGCCTTCAGCCCTGGGTCCCGCTCCACTCGACGCAACTTGCCTGTGAAGTTGTAGTGCCTGGCTATCAGGTCTGAGTACATGGAGTCAGTAGCCATGGCCGTGTCGTGTCCCATAGCGCCACCGCCGCCCTCCGTCAGGCGAGGGCAGGCTTGCGCTAAAACTAGAAAAAAAATTCCCTTTTACGCGCCTGAGTCAGTAGGGGTCGCTCAGTTACCAGGCAAAGGCAGAGCCGGTGGGAATGATACTCCCGTACGCCGAGTTATTCTTGCTGCTTGAAACCTCTCTCTCTGGTCGCATATACAATCCACAAGAACGAAACAGCGGGTACCACAAGCGCGTGGCCCACATTGCGAGGAACCTGCGTGGAAAAAACAGAGTGTTTAAATTTTCGAAGACGTTTTAAGTCTATGAATTTGTGAATAAATGTGCAATCAGGAAAACAGCATATGACATTTCATCGCCATGGCGAGAAGGTTAACCGTTTCCCGCAAATGTGTTTTTTAAATTATTGTTTTACCTGTGTAAATCAATACATTATCATAAATGTATTAAATATTTGCGGATAAAAGTCTTAGCTCCCAACAGCTACAGATTACAGGTATTAATGTAGTTGAGAGAAAGAAACCAATCGTCCCATTAAGGAAATGATCCTTGTCCCCTCTCTTTGCATTACACCGCTATTGCCTTGTCAGAGCACATCAGTGCGTTTTGCTACATCTTTGATGTATCTCAAATAAAAACCATTTGTTCCCCAAAATACGCAGAGATATACGTACATACATTTGGACAGCTCCTGTCATTTGACATTTACAATACCAGAGTGAAGCAACTCGTACAGAAAAACAGTGATACTTTTCAGAAATAATTAATGCGTCGCATGACTTTGAGACGGCTATTAAACCTGTAAACTCAACTCAACCGCAGACCATATGTTGTTATTTTATCACATTATGTCCGGTTACTTTGGCGGCGCGGTGCCGCTTAACATGAAGTTTCACAAAGTTCTGACATTGAAACGATAACTTAAACTGAGTAATTCAGGGCAAAAAATATCCTTTGGTTTAATGTGCACTTTATCTTTCTTTGCTTTATAGAAGTCTGTTTCGGTTACCGTTTATTTTGTGCCCATGAATTGGACACATTAAATATGTAGTCTCAGCTAACACATAGTAAAGGTGGAAATAAGCAACACATGTTTTTTTGTCTGTTATGATCACTCAAATTCTTTACCAGCCAAGACAAACTTGTCAGTACGGGAAATACATGGAATGACTGGTGTAATTAAAAAAAAAAAACTTACCGTGGCAGCAGATATCCACTCGCGGGTTGTCATAACTTTTTATAAATCCTTTAAGAGCGATAAAATACTGTGTCTGATTTGTCTCACGGCTACGGAACGGCCGGGAACATTTCTGACGGCGACATGAACGTCACCTCTGTCCCTTGAAGGATTCACAAGATTCTCCCACTGACTCATTCTCGCTCTCTCCCCCCATCCCCTCTCACACGCTCTCTCCCCTCCCTCTCTGTCAGTTTCTCACCCCAACTCCCCCCCTCCTCCCCACGACCCCCCAACCTCCATTATTTCTTCCACCCCCGCTTTCTTCTCAAAATATTCGTATGCCTCGTTAAGGACCAACGTAAAATAAATAATAAAATTCCAGAGACTGGACGGCCAACATTGTTATGTTTGAATAAACACTAACTCAGACGGCTTCGACAGACAGATTTTTAACCATCGATGGGAAACCTAACACAGAAAATTGTTTTTGACTTTACCTTTTGATTTTCAAAAATATGGTGATAGTTTTTTTCCCCAGATCATTTCAAGACATTCTTGTTGTAGCCCTGGACCTTGTTGAAAACATTTTACACAACCCCTTTACACTTGGCAGACTGCACCTCTTCCATTTGCATTCACAGATGAACTATTTGAATCATACCTGCAGCTTCTAAAATACCTTTCTGTGTGAATGTAACCCTGATATTTTCACATACTGCTTATGACATGCACAAAACGAATGATACAGTAAAGCATTCAAAGAATTTGACCTGCAGACTGGCGGAAATGTCCAGCCCAACATGCAGCCAAATGACACATACATAATGTTGCAGAACCTCGAGGGCGGAGCGAAGTGGTCCAGTCTTTAGTAAAGTTTGCCAAACGAAATATTGCAGAATTTATTGAACATTTCAGACATGTTTGTACCACAGTAGTCATAAAACACAAAAACATGCAGTGCAAGTCACCCCCCTTTCCAGTGTGGACTTTCCTCAATAAATGGACAACATACAGCTGGGGAGATACCACTTAGTGATCTCTCATTAAGGCACAGAGAACATTGAAGGTACCTCATCTTGTAACTTCGTACGTCTTGTAAGTGTGTACCTGGCTTTGTCCCATCCTGACTCTCAGTGCAGTAACATAAAAAGTAATGTGTGTGTAAAAAAACAGATTTGTTGGATTACTCTGCAGAATAAAAAATGGTGTGCTTTTTTTGGCCTTCTGCACCAGCAGCTCTGGTTGATTTGATATAAACAATTCCCTTTATATCCTCTGTATAAAAATGAAAAAATGTTTACATTCCTGATACACACTACAGGTTGGCACAGCATGATTTTCCTACAGATACTGTAAGTTCCAGTATTTTCCCAAACCATACCCCTCTCCTCAATAACAAGCACCTTAATAAAGTTAAGCATCCAGTCACAAGCCCCCTAAAACTGTGTGGCATATGATTATTATTGTTTGGTGTAGGACACATCAGTCGCCTTGCTTGTATACCAGTCTCTTCAGCAGATGTGCTGCTTGTGTTTACTATCTGTCCTGTGTTTGAGGCGACGTGATTAGCTGCCTAATAGTCTAAGCTGGCAGGTGATTGGCTGCCTTTGGGTCACAGGTTATCCTTTCCAGAGCGGGTAGCTGAGGTTGATCAGCTTCCTGTTAGTGTGGAGAGTCCTGACATGCTCCATGTCCTCCTGATGCAGGGAGAATCCAAAGACCTGCAGACACACAGCCAACCACAAGAGAGTATTGCAAAGGTATAGCCAATCAGAGAAAAGGTATCCAGAAACACCATATTAGAGATGGTGACCAGAAACACTCTGACAATCAGCCAAGAATCTTAAGGAAGCAGCCAATCAGAAGAGAGACCTACAGTTAATAGAGCCAAGAAGAGGACAATCGAGAAGGGGAACCGAGCCAATCAGAAAAGAATCCTGAAGAAATGGAGCCTATCAGAGAAGGGACTAGATGAAATAAAGTCAATTATAAGAGAGACCTGCATTAAATAGAGCCAATGAGAGGAAAGATCTGCAGAAGCAGAGCCAACAGTCGCTGCTTCAATTACATCTCTATCGACACAGCAGGACTTATGTGGGAGCAGGAGACAGAGAGTGAGGTAAATGGAGTGAGACAGAGTGAGATGGACAGAGTGATTGACTGTGAAAAGGTGGGGGGGTCTCTGGCACCTGTGTCACTCCACATGAGTGGGGTCCCAGGACACATGTCTCCCATCATGCAGTGTGGTTAGTGCAGTCACATCTTCTGCTTCCAGACAGAAGCCAAAAACCTGGCCACCGGAATGCGAGACAGGGATACCTGTTACAACACTCTGCTTCAACACTGAGCTTTAACACTGTGCTTTAACATTGTACCTCAACACTGCTCATCAACACTAAGCTCCAACACTGCTCCTCAACACTGGGCCTAAATGTTGTTCTTTAACCCCATACTGTGTTATTTCTCTCAGTCTGAAATCAGCATGCATGGTGGCTTCTTTCTCAAACCGTCTGTGATTTTGGCCACAGCAGCAGAGCTGCGCAGGCAGACAGTTAGGCATGCAGTTTGGCAGTCACTAAACAGAAACATGCAGTTACCAGGACAACACATTCACAGTATAATAGAGGGAACATGCAGGTGCAGCTTATGCAAAGTTACAGCAGTTACCAGTCCTTTAATTGGCTAAGTTACCCAATTAAAGACCCCCTGATTGGCTGTATGATCTGATTAAAGAACCTGACAGCACATCAAGCTCTCTAATTGGTTGTGTTACCTCATTTAAGTACTTCAATTTTCTGTGTAATTTTCTGACTGTTTTATTACATTAAATTATCCAGCAGTACATGCAGCTCTCTGATTGGCTAGAACACCAGAAGCACAAGCGGTGTTGTATGTGTATTTTGAGGCTGATGTGTCTGTGTAAATGCAAACATTCCTCTTTACACAGCAAAAGCAAGTACCTGCAGTTTGCAGGTATGATCAGCATTGGTACCATAGACTCACCTGAGAGTTTTCCCTGATCCTCTCTTCTTTGGTGGACTTTGGGATTGTCACAATGCCATTCTGGAAACAGGCCACACAGGAAACACACAAACACAAACAGGTGGGTTAGCATGCACCCATAACTCTGTCCTCCCACACCTGTATGTACCTGTATGCTTCTATATATACCTGTATGTACCTGTACGTTCCCGTATCTATCTGTACATAGCTACATATACCTGTATGTACCTGTATGTAGCTTAATATACCTGAGTGTGCACATGCAGTACGTAACTGCATAAACATACCTTTATTTACATACTTATATGCATCTGCATGTTGTTGTATACACCTGTACATACCTGTATGCTCCAGCGGATGCATATCTGAGCAGGGGTACAGCTGTATTTCTTTGCCAAGCGCAGGATTTTTGGGTGGGTCAGGGCCTGGCCCTTGGCCAAAGGGCAGTACCCCTCAAACACGATCCCTTCCCTCTGACAGTACTGCATCAGCTCCCATGGCTGTTGGAAGGGATGGAACTCCACCTGAGGCGTGGGAGGAAGTGATGTCACTGCGCTGTTCGCTACCTCCGGTCAGTCCTGTTTTATGATCCTGTTTGTTCATTCATGATACCATAAAAACGAGGCTGATATGCTGGATATGATATGCCTTCTTTGAATACACAGGTGTTCATAATGGAATACGTTTAAAGGCAAGAACAGGTCTAAACCTCCTGACGTCCGCCACTCTCAGCTCTCAGTATTTGTTGCACAGCACTGTCAGTGCATTTGTGAGTCTGTGCTTGTGAGTACTGACTATCTGACTATTTTAGCAGAGAGGATGTTAGCTCTGAGATAAGAAATCTGTTTGAACTCCAAACGTAAACCTGTCAGCCCTTGTGAGTGAGTGAGTGTGTGTGTGTGAGAGTGAGTGTTGGTGTGTGTGAGAGTTAGTGTTAGTGTTACTGTGCCTGTGTGTGTGTGTGTGTGTGCGAGTGCATGTGAGGGTGAGGTGAGTGAGTGTGTCTGTGAGTGCGTGTGAGGGTGAGGTGAGTGTGTGTGTGTGAGTCAGTGTGTGTGAGAGGGCTCCTAGCTCTGGGACCCTGTCTCCTGTCTCCAGGGTGCAGAGAGAGCTATGCAGAGTTTCAACCACTGAACAACACCAAGGCGGAAACAGTCTTTGTTCCAGACGCCCCCCCACCCAACCCCACTTTCCCTCGCTCCTCTATTTCCCTCTTTCCCGTCTTTTCACATCTCTGTTCCTCTTTCTCCCCCACGGGGGGGAGTTTGGGATTTCATGGCCCCCCTCATCTCCCTCACTGCCTGAGAGAATTAAAGACTCCGAGAGTCATTGGTCTTCAGCTCATCCTTAGTCCATTTGGGTTGGTTTCGTGTTGGATTTTTTTGCATATTTCCAGAATTATATTTTATCTGTAAATTTACAGCTTTTTTTTTGGGTAAAATGAGTTTTATTGTTACATTTCATGAGGGAAGTTTCAGTCACTTTTTGAATAATAACTGACAGTGCATTACTGAGGATGCAAAGTGTCTGTTGATGTACCAAAGTCAAAAATGGAGAAAAATTGGAGATAACGGTCATTTTCAGGTGTTGCTTCTATGATGCAGTGTATAGCTAGTGAGACGAGAGACTAGACGAGTTTTAGAGCATCGACTCCCTCCTTTTCTGTGGTGAGAAGGTGCAGCGATGAGAGAGTCACATTAGAAGTAAAAATAAAAGAGATTGCAGTGGCTTAAATGTGTCCTTGCTCATTTTAGCAAACGTAAGAGAATTCTCACCAGATTCATGTTATCTAATGTGCAAGCGCATGGTAACACACGCTTGCACACATCGACACAAACACGTACGTACACATACACACGTACAGAGGCAGAAGCTCATTCACCTGGTTAACATGAGGGCGAATGCTGCCGTCCTCTTTCAGCTCTTCCAGGTGATGGACGAGGAAGTTACTCACTCCGATTGCTCGACACACCCCTGGGAGAGAGACAGAGAGAGACAGGGAGGGAGATTATCAAGGGGAAGTGTTGCTTTATCTATATTGGTGTTGGACAGCTTGGGCCTGTTAACTGAACCCTGTCCAGCCCAGTCTCTGTGTGTTTATGTGTCACTAACCAAAGATGTACATTCATACAAATAGAAACTGCTAAAGTTTCCTTCAGGGTCCAAAATATTTATTTTATGCAATCCATTCCAATGTTTCTGCAGGGCATGCATCTCACAATGTCTGCATTTATTTGACTCAACCACACAACACACCCACGATTTCCCTATTAATTTACCTACTTGTTTCAGGAGGTAAGATAATTAAGTGAGATTAAGAGATGTACTACATGAAAATATGAAAATATGTGCAGAGGTATTTGCCGCATTTAGTAACCCTGATCTAAGGAAATTACCTCAGAGAAATCAATTTGAAATGTGCTGTTAAACCGCAGCTTGACGGGTGTGTGCTGCAAAAAATACAAACATTAACTACAATCTTCCCACTTTCCTCACCTTCATTGTACAGCTCCTCCAAGGCCCTCCATGTTTCAGCGCGTACCTCACGGTTAGAGCGTCCCCCAACCATGCAGTCTGGCCAGTGCATGAGGTACAGGTCTGAGTCACAGAGAATAACCGGGAGAGAAAACACGTTCATGCAGGTTTCTGAGGGTTATCATGTTTACGTGGGACTGTGTGGATAATCATATTCATGAGGTTTACAAAAGACTTTTCGGGTTGTGGTTCCCACACTGGTTACGGTCTATATGTGAAGGTTATTCTTTGAGGATTATGGGACATATGTAAGGGTTATGGTGTCTGTTTAGGAGTTATTTTGTGACGGGTATGATGTCTATGTGAGGGTTATGGTGTTTACACAGGGGGTATGGTGTCTATGTGAGGGTTATGGTGTTTACACAAGGGGTATGATGTCTATGTGAGGGTTATTTAACAGGGTTTATTATAGAGGGATGTTAGTGTCTACATAAATATTACTATGTGGATATTATGGTCTTCATGTATGTGTTATTGTACAGGGATTATTCTGTCTTTGCAGGGGTTATGGTGTTTATGCCAGGGTTTTTATCTACCGATTACAGTATCCGTGTGAATGTTACTATGTGTGGGTTATGGTGTGTGTGGGTAGGGTATGGTGTTTATGTGAGGGTTATTATGAGTGGGTTATGGTGTGTGTGTGTAGGGTATGGTGTTTACGTGAGGGTTACTCAGGGATGATTGTGCGCTGTGTATGGTGCTTACCCAGGTACTCCACCCCGAGGCGGGCACAGGAGTCCCGGCAGGCCTGCTTGGCACTTTGGTAGCCGTAGTCCAGGGGCCACAGCTTGCTGGTTAGCCAGAGATCGCCACGCGGGACCCCACTCTCCCGTACCGCGACACCCAGCTGCTCCTCACAGCCGTAACGCCGCGCGGTGTCTATGTGCCGGACCCCACACTCTCTCAGCGCAAACAGCACGGCCTGCTGGGAGTACCCTCCCTGGTGAGAGGTACCTGGGAGGAGGGAGGGAGGGAGGGGGCAGAGAACGAAGAGGGAGGTAGATGAGACAGAAAGAGGGAGCAATGATGTTTAAGTTGTTAATACTGCACACAGAAGGTAAAAGCTGTGTGCATTACCTTTGCGTTAAGCTGTCTGCAGCTGTTGTGGAGGTGAGAACATTTCTGAGTATCTCAGAGCATTGAAATTAAATTTAAAAAGGTGTCCTTATTTGTATTTGTCTGTTAAACAATGGAGAGTTAAACAGGCCTTAAAAGGCCTGTGAAAACACACACACACACTCACACACACACTCTCATGATGCACAAGTGCATGAGTATTTCTTCAGCAGTTGATTATGTAAGCCTTCAGAGAAAGAGCCTCTAAACGGGACGAGAGGGAAACAAGGATTGGAGATCCCCCCCCACCCTCCCCAAAACGAGGGCCCCACCGTCACTATGGCGCCCCTGTGAGCCCCACAGAGCGGTCCCCACAATTTCAGCACAATGAGACCCCATTCAGTCCCCACTGTCTGAGACCAGTGCTCAGCCTTCATGATGAGAGTCCTCAGATTCAGGGACAGCCCACATTTTAAACCTCTCATTCCACTCCTCTTCTAACCTGAATAATAATAGTAATAATACGTTCTTTGCTCTTACTCTGTGTGAACTCCTGTCAAGAGATGTTTACCAGATCCACAGTGAATTTTTAAAAATCTCAGCAAAAAAAAAAAAAACATAAATTATCCAAATGTAAGAGGAGTATAGATGTGTTTCCAGGTTACTGACCACGTTCTCCCGGTGTAGATAAACCCAGATCGGTAGGCAGAGAGCTGACGATGCCTATGTCATGGCATTGGATCTCTGCTTTAAGTTGATCCCATTGTAGTCTGTTGTTAACTGATTCGGGGTTGCCCTCATTACTGTGGCAGCTACTTGTCTCCCATCCCATAATAATGATGCCAACGCGCTGTTCCACTGGGGTCCTCCTTATCAGAGCCTCAGCCATCTTCTTCCCCCTCTTCTCCTCTCCTACCTCTCCCTTTTAATCCTACCAGCTCCACCATCTCATAACCATGTTTTATTCCATTTCTCCTCCCTGCCCTCTGGGCCTCCAACCAGGAGGTGCAGCTCACTCACCACAACATCACTTCTGATTCAGCTCTTTCTGCCCTTCTTCCAGTTTAAACCAGGAAATAAACTCCCACACCGCCAGCCAATACTGATTAGTATTATGCTAAATTTTCTCTGTTGCTAACCTCATTGACTTCCCAAGGCCAGCCAGAAGCAGATGGGTTCCCCCTCTGAGGTAGTCTCTGCTCATGTTTTCCTGTTAGTCAGGGACGTTTTCCTTGCTGCTACTCTTGCTCTGAGGTTGTCTCAGGACTGGGATCTATGTAAAGCTGCTTTGTTACAATTTTTGGTATGAAAAGCGCCACACAAATGAGTTGAATAGTGACTGAATAGTGACTCCACTCTCACTGAACTCACTGACCCACTCATACCACGGCTACGTGTATGAGTGGGTCAGTCTCATGGTCTGTCTTGGGTATTTCTGACTTACTCTCCAAATAGATGCACATCCCGGAAAGATACTATGTGTGTGGGTGTGGTCAGAACCCCCCGTGGGACAGAACGATACTGACATGAAATCGAGCTATGACAGGAAGTGAACAGCTGTTTCTGACTCGGGAAGAGGTCCAAATTCTTTTCTGAGGTCAGTCTGTCTCACTCGCTGTCATCCTCCAGGAATGCTTTCCGCTTTAGTCAGGGACAGAGGGACATTCACTCTCTCACTGCGCGCAGCTCAGCGACATCGATCCAAGGGAAGAGTCATCCGCGGCCCGAGTCATTTTATAAGTGTGTCGTCCGTAAGACTTTTAGCTTGGAAGAGCACTGCTTTCACCAAGCTTGTACTGGAAAGGAACAATCCCAACACACTCGTCACGAGAATGCATTCTGTTACATGTTGCCGTGCATGTATTCCATATCTAGTTGGTGGAAAAAGTTGAAGAATTGGTAACGGTTTAGTTTGGGTAAGGAGTTTAACAGGTCACAAGTGTGCAGTAGCTGGCTGAAGTGTAAATGGGCACAGGTAAGCGGTGGGTGGCACAGGTGTACACCTGCAGGCTGACCTTAAAGGTTTTTAAAAGCTTGCCATGTTAAGACCTTATTGGTAGGCGACAGTGTCATTCCTCACTTTCTCTGTTGCTCTCTCAACCTCCCTAACTTCTCCATCACACTTTCACACGGTTCCCCCATCCCCAAACTTTCTTCTGGCTGTCCTCTCTCACTGAAACAGTCCCCCCACCACCCCCACCCTGCCTTTCCCTCCCCTGCCCTGTGCCTGACAGAAAACTGACAAAAAAATGAATAAAAAAACTGGTGGGACGAGAGGAAGCGAAGATACAGAGGAGGAGGAGGAGAGAAAGGAGGCATAGATGGAGGAAGACCAAGAGAGGAATGGGAGTAAGAAAGGAGCAGAGATTCAGAGGGAAATACTAATGAAAGGATGAGAGTTGAGAGGAATGGGATTAATTGAGAATGAGATGAAGAGCGGAGGGGTGAGAGAAGACAGCGAAGGGGAGGAGGAGAAATGGTTAACTGTGGTGAGGAGATATGCTCTACAGAGCCTGAGCCAAATCAACCCCCCTCCCGAAGTGCAGGGGAATTTGCCACTGGCTGACTGGCCTCAGACAAAAGCAGGAAGCAGAGGGCCGCGGGGCACAAAAGAGAGGGCCCTGCTGAAGCTGAGCCCCTGCCTGCAGCCAACTGCGCAACCCCACACTGCGGACAAAGAACTGCGCTTACATAACTGCCCACCAAAACAACAATCGGCACCATTGAGCTCTTCAAGTTCTGAGAACTGGGGTGGGGAGGGGGGACGACGACTCACGTGTACCCACTGACAAGAGGGTGTTTCTGCTCGCTGTCTGCACGCAAGCACACACACACACACAAATACAAATACAATCAAACACACATACACTCACTCTCTCACACACACACCTTCTTGCCGCTCATAAGAAAAAAAAAAAAAAAACTTTGGACAAAAAAAAACTCACTGACAACCACAATGTTTACATATGCTTAACTGGAGCCGTTTCCATGGAAACAGCAGTGAAGAATAAAGATACAGAATTAGACTAGTTCCCACACTTCCCCTGCACAGCGCCCTCTATGTGCTGATAGGAGGTTTTTCTTATCACACCAACAAAAGGGATCTATTGTTGCAGATTTATAATGTTGGTGAAAAGTGCAACAGAGGACCAATCATCATATTGATCAAATAAGCACAGCCGAAATAAAGCTCACACACAGCTCATTGCTGTGTCGATCCTACCTCATTTTAATTTTCCAGTTGTGATTCTGCAGAATCTCACAATGGTAGAATAAACAGCCCTAAATACTAAAGGTTTTTGTTCGTCTCTCATGGAGGAATTACCCAGAAAACTGCAGTTAAGGAATATTGTTCACCGAGAGCTCTCCAGATTTTATTTTACGTACGTAGAACCCAGGAGGTCGTATGTAAAATTACATTTGTAAGATCTGATGATGACGCTTGGGCTAACGTCATCGCTCTTTCTAAAAGTTCAACAGCTTCTTTAGTAACCACGGTGGGCAAGCCCTGGATGAGGTTTACTCATTAAAAGGTTTTCTCTATATAAATGGTTCATTTTCTCTGCCCGTCTCTGAACGTGTATCCGTATGATTTGTCGCAAATCACTGTCCAGTTTGATAGGAGCACCCTCTGCAGTCTAGGCTAGCTTGACGTCATTGGACTCCCCTAAGAACTGTTATCAGTAATACTATTCAAACTGAACGGTTTCTGGCCTCTGTTGTGGGAGATTTTGATATGTAAATCGTACACGTAAGTTTGTAAGTCATCAAAGCAGTTTATTACAATTTCCACAAACATTTAGACATGAAAAGGGTAGGAAGTGTAAAACAAATAAGACTTATTTGACCTGTTGAAACAGCCACGACGTGGTTCTTGGGTTGTATGCATATTGTATGGAGGCGCATGAGTTTGTTTATTGAAAACAGTTACCATAGCATTGTATATACATGTCGTTAATTTTATATTTAATATTAGGTCCAGTGGCTTATTACATTATACAACATGATCAAATCCCGAAACTACTGTCCAAGGATGACTCCAAACTGAGAAGTCCACAGTAGCAAGACACCTATACCAGCACCGTTTCACTGTAAATTTTAAAGTTTCTAATGTACACGTATAGTCGGCTATTTTACTTAGTCATATGAAAGTCTGAAGAATTTATTTCGGAGATGGCAACTGTCAGACCGCAGTGTTCCCGATGTTAAAAAAAAATCTAACCTTTGTTTTTGAAAGCACACTCGAATTGCTAGCGAGAGCTCTAGTACTTACCTAATCCCAATATTGGAATTTGCAGACCATTAGACAGCGGAACTGTGGGGCAAGTCGCGATCGAGGGAGGTGATGCAGACGTCATTTCTGAGGAGAATCTGCCCGGGTGCCGGTGTATGGAATAATCTTTCTAGCTCACCGGTTTTACATAATTCAAATACATCTCAACCTGCGCTTTAAAGCAGCAAGAAATTCACCGACCGTAAAATGTCGTAAATAAGTCTGCTTTGCGGCAAAACGTATTCGGTGTTTGTAATGTTAGGGTTTTCTTGGTTTGTGTGGTGTAAGAATAACTGCGTGCAGACAGTTGGAAATAGAATGGGAGGGATTGCTGGACTTGTGTCTTTACAAGAGTTGCTTACTTTATTTAGCAAAATAGTCACTCTCCGATCTCAGACATAGACACACACAGTTGTCCACTAAGTGGAACCGTCGCTATTTCTGTACGATGCATCACCAGTCTCTTCCTAGCTGATGTTTTACTTGCATATCATGTGACCCCGATCTGTAAAACGCTCGAATACAGAGAGATGGTGATTGACCAATGGAAACAGGGAATAGTGATTCCCTACTATTTCTGGAAAGCTCTAAGAATATTTTTCTATATTTTTCTGTATGTGCTAAGTGCCAATCATTCAAAATATGGATGAATCTGTATTCTTCCCTTTGCAGTTAATTCATTAACACCAAATACAGAATTATTTGAGCCAATGTGGCTTTTATATAGATGTAGCACAGTAGTCTGATATACACAACGTTTTGTTTTCCAAATTAAATGATGGTAAATATTTACTAATATGACCAAAGTCTAGTGACATTAAAGCCTGTTGGATACCCATATCAATATGCTAAGTGTGAATCAACAGAAACACACAGCTGTCAGACCCGCTATATATAAGTGAATAAGAATTCTTTATTATCATATCTTACTCTTGGCTCAAGACTGTGAGCCTAAACTATGAAAAACATAAATAAAATTTAATTAACCAAAAACAAATAAGCCACTGGCATGCGGAGAACCAGGTCTCCCGCCTTCACGCTCAGCTGGAAGGAGCTGCCAAAGGTCAAAGCCACAAACGTTTTTCCCACACCCACCCTGTCCTCAGAAGAGGAGAACATTTCTGTGATCACACAGAGCTGTGAGAGATACAGCAAAACAACTTCACTACCTTACTCTCTTTCAGAAGAAAGCAAACAATAAATGAGACAAGCTCGACCATATTTGTTTATTTATTTTTGTAACTAATTTATATATTATATATCACATATATTATTCATATCTATCAAGCAAAAGCACACGGTGCATTAACAAGCAATAAAACTGACATGAAACAAGAAAGATGATAGGACAACACAGATGTGATATAATTACAGTTTACAGATAGTAGTAAACAGAAAGTAAATTAAAACAAAAGTTAATCTGCAGGAATAAATCTTTATTTTGATTTCAAAAGAAGATACAGACTTAGCTTTTCTGAACTGGGAAGACTATGAAAGAAATGTGGGGCATGCATGCTCTGGTTATGCCAGTCATGTCATGTCAGAACAGATTTCATTGGAAATGGGAACATTTCTCCACATATGGAACCTGACCTCCGGAAATCTTATGTGTCACAAAGACATCCTTACATAGGAAATACCCTAATGTGATATCCAGACTAATCCAAGGATAACATAATTTTGAAAGTTTCATGTAGATTTCATATTGGTCAGGTTAAGGTTCATAGTGAAAAATTCCAAATGTTGCTCAGAAATGAACTGGGTATTTTAACTTATTTATACATGTGAAGTGAAAATATCCTTGGATTATTTTTGCCCAGAGAAGTCAGATGGATTAGAATATCTTGTTTAGCTGGCCTAATGTTTTCTTTTTCCCTCAACAGGTCATCCATATGGTTCAGCCCTTCTAATCCTACTGGCACTTGAGACTTGTACCCTTCCCTAGCTTTTAATAATCTTGTTCCCAAAGAAATGCACTTTGTGCTGTAAGTCACTCTGGATAAGAGTGTCTGCCAAATGCCTATAATGTAATATAATGTCTAATGTTACATTCATGCAAAGGTTTGAGATCACAGTTTTTCTGGATCGCTAAGAGGTGCTCAGTGAGACTGATATCCATTTGATCTTCATCATCATCTTCATAGCACACCAGAATGTGTCTTTTCTTCCAAGTGTTAACCTTTTTCCCCATTGGTTTCACACATTTCCACACCTGAGAATGACTCCACTGTTCCCAGATCAGTGGCTGCAAGGTAAAGCAGTAGCTTGCAATAGCAATGAGAATAAGGTCACAAAAATGAATGGATCTGTCAATATGCTACTTGTCCCTGGCTCAGCTGAACAGCAAAACCTCATGAATGGTTCAAAGAAATCAGAAGACAGTTAATTGCTGTTCTTTTCATGTTAAGCTCATGAAACCTGATACTACTAATGAATGCTTGCACAGAACTGCTGAGGTCCCAGGTTATCATTGCAGGATAAAGCAATGAACTAGGCTGCACCCAACAGCTCTGAGTGCATGGCAGTGAACTATTGGTAGAACCGAAACCCGGACACTGTATTACCTAAATAAGTTATTTATGGGTTTATGGGTCTGTGTAATAGCTCAATAACCGCAGCTGTAACTTGTGGTAACTCCTCAGATCAGCGGCTGCCTTGTTTCATACAAAGCTGTTTAATATCTCCATCTGGTGGTCACAAAGAGTTCTTCAAGTGGCACATAACTTTTGCATATTAGCCAAAGTATTAAACATTTCCAAATTGTTACATGATTAGCTTTTTTCGCCACTAAAATTACTACAGCTATTATAACGCGCTAGTTTGCATAGTTTAATGGTAGTTAGTGGTCGGAATGGTTATTGCCAGAGTAGTTAGTGGTACTTTGAGTTCCAAGACATGGTTTTACAGCGGCGTGTATTTTATTTTATGTTATTCTATGCAGATTCCCCAATATGTACATCATCAAAGTTGTATACTATTTTCATTATACTCAGCCTATCAGGCAATCATTTCAAGATTCACATCAGTGACAAAGCACAGTTTTTCTCTGCGTTCTCCCATCCAGCTGGGATCGGTATTTTGGAGCGAAGCTTGGGTGGGGGTAGGGAGTTTCGATATTCTCGCGAGACTTGGGGCGGAAGGTGACAGATGGGTGTTCATCTGGAGTCGGTAGGATGAGAGTACCCGTCCCGTAGCGGTGCTGAACGATAACATTGAGTGTCTATGGTTCAAGTGAAACAGGCAAACTCGAATGTAGCCACCTACCTGAATAGGATTAGATCGTCGCTACGTTGGGGAGCTCATTTATTTGTTTATATCGCTGTTTTATTACGTTTGAGGTACTGTGTTTTTATGTTGTGCGAGCTGCCGTTATTGTTGCTGTCGATTCACCACAGACGTCCATTGCAACGCCTGCTACTATTTACACCAGTGTCTCAGGGTTAGCTGGCGATCCGATCAGTTCAGATTATTTCATTGAAAGCATTCCAGTCCTTCAAAAATGACAGGAGAAAAGCGTCGCTCCTTGCGTAAGGAACATAAGCGGGGCAAAGACGTGGATATGCTTGAACACGACGAGGAGACTGCAGCTGGGACGTTAGCGATGCCCAAGAGTAACAGAATCAAAGGGAGTAAGATCTTCAACAATCATAAGATGATCAAATCCCCTTCGACGGAGCAGCAGAATCATCTCTCGCAGATCAACGCCAACACTATTACTAACACAAACGCTAACATCAACACTAACACAGCCGCCACTGACGACAACAAGAATCCAATCATTCAAGTTACCGAAAATTTCCCAGTTCATGAATGCGTATTTAAGGGAGATGTGCGCCGTTTGTCCTCGCTAATCCGGACGCAAAACATCGCTCAAAAAGATGTCCATGGTAAGTAATAAGATCATAACATAGCGATGGCAAGTTTGTCAATTCCCATAACATGCTATAGTAATTATAATTTATGTTTGTGGTTTGTTGTGCTAGTGGCCACATCCACATGTAAGATTTTGTGTTCCCTGTCTCTCGGTGTACAGCAGTGGATAACCAGAGATCACTATGTGCATTCAAATGAAGATTCTTGTTTGTATTGAGTGAATACTACGTTAAAGCAAGAACACAACACTTATCTTTGTTAAAAAAAGACTCTTTTTGTAATTCAGAAGGACATTACTATTATCGCATTGTTGATTAGTTTGTGTAGTTAACTGCAGGACATGGTGCTGCCCCATCCCCAAGTTACCAAAGGAGAATTGCTCTCTGATACTCAAAGACTACAGGAACACCTTTAGCCTCCTGACCACATCTGATGTGTGGTAGTGTCAGGAGCCTGTGAGGTTTAGCTGCCCTGTGGGTCTCAGTCTTTTGCGATTCCTCTTTGGAAAAGGTGATGTACCTTCTGGGTACCTTGGCTGCATCATCATAATTTCCCATATTTCTCAGCCAGGCACTACAGTGGCATGTATTCATTAAGTGATACATGTTATAATTTATCCATGTGGTTGGCAGGAGTGTAAATTTTGATGAGTGCACTTGTTAGTTACTAGCTACATGATTGAAGGTTTGAAAGACATGCGGTCTGAGGAGCTGCTGGGGTACAGAGCCACTGGTCCCTAACTCTGCTCTCCCCCCTGGTCTGTAGGGAACACTCCTCTTCACCTGGCAGTCATGATGGGACACAAAGGTGAGTGTGCGTGCATGCAGGTTTATATGAATTTGCATGTATGTTTGTCTGTACAGTTGTGTGTATTTGTGTACATGCATGTGTGACTGATCATGTGTTTTCTTTTGTGTGTGAATCCAACTATGTATTTGCTGATTTTCAGAATGTTGTTTTTCAGAATGTGCTGTGTTGTCTTACAGGAAGGTTAATATTTAATTTGTGTGGAGGTATTTCCCCAGGGGATGAAGCTGAGAATAAGAAGAGGCAGGGTGCTGAAAAAGGCACCCCTAGTCATTGTTACCATGTGTGTTCTTTGTTTCTGTAAATATTCCAAGTGAAAGGCTGCTCAGAGATGGAATTTTAAAATATCAGATGCAGAAAAAACAAAAAGCTTATTTGTAGAGAGAGAGAGAGAGCTTTGATTCAGCTGGTGTCTTGAAAGCAAAACTTGCTTGGTTTTTGGCCTTCGGGTGGTGCAGGAAGTAGAAGCACTTTTGTGTCTCAGCTGCGTGTCCCAGGGATTTGGGTCTCTGTCATGCCCTGATCAGAGGCCTGTAACTGGCTCAGCCTTGCTGGGGGAAAAAGTTGGAAAGCTGGTTAAAATTATCAGTCTCATTACTCTCCATGTACTGAACCTGAAGAGACAGACCCTGTACTCATAACAAAAGGCAGGCCCCAGGATCAGCTAGCCCCAGTAGCACACACATTTAAAAACATTCAGAATACAGAAAGTGCTCTTAAGGTATATTATTACACATCAATTCAAAAAGCGGGCTTCACTGGGCCAGAGGTACTGAGTATTGTGACAGCACAGCCAGACATTTATGTTGCCTGTGCAGTCTTCTCAGATATGTCAAACATCACCTGTGCATGTTTCAAAGCAAAGGCTTTGGTTGTGCAGACAAGTTTTGTAAATGAAAGTATTCCAGTAACAATACTCTTGAAAGGTTTGATTTGGGACTCATGATGAGCCTAAAGGAGGAGTTCAAACATTGGCTTTGATTGTTAGTTGGTGAAACATTTCAGTCCCTTTGCTTCGTGCTAAGCGGGAAACATGGAGTGTGAGGGTAGTGAGGATGAACTGAGCCTGTGCACTCAGGGTTACATAAGCGCCTCTGCCGAACAAGGCCATTTATTACACAATCTCACAATCTACGCACCTATATGGGACACCGCGGGAGTGGGGGGGAGATGGGGGTAATCCATGTCATTAACGACCTCGCCACATGCGCATCACACACAGAAACATACACACAACCCACATACGCACACAGACACACACACACACACACAGACCTCTTCCCTCTTGCTGCCAGCACACAGATTATTTAGCGGATTAAGTGGGTCATATCTGAGAGAAGTGTGTGTGTATGTGCATGTGCGTGCGTGTGTGCATGCATGCATGCATATGTGTCCATATGTATGTATGTTACATGTGCCCAAACGCGTGACGCAAGCACAGCAGGGTGTGTTCTCTGTTCAGCGTGACCGTCTCATCACTGTGCAGTCAAGTCACTACCATTACAGGATACTGTTTTTATCAACCACTACAGTGACAGAAGACTGTATTCAAACCACGCCAGGGAACCGTAGATTTATTCTGTCTGCAAACAAAGTATGCAAAATTAAAACTGCATACACCAATCCTAAAACATTTTAAGGGAACATGTTACTACCAAAAGCCCATGCAAATTTATTTTATGGATAATTCATGCTTAAAGTCTTAAATTCATGTACTGATGGCAAGCTAAGAATGTGTTTTGTCTACTGAATTGTATTACAATTTTCTCAGGTTGTAGTGGCAAGGTATGAAAATGTACATGTCTATGAGTGTCACAGCATATACATAAATGTTGACAATATACATCAATGTAATCATTAATGTAATCAGTATTTCAAGCAATCAGTATTTTAAGTTGTTCTCATTGATGGAGTCTTAAATTCAAACTCACATTCGCACTGTTCGCAACCCGGCTGTATTTACTGCTGTTCATTTTTTTACACATGCACATATTAGACTCCCAGGAGGTATGCTGCTATCCCAGAATTCTCTACTTGTTTTGCTTGATTTATGTTATGTAATCTTTTTCCATTTGCACAGAGTGTGCCCACCTGCTCTTGGCCCACAATGCACCTGTGAAAGTGAAGAATGCCCAGGGCTGGAGCCCATTGGCGGAAGCAATCAGCTTTGGAGACCGACAAATGAGTAAGGCCCCACACACTGACCCTGCCAGCTAACGTTTGCGCAGCAAATACAATTAGCTTCTCAGTAATTAGCTGTGCTAATACAATTAGCTTTCACTGGGAAAGGCTATTGAGAGCTTGCAAAGATCCTTTGCAGTATTCAGTTGGGTTTATGTATGAACGCGATGGGGGTATGCAGACCTGTACTCACACTTGTATCCAGATTGACAGCTGTAATCAGTGATGAGGTAGATGTTGGCTGTATAAATGCCGTTCTCATTCTCACAGAGGGTCGTCTCACATCATGCCTACGACTGATGTGAACATGGGTCCCAGCTGTCCTCTTGTGTGATTGCTCTTCTTCCTAACATGTGCATCTGTGTGTGTGTGTGTGTGTGTGTGTGTGTGTGTGTGTGTGTGTGTGTGTGTGTGTGTGTGTGTGTGTGTGTGTGTGTCTCTGCAGTCACAGCCCTTCTGAGGAAGCTGAAGCAGCAGTCCAGAGAGAGTGTGGAGGACAAGAGGCCTCGACTGCTGAAGGCCCTGAGGGAGGTAAGGACCTGCCCTTTCACACTAACACACTTACTGAGGGAGGTAAGGAGCTGCCCTTTCACACTAACACACTTACTGAGGGAGGTAAGGACCTGCCCTTTCACACTTACACACTTAGTTAGGGAGGTAAGGACCTGCCCTTTCACACTTACACACTTAGTGAGGAAGGTAAGGACCTGCCCTTTCACACTTACACACTTACTGAGGGAGGTAAGGACCTGCCCTTTCACACTTACACACTTAGTTAGGGAGGTAAGGACCTGCCCTTTCACACTTACACACTTAGTGAGGAAGGTAAGGACCTGCCCTTTCACACTTACACACTTACTGAGGGAGGTGGGGACCTGCCTTGTCACTATTACACACTTACTGAAGGAGGTAAGTACCTGCCCTTTCACACTTGGACACTTAATGCACGCTTACACATTTACACATGTACACATTCACATCTTTTCACACACATTTGCTCACTTACTTGTACAAAACGTTGCATGCATATCCTATTCTTATGCTATGCACAGAAATATTACAGATAAACACAGAGACATTTATGCAAATGCTGATGACTGTTTTTTCCTCTTTTTAGCTGGGAGACTTTTATCTGGAGGTTCACTGGGATTTCCAGAGCTGGGGTAAGTAAACTGAGGAGCTGGCATCCCTAAAGAGGGATTGTTTGATTGGAAGTGCCTCTCTTTTAGCCAGGTGTTAATGGGGACAGATGGGGGAGGGTAGGAAGGGGGCATAGGGCACTGGGCATTAGACAGTGCGGGGCTGTGAACACTACATACACCACCTTTCAGCAGGAAGCACCATAGAATCCAGTCCCTTTGGGGGTATTAACGTGAGACAACGCAGTGAAGCACTTGAGCTGTGAGAGTAATGGTTCTGATCAGACTTGAAGTTAAAAATTTCAGTTTCCGGGTTTTAATTTGTGTCTTGTTTTTCCCCCCTCCACACATAGTGCCCTTGCTGTCCCGGATCCTGCCCTCTGATACCTGTAAAATCTACAAGCAGGGCATCAACATCAGGTCTGCCTCACTCTGCCCTGTATCGTTTAATTACCACATTACAGAGTGTGTTTGTGTCTGCTGCAACCAGCCCTGACAGAAAGTGGTTTTCTGGTTTGTCTGTGTGTTATGTCGTATTATGGCTATGTGTATAGTTTATATGGAATGAGGAGATTTCTGTTTTTCTGGCAGGACCTCTCTTTCATTCATGGTGTATTTACTCCCTCTTTCATGATGTGTGTGCCTTGCCACAGGTTGGACACCACCCTCATTGACTTCACCGACATGAAGTGTCAGCGTGGGGACCTGAGCTTCACCTTCAGGGGAGACGAAGCACCTCAGAAATCCTTTGTGGTCCTGGACAACGAACAGAGGGTCTATCAGCACATACATCATGAGGTGAGAGTGGGAGAGAGAGAGGGAAGGAGGGGAGTGAAAGGGAAAGAGCATAAGATGAGAGGAAGTGAGAGAGGGAGTGTGTGGTAGATGCAAGTCACTAGGTCATAGAGCAGTCATAATCATTGTGAGCTTATAGAGCAGTCACAGTCATTATTGGGTTAGGTTAAAGTCACAGTCATTATTGGGTTAGGTTACAGTCACAGTCATTATTGGGTTAGGTTACAGTCACAGTCATTCTGAGGTGAGAGAGCAGCCTCAGCGCAGTCCCTGTAAGGTTAGTGCGTGAGGTCGTCTCACATCCTGCCTTCTTGTAAGTGTTTATCACATCATTTCCTGTCCCAGGAGTCTGAGATAGAGACAGAAGAGGAGGTGGACATCCTGATGAGCAGTGACATCTACTCAGCCACCCTGTCCACCAAATCCATCAGCTTCTCCCGCACACAGTCGGGCTGGCTCTTCAGAGAGGACAAGACGGTACTCATTCACCCACTCACTCATTCACCACACATACAAACACAGTCAGTCCCACCATGCATATACATGCAACACTCATTTCACTCACTCAGTCAACACAGAAACACACACACACACACACACACACACACACACACTGTACATGCATAGTCATGCTCATAAACACACTCATGCTCATACACAAATACACACGCACACACACACTTGCACTCACTCTCTGTTCTGTGTTAAATGGTCGCTGCAGGAACGGGTCGGCAATTTCCTGGCGGACTGCTTCGCAGTGAATGGTCTGGTTCTGGAGTCCAAGAAGCGACGGGAGCACCTGAGTGAGGAGGATATCATTAGAAACAAGGCCGCGATGGAAAACTGGAGCAAAGGCGGGAATATCATCGAGCACAGCTACGAGGTACGGCATTTTCATTTGTAAATATTACACTGTATTGAATATGAATATATGTATGAATAGTGGCATACTCATATGATCACAGGCACAGCTACAGGGTCAAAGGTTTGGAAAAACAGAGGAACTGTAGTACACAAGTGTCTTTGTCCATATACATACAGTTTCTGTTTCTAATTTTTATGTTAGTGTTGGGCTGTCATTTCTGGGTTTGTGAAAAATAAATAACAATCTGTGTTGTAAAATCAAACAATAAATATGTTTATTGTAAGTCATAAAAACTGTGGAGGGTTCGGTCTTTTCCAGGACTGAATAAACTGGCTCTGTTTTTATCCTTGTTGTGTATGGATTGTTCAGATTTGGTGTGATATAACTTTCATTAGCTGTGATGTAAGTGGGATTTGACAGTCCTTCAATGAGATGTAGTATTCATTGTGTGTGATGTCACAGCGATTAGACGTGATTAGCCGTCCTTGTTTGTGATGTCACTGTGATTATGTGATGTACCAGGTTTTAGTTGTGATGTCAAAGTGTGATCCAATTTGATTTTTCTCTCTTTCAGCCTGTGAGGAGACAGTCTCTCCTTGCCCCATCTCCAAACACCCTCTCCTGGGAGGAGTACATCACAGCTGAACATGGCAGGCAAGACCCCAGCTCTGTGTGTGTGTGTGTGTGTGTGTGTGTGTGTGTGTGTGTGTGTGTGTGTGTGTGTGTGTGTGTGTGTGTGAGAGAGAGAGAGAGAGAGTGTGTGTGAGTGAGTAGGGAGGGTGTTGTAACTGTCTCATGCATGTGTGTATCTCTCACCAAAGCTGACTCTGTGTGTGTGTGTTGTTTGTGTGCTCTTGAAGGGCTCCTCACCTGGGCAGAGAGCTGGTCTGCAAGGAGAGCAAGAAGAGCTTCAAAGCCACAGTGGCCATGAGCCAGGACTTCCCCCTGGGGATCGACTCGTGAGTGTCTGTCTCCAGGCCCCTATGCATGAACTGTCTTAAGAGTGGGAGGGCTGATCCAGTATCAGCTCACCTTTTTTTCACATGTTGGGTGAGGGTGTTATATGGACAGTACAAAACTATATGAGCACTCCTCCTGACTCATGCTCTGATCTGATATTTTCGTTTGGCTCTCCAGGCTGCTGAATGTGTTGGAGGTGATTGCTCCCTTCAAGCACTTCAACAAACTCAGAGAGTTTGTTCAGATGAAACTTCCCCCTGGATTTCCTGTCAAGCTTGGTAAGAAAAAGCACCATTTGTGTTTCCCCTCTCGCTTTAACTGACACAGCAGGTTCATGTGTGATAGAACTTAGGGAAATGACGATGTCGTTTTCTGTTTATTGGTCATGATGATGTGATCGTTCACTCAGTTTCTGATGATGTCATCGTCCTGTGTGTTTCTCATTATGTCATCTCTCCTTTTTACTGGTAGATGTCCCGGTCTTCCCCACGGTCTCAGCCACAGTGACATTTCAGGAGTTCCGTTACGACCAGTTCGATGAATCCATCTTCAGTATCCCGCCTGACTACAGGGAGGACCCCAGCCGGTTCCCCGACCTCTGACCTCTCACCTTCAACCCCTGACTGTGTCAGTGACAGGAATAAACTCTACCAAAAAAGGGAGCACTGAACTTCTGGCGTCAAAATGTTGCTAAAGAAAATCTACAAAAAAGAAAAAAAAAGACGATCAGTGTTGTTGTGTCTGTAAGACTGTGGTTTTGGGTGTTCTTGCTGTGTGAGCGTTGGACTAAAGAGACTAACACATTTAGTGTCCCACTGGATTTGTGGTTCGGGACATCGGGCATGGGGGGTGGTAGTCTACAGTTACAGGTAGTCCTCTTTGGCCTTCAAAATGTAAAGTTCCTAAAGCTGAAGATGTCTGATAAACTGCAACCAGCACCACTATACCAGAGCACTGTGCAGATCCTCATACTACAGGTAGAGGGCGCTATGGTGACTGCAGAGCCTCTTACTGCAGATAGAGGGCGCTGTGTTTTCCTCTGCTCCTTCAGTTTTGCCATAAGCGCATTCAGAGGTCAGATCAGTGCAGAGCTGCTATACAGAGCGGCTGTCCCTGCCTACTTGCCTCGCTGTGAACATGAGGTTCCCTTCTCTCTTTTTCATTTATGGACATTGTACAATTCAGGAAAGAATGCAGAAAATGTGCAGCTAGACATGTTTCTTTTTCAGAAGATAATTAAAAATATAAATGTATAGAAAAAGAAATGTGTAATGACAGAGAATTTAAAAAATTTTACTGATAAAAAAAAAACAAGTTCCTCAACCGCAGGATGTCAATACCTCATGTCATATCAGGTGTCAGTCCGTTTGGTTAGATCGTGTCTGCTCATTGAGGCAGAGCTGAGTGTGAGAATGTTGGCTGACTGCAGCAATGGTGTGTGTGTATGGCACGAGCATTTATTCTCTGTAGCAACATGTGTGAATGTGTTTTCTCTTTGTCATGGTGTTGTGGGTGTGAGAGTTTACTGTCTGTCACAGTGTTATGTGTGTTTGCTCTCTGTAGTAGTGTTAAATATAATTGTATGTGTGTGTGTGTGTGTGTGTGTGTGAGTGAATGTGTTTGCTCTCTGTAACAGTGTTGTGTTACAACATACAGGCATTCAGAGGAAACAGACTGAAACTGGTGTTTGGAGAGAGATTGTAGAATTCTGACTTAGTTTACCACAGTTTGCTCAATTTCCTATCCTAGTGGGTCCTTCCCAGATGTCAGGGAAATGAGATTTTAATAAAAATAACAATTTTCTGAATCCAGTGGCTCTAGAAGTTAATGCCCTTTTTAATCTGCAGAACTCTGAATGTCAAATACAAACATTGTCAAATTATATTCCTCAATAAATTATTTATAAAGTTTCCAAAATTTTTGATAGGAATGAGAAAATCTGGCAGATCAATTTTTACATCAAGCTATACAACACAAAACGAGATTCCAGTCAAGACAAATTTCCTAACAGTAATAAAACTAAGACAATGACCAAAGTTGAACTCAAAGTGCAAAAGTAAGTTTATTTGCCCTGACAAAAACCACTTTCTGAAGACAAACAGGACAGGTGCACAGGTGAAAATAATTTAAATATGAATCCAACTTCTGTTTCTCCTGAGGTATGGTACATCCACTTGCCAGAGTGCAATGAAAATAAGCTCCTAGAAATTGAGGATATATAACTTCAACCAAAATAAGAGTTGAGTGTCTCATTCAGAACAACACATCCAGTCAGTATTTTACACAATGTCAAATCAACAATTTATAATGCATCATAAATGTACAGACATTTACATTTTGATCAGTTAATTTATCAAAAGTTCCCACTTTCTTCACTCTGAGTCATGTTGTGGTACCATTTTGCTACCTACGTCTTGTTTGTGTTGACAACAGTGTTTTAATTGTAAGTGAACATCACCATTAAACTCAAAATCTTTTGGAAACAAAGACGTTCAAGCAAGATGGGACACAGAGCTGCAGATCCTGATATTGCCACTGGAGGGCGTAGCACACCGTAATACTGCAAAGAGGGTTCGCTGCAGAGCTTTAAATGCCGGCAGAGGGCGCTGCGGTAAGCACAGTTTCCTGAGCTCCTTCAGTTTTGCCATAAACGCATTCAGTTGATAGATCAATGCAGAACTGCAGGACTGAGCCTGAAGCAGGACGGACACCTTCAGCAAACTAAACATTGTAAAATTAATTGTATATTTACGGATTATAAGGACATGAGTGTAATCAATGGATAAAAGTAGCATTCTGACAACGAGTTCTCACTGTCTACATGTCATATTTTACGTGTATTAATATTAACCTATCCCCAGTTTTGCAACCGACGTCCCGCAAGCTTCTCCACCTCGGCCTGTTTATTCTGCAGGACAAACTATGGTGCCGTTTATAGTCAAATGTAAACGTTCCGTTTCTTGTCAAACCTGAATTACTTCTTTTCCAGCACGTGAAATGATCTTTATTTTCATAAAAAAACACATTCTTATTCATTGAAGGTTTGACATCTTAATGAATAATATTTTTTTCCCCCTTTAGCCTATTTTTAAATAGGCTGTAGGCCATTCTTTATTTTAAAAAGTCTATATTAACATATTCAAAAAACGAAGGCACTCAACAGGTGTAAAATCCAGACCCCGCGTTACCATTCAATCTAACTTATAAATACAATTACTGGGTTCCAACCATCCCAAAAATAGATCTGGATCCCAAAATCAAATTGGAAATTGGGATAACTTTTCCTTATCCACTTTTCCGTCATCTCGCGTGAGTTTCTGCGTTGTGTCAGCCCTGCGCAGTGGGAACAGCTAGTCCGCCATCATTGAACACAGAGAACTAGCCTGGAGTTGAGTGTGGCGGCGAAGTGACAATATCAGCCGTGAGGGACGCAGACTCGGGGAAAGGTCGAGGGGGGAAACTGTACCGCTTTCCACCTGCATGCTTCCCTGTAGCGGCCCTAACTAGTCTTTCATGTAAACACAGACACGACTGGAGAACTCACTAAAAATGTCCAACCTCAGCAAAGGCGGTACCAAGAAGGACACCAAGATGAGGATACGAGCCTTTCCTGTAAGTTGTAGCTGGGGGACAGGGCACCAAAGCGGGCAGTCGTGGAGACGCGAGCACCGGGGATTTGATAGGGATACTCTGGACTAGAGGCCTATTTTGTAGTAAACAAAGCCATTTGTGTCATGCAGCAATTAAATCCGTCATTACGTGCAATGGTCTGTTGATTTGTTTATTAGCCAGCTGTCTGTCAAAAGAAAAATACAAATGTTTTGCTTGTTAGCAACTGGTTTACCCGTCTCTGCTTGGCTTGTTAGCCTACTTAGCTATCGTACTGGTTAGCCAGTTTGCTAATTTAGCAAGCAGGGTATTGGCGTCATAGCTTTGTTGACCAAGTTAACTATCGCTGGTTAGGTATGTGGCATTTTGACACTTGTTACAAACAGACCTATCGGGTGCTACCTGTATAAATAGGAGGAAAGATTATTAAAATCTGCTTTGTCTGTCAAGTTCAGAGACATGTCTATCCCCATCTAACTGCACAGTAATGACCAACTGTTGTCCTTTTTAGCTTGTTAGCTTGGTTGCTAAAATGCCACTGTGCCAGGATTAACGTTATCTACCTATCAATAGCTATCGCTTAGGTTCAGTTATGGTCCAAGGCTAACTATGAATTCGAGCAGCACACTAGGACGTAATTCTTCTCGTTTGAAATGGTCATAAATCACTGGTTAGCTTGGTTGCTAGACATCACTAGTTATTATTAAAGTAAGAAACTAAATTTCACTGTGTGTTTGTTGTGAAAACTGGACTATGATTTGTAACATTGTATTTGGGAAATTGGCAAATCAAAGACGATGTGCATCTAGCAGTTACTGATTTTGCGCGTAAGACATTAATTTTGTATCTGTACTGCAGGCTCTTCAGCTAACATAGCCTATCCAATGTATCCGCAAAATGGTTGTCGCATAGAGTATTTATTAGCTAGCTAACTTGCTTGCAAGCTGCAGTGCATGTCTGCATCGTAACATCTGAAATGGATAAAGCAGTGTGGATAATAGCGATAGCTAACAGAGTCGGACAGTCGATTGCTTACTCACCCAGCGGCTTCATGCTTCGCCATCATTTGAATTTAGTTTAGCTAACTGGTGACAGGTAGGAAGTGTGACTGGGTCGTGAGATGTTTTTCAGAAGGCACACCATCAGCTGGCGTTAAATGCAGTCTGTTATCTTTCTGCAGATTAAGTGATCAGATACCTATGATTAAGAGGGAAATGGAAATCCATTTTGCTGTAACTTTGAATGTACATGTGGCGTTACCTTTTGATGAACATATTGACCCAAGTAATGTCAGGTTAGCTAAACTAATTTTAACAGACGTTTAATGATTGACACAACATATCCGTGTTTGGTGTCTTAGAATATGCTTAACGTCATTTCCAATAAGCATATTTCTTGGCCCCTAAATTTTTAGCTGACATGTTGTTTCTCAGTGCAGGTAATGTCTTAATAAAGGGATTAAACAGACATTCATTAACTGCATGTTGTTGCAGTTAAACAGAAGAAACTGATTTCAAGTCATGAAGACCTGGACATCTTGTCTGTGCTGCCTCTGGGTGTTAGCTCTGCAGATTATCTTTGTGTGGTTGAGACTTTTTACTCCCACAGAGTCTAGTAATGACAGCTGTCCTCGTTCACAGTGTTCAATTTCAGGACTTTTGCAGGGCTGTTACAATGTTTTTTGTGACATGCTCAGCAGGTGAATAAATCTTGGCGCCATCCCGGTTTTGGCCCAGAGGCTAGATGCCAGAAAATCAGTGGCGCACTACAGGCCAGTGCAGTCAGATACAGCCCAACGGCAGCAGTGTGGGCACTCTGTCTGACTGTAGGCCCATGCTGAGAACAGGCACATGTGTGATATTGGGCCAGGCTCGATTTAATAGACTAGGACAGTGGCAGTGACCAAGCAGGCAGACCTCTGTGGATTGGATCATTCACAGAGAGAATTACATGGATTCTGTGCAGCAGTGTACAAAGATAGAAACTGCTTCTTGAAGATATTGTTTCCCCCATTTCCCACCCAAACGCAGCCAAACTGTTAAGCCTCCTTCAACAACTGTCTCTTGTCAACTCAAGACGAGGCAGCCATGACGTGTCATTCCTTTGATTTACATGATGACGGGCCCTCACTTCTTTCCACACTGCAGCGCCACCACTAGTTACATACTGCCCATGTCATCGGAGGATGACAAAGTAAGCATACACTTGGTTTGTGTACCCGCAGGTGCCCAGCCAACTAGGAGTTGCAGCTAGAGATGAGAAGGACTGCATGCGTGCGTGCGTGCAGGGGCACTAAGTCTTGTCATATTTTGCTGACTGTGATCACTGTGAGGGGAGCTAACTAGTTTTTCATTGGTTAACTGTTGGTCTTGACTAAATTGTTTCTTCCAACCTCAAAGGAACACAGCATATATTTCGTCCTGATGTTTACTCACTCTGTAATAGTTAACATGACTGTTGTGCATTAATAAAATTACCATTACTTTTGGCGATGACACTGATAATGTGTTATTTTTAGTCTGTGCTCTTTGCTTAAAGTATGCACTTTTGAAATTTCCTCCAACAGAGTCTGCTAAGTTCCTAAATGTAGCTGGCCAGTTTGCTTTTTTTTGGGGGATATATTCTCATATGGCTGTTTCATTTTCACTCTCCCCCTTCCCTCTTGGTTTTTTGGCGCAGAATTGATAAGAAAACAAACTGAAGGGGAACATCATGCATATTTAATTTAGCCTCAGAGACTGCTGACATGTTGGACATGTCTTGACGGTCATGTTTTTCAGGTTACTCACCCAACATGCGCACCTGTCCTGGGAAAGTTTAAACTTGTCCATGAATGTCTTTCAGCAGCTGCATAAGATGGTTGAGACAGACCTGAAAAATCATTTTCAAGATGCTCACTTCTGTTCAACATGTGAGCAGGTATTTGGTTATTCTGACTGACTGTCTGAGTGACTGACTATAACAAAAGTTTGCGTTGTTTTAGTTAGCCTGTCCTGATGTTGACAATCTGATCTGAAATCAGAAGGTTGTGCGTGCGTGCGTGTGTGTGTGTGAGCGAGAGGTGGGGGTGGTGGTTCATATTTTTCCCTTTAGCTGAAAAAAACATGTTTTTGTGCTACAGTGGGTGAAGAAACACACAATTGTATTCTTTCTTTTTTTCCCCATGTGACCACGGACAGCTTAATCTCTTTTGTATCCACACATTTGACAAATGAAAGATTTTTAAATGGCTTTGGCAGAAGTTACATCCTAATTAGGGAGAAAAAATCTGAATTGATTTTAAAAACGAAATTCTAAATTGACAGGCATAAAGGAATAAAACATTACTTTATAATCACAAGCCTTTGCTGAATACTGCTTTACAAATAATCCTGCTTGAAAGTGAATTCCCTGATTGAATGGTACATTGTAACCTGAGTCAACTGTCGTAATTTCTGTTCCCCTCCAAATAAATGCTGCAGCAGTCGTCACTCACCCCAGCCTAACCTGTTATTTCATAAAACTTTGTTCATGTAATCTAGCTCATTACCCACTATGTGGTCTCGCTGTCATTAAGTGGAACAATAATACGTAAAATTCATAAAGAGATGTG
The DNA here is from genome assembly GCA_022829145.1 of Albula goreensis. Lineage (NCBI taxonomy): Eukaryota > Metazoa > Chordata > Actinopteri > Albuliformes > Albulidae > Albula > Albula goreensis. The sequence continues at coordinate 22,520,219 of CM040764.1, read as the reverse complement.
TCACCCATGCCATGAATGGAACCCTAGTACTGTCTTAAAATTAATTTTTATGCGCTCAGATACTTTTTTTTTGTTTTTTTCTTTAAGTTTTCAGCACCCAACAGAGAGTTAAACAGATGACACATTCTGCCTCAGGAATGAATTAAAGCGTCTTCAACTGAAATATGTTTCTGGTATTACTCGTCTTAAAGAAGCAAGGTGCAAGTTACAGCCAGGTTTGCAACAAAATACAGTACAATAAATACAGCTGCTGTCTTGAATTTGTTGATGCCAAAGCCAGCTGCACAAACCCTATCCTTATTTAACCATTAACACGTAACTAATTTTTCTGCTTCAGTAAAGATTCAAGTAAAGAAAGTCAGCAGACATAAACGGTAAATTAATTTGTCTATGCTTTCAGGATAATTAGTTGGAATATCCGTTGTTATAACATACTTTATTGCCACTTCATTTTCTATACATTCCCATTCCTTGGAATGAGGCAGCCTGTAGTCTAGTGGCTGAAGTATATGACTGGGACCCTTGAGGTTGGTGGTTCAAGCCCCAGTCCAGCCACGGCAAGAACACCATTGCTGTTGGGCCCTTGAACAAGGCCCTTAACCCCACGTTGCTCCATGGGGGATTGGGCCTTGGTTAGCCTAATCACTGTAAGTCGCTTTGGATAAAACCGTCAGCTAGATGACTATAATGTAATGTTATGAACTGCTAGTCAGTGACAGCCATCATATGATCAGACTATGCCATTTAAAACGGGTAGGAAGGTACTCATGGCCTGTGTGTGAATGTGCCCTTAGATTGTAAATGGGCAGAATAAAAGGTCTGAGTTTTCTTTGAACGCACCAAGGCTGTGGGTACCAGATGGATAAATGAGTACATTAGAAACCGCATTCCTTGCTGTGGATTTTACTCACTGCAGATTCACATCATGTGTGTCAAAAACATCCTGCTAAGGCTTGGCCTGTGGTTGGAAACGTTGAAGAAAGAGGCCAACGTGAAGTGTAGAATAAGAATGGCTGCAGTCTGGCTACTAACAGCTGAGTACAACCACATTGCTGAAAGAGGCATATCAGAGTGCAGAACTTGTTAGATAATGAAGAAATAAATCGAAAGCAAAAACAAACACCACTGAGCCAAACCTCCAACATTTAAGGAAAAAAATTATCACTCCACTTACACCTGTTTAAGAGCATGAATTTATTACAGGCATGGCTGTATCAAAAACCAGCATACACAGTGGCCCCCCAGGATAGAGTCCTGCTGTCCTGGATCATATAGATACCTGTGCTTGAGTCGGTGTGAGGGTGAGAACCATCTGTTCCCCCTGCTCCACGGTTTCCCTTTCACAGTGTTGAACTCATTTGGTCCTCGTTTATAGACTGTGTGTACGGTGTAATCAGTTATAAACTTGCTGAGTCATTTAAGGCTCTGTCCTTTTCTTGAGGATGATCTTTCTCGCCTCTTTGCACCAGAGTTTGAAGTTGAAAAGGTAATTGTAAGACAATAACACATTTCAGTGGACTGCAACTCTGAAATATGTATCAGTTAATTTCCTGACTGATTATAACGACAGTAGAATGTTAGTTGTAGGCCGAGGTAGGACCACTTATTCCACAAATCTGACCATTTAGCCACCATAATACTTATTCCCGTACTCTCAGCACAAGGCCGTCATGCAGAATGGGTTTTATCTGACATCTAACACTTGAGAGATGGATGTTTTTCCTTTGAAGATGCGTGGAACATTTCTGAAAGTGTGTTAGAAGTCAGAAAGCTGGATCTCCTATGCTGCCTCCCTGTAATAATTCTTCATGTTCCCTGATTTACGAGGTCAAGCCCGCTTGTAAAACAGTAATTGTATTGCCCTTCAAAACTAGCCTTAAATGTGAGACCATTATTCATTTTCTGTCTGTTGTTACCCCCAACTTGAAACAATGAACGAGGAGAAATATTTGTTTTGAAAATGGTTATCAATTTCGATTTCACTTGGTTTACAGTATTGCTAATGCATGATATTCAGCATCGCTAACTAATCACTACATTTCCGAATAACGCTTTAATTTACAGGTTAAGCATTGAATAATTACAGGCATTTTTTTGACATTTTCCAAATCGTTTCCGGGACACTTTGGCATGTTGGTGAAGCACGCAACTTCTGCTGGAAATTAATCCCGCCAGCAGCGTCAAATGGGCGTTGTATCATTCTGACGTCATGTCTCAACGCCCCCACCCTCTTGTTTTGAGAATGTACAATTAGCTGCATTAGGTAATAACACCATTAAGAATTTCATGGACTAGTTTTGTAGTTACCGGATTGGTTGGGCCTAGGCCTTCTTGAGGTGACAGCGGCCTGCGTGTCACTGCCCTTGTTCCAACCTTTGTTTTCGTTTAAAATGCGAGCCGGTGAAGCTACTTAGCCAGAGTAATCATGAGTATCGAGATGCAAACGTTGTCTTTAACTTTGTGGTGTCAGTGCAAGTAGATAATATTAGTTATAGATTGCGTTAGCGTCTGCAAATATGCTAATTTAATCAACTTCTCGATCTTGGTCATCCAATTGCCATGACAACCAGATCTGTTTTAACTTGTGGAACAGTGATGTAAATTCAGATTGACTCGGGATAACGTGGTTGTGAGTTGTCAAATATATCGCTGAATGAATGTAAATTCCTAGGAATCAGCACCCGGACTTGGACCGACGGATACGAAACATGGCTCCCCCTATCACGCGTTCATGGACGCAGTATTGCAAATATATGTTGGTAAATAGAGGTGAAAACACGTCAGCCGGATGATGTTTTTGAAAATATCGCATGCATTCGTGTTAATATGAGTAACGATAAATGCTGCATTTATCATAAGCAAAAAAAGGTTATTCCTCAGCTATTTTTCATTGTTCCCAGATGCTGGTGACACTGGTTGGGGAATTTGAGCTTCAGAGATATGTGATCTGAAAAGCCTGAATAAAAATATCTGCGTGGATGTGCAATTTGTTATCTAAAATATGTGTGCGTTAGGATAACTAGCAACAACGTGTTTGAGTCGAGATCACTTGTATACAGAGTTGGGTGCACAGAAAGTATGTTTACGCCCAACTAGTCCTCCTTTCGTATACAGGATTAAAGATTGCTGTTTTTTCTTCTGATTCAGATGACGATGGACGAAAAATATGTCAACAACATATGGGACCTCCTGAAAAATGCTATCCAGGAGATCCAGCGAAAGAACAACAGTGGTCTAAGCTTCGAGGAGCTTTACCGAAACGCCTACACCATGGTGCTCCACAAACACGGGGAGAAGCTGTACACGGGCCTGCGGGAAGTCGTCACAGAGCATCTCATTAACAAAGTAAGAGAGCCTCCTTAAACGCATCACTGGCCCTGTGTTATTAAATGCAAATGAGTGTTAAGACGGACTGACTTATCCTCTTATTGCAGCCAAACCGAACGTTAACTTGTATTGAAAATACAATTCTGCGGCTTAGTTCCGGTTTATGTCATTCTTAACCCCGTTTTTAATTTCCCAGACCGTGTCCCAGTTCCAAACCACATTGTCACATAATTTCATTCTGTCTCCTCTGCAAGCAGACTGATTATCCCATAGTTACCCTATGATCCAGTAGTTAACTTATTAAAAATATGAAGTTATTCAAATCTCTCATATTGGGTTTGCCACAATTTGCACCGGTTTTTGGTGCAACTAGCTTCCACATTTGTTGGGTATTTTGATAATCTATTAATGCACATATTTTAAGCCACACAGTTTAAGCCATTGCAGGTTATGCATACAGACAGCATAGCTATAATCACATTTACATTAATTCATTTCCACTGATGCTTCAGACTGACTTGAGTGCATGAAGAAGTAGTACAGACATAGACCTATTTAGTTGTGCAGTCTAAACCTAATTTTGCGGATTGAGAAACAACACAAATGTTGTCATGCATGATTTTCATAGGGAAGGGTGACAGACCCAAGCAGACTAATAGTGAAAGCGCCACTGCATAGTTCACAAAGCATTCCAGTAATCAAAAGCTAACTCAAGAGTGAATAAATCCTAGCTATTTATCAGAGAGATTTAGTGTTCTGTTGAAGAGACCTAGAGTTCACTTTTAAGAACCAGGTTTTCCAGTCCATGCTAGAAGGTCACCAGTGACTGCTACACTGATAGGTGTTATTGCATGTTACACTGTCAGTGTCTAGTGTATTCAGCACTATTATGGAGCCACAGATGTCTGAAGGAACCCTCACTGCATGCATACAGAGTATGATGGGAATGAACTGGGAGCAGAGACTTAGAGCAACTGGGTACCTGGTCCTGCAGCGCCACCTGGTGGGGTGTCTGGTAATAGGTAATGCATGACAACACACACCAATCAGAATCAAATTGGCTCTCTCTCTCCTCACAGGTACGAGAAGATGTCCTCAATTCATTAAATAATAATTTTCTGCAAACATTGAATCAAGCCTGGAATGACCACCAGACAGCTATGGTCATGATCAGAGACATCTTAATGTACATGGTATGTATATTTCTCTCTGGCTCTCTTGTGTTTATTTTTGTTCTTACACCAATATATTTGTATGGTGTTTATAATTTTTGTACTGATTTGTGTGTTCAGACTGGGGTTCCAGTGCTAATAATGCCCCAGGAAGGGTTAGGCCCCAGATCAGCTGTGTCTCCCCAGACCCATTCAAAATGTATGATATATTATATTGTGCCACACATGCCGTTTGCTTAGTTGCAGTCACTGTTCATATTAGCCTCTTAAAAATTCACTGATCGTGAAGAAAGAAAGCGTCATTGATCATAAACTGATCTGTAGGGCAGTGAGCCAGGATGGAGTCGGACCCAGAACTGGGTCGCAAGACGTCATCACTGAGTCATTATGAGATTACGTTGCGCAATATATCAACATGTGCCCCTTTGTGAAAACAGCCAGCATTTCAAATGAGTGTGAATTATGTATGGACTAACAGATGAAACATAAGCCCCGTGGTGTTTCTCCTAAATCCCCACCATTTACCTGAAATAGGTGCCGTCATGTGATCTAGCATACGGTACATGGGTTGAAGGCGTAACTGGCGGGCAGGGAGAACATAAAATAATGCTTACCTCATTACCACGCGTTGTGTCCCATTTCTCTGAAAGATTGGGTTTTTAAGCTCTTAATGCCCTCCTGGTTTACCAGGGGTAGGCAGAGTTCAGTGTGGGTGTGTTTGGTGAGGGCCCTGACCTCCTCAGACTGGTTCCCATATGTTACAGGCTGGCAGTGCAGATGCAGGGGCCACTCACAGCCACACAAAAGAGCCACTGTCTGTGAGCTCATTTCGGTTAGCCGCTGGCCACTCTGCTCAGTTTACTGTAGCGATAAACCCCATGCTCTCCATTAGGCCTCAGGGTCAGGGGGGCTGTGCGCCAAACAATTACACTGCCGCTATTCAGGCCGGTGGTTTAGCTGGAGGCATGCAGTGGGTTTGCTGTGTGGCTGTGTGTGTGTATGTGTGTGTGTGTGCGCGTGTGCGTATGCAAGTTTGATTTTGTGTTGTTCTCATATCTGTATGTTCACATGTATGTTCACATGCGTGCATACATGCTTGTGTCCATCTTTCCATGTGTCCACCTGTCTGTCTATGCATGCATGTGTGAGTGCAGCCTGCTAATTTATTTCTGCATGCTCGCACACGTGTGTGTGTGTGTGTGTGTGTGTGTGTGTGTGTGTGTGTGTGTCTGTCTGTCTGTCTGTCCAAGTGTGTGTTTATCTATATGAGTTTGTGTGCACACAGACAAGCATATTTGATTGTAAGATTTTAACTAGTGTTAACAAAATTGTTGTCCACTGTCTTTGTGGGATGTTCCCCCTACAGGGAGGTGTGATAACTGCACTGTGTGTCAGACGAGTGCATATAATCACGTTAATCCTCTCCTTTCTCCACCTGTCTCTCCCTGGGCCTCAGGACCGGGTGTACGTGCAGCAGAACAACGTGGAGAACGTGTACAACCTGGGCCTGATCATCTTCAGAGACCAGGTGGTGCGCTACGGCTGTATCCGAGACCACCTGCGACAGACGCTCCTGGACATGATTGCGCGGGAGCGGAGGGGCGAGGTGGTGGACAGGTAAAGGAGCACTGCACCTTTCTGAATATCACAGCCTGCTTTATCTCTCCGCTCATTAGAGGACGGACTGGGCATTCTGAATGTGGTCCGCCACTGTAGTAATTTGACAGTTTCACTTCAGTCATAACAACGTAACATCAAAGCTTCGTTCTCTGCCACAGCCTGATGTTTCCCCACTCTGGAATGTGTGTGTGCTCCAAAGAGTCCCGAGTCCTTCCAGAGTATGACATGGTGTTGACTGTGCAGTGAAGTAATACTATAGGGCTTATTACTGGCATCCACATTGCTGAGTCACTGTTCTTGGTTCTCACCACTAAAATGTGTCAAAATGCAACCCACAGTGTAAATATGATATTTTTGTTTTGTCATTATGAGAATATTTATGCTTTGACTAAACCTGCTCCCAGATAGCTTTCATTGTTCCATTGTCATTGATTGGTATGTTTTGTATTGAATTGTCTGGTAACCCATATTGATATGTAACACGTTTTTGAGCATATGACCTAATAACTTGTAGCAGCAATAAAAGTTCTGATTTTAGAGAGATGGAGAAGACATTATACACATTACAGTGCTGTAGGTACTGCTTTTGCAGGAACAGCAGTGCTTCTCCTGCACACCCAGGTCCAGTTTGATTGATGAAAAACCCAAATGAACAACTTTCTCATTGGAGGAGAAGAAAATGATGCTTAGTTGTTGTCCTTCCCCCATGTTAAACCCCCCTCTTCACTCTCAGGGGTGCCATTCGGAATGCGTGCCAGATGTTGATGATTTTGGGGCTTGAGGGGAGGTCAGTGTACGAGGAGGACTTTGAGGCCCCCTTTTTGGAAATGTCTGCCGAATTTTTCCAGGTTTGTTCCAGATCAGTTCCTCATCAGCTTGTTTGTTGCCATAGCAATACTGACATAACATATTACAATTTCATTTTGTTAAGAGATAATTTTATCGTGTTTGTTATCAGCGTGTTGTTTTTGTTTCATCAAATTATGAGGTGAATCGTAATGAGTGATCGTTTTCACAAGGCCTTGTCGGTTTGTGTGACCTCAGATGGAAAGCCAGAAGTTCCTAGCGGAAAACAGTGCCAGCGTATACATTAAAAAAGTGGAGGCCAGGATAAACGAGGAGATTGAGAGAGTGATGCACTGCTTGGACAAGTCGACGGAGGAGCCCATCGTGAAGGTGGTGGAGAGAGAGCTCATCTCCAAACACATGAAGACGATAGTGGAAATGGAGAACTCAGGCCTTGTGCACATGCTGAAAAACGGAAAGACAGAAGGTAATCACAACTGTTCCAGCAACTGTTACTTATTCCATCCTCTGCAGTGCTGTTTTATAGTCGCTTTAGCATTCCTGCCAGGGCCATTTACACATCCTCATTACCAAATAAAATGGGTTGCACAACGGCACTGATCTCTGAGGCTTTAAGCATATAAGAGTGTCTTTCTATGCTAATTATGAAAATTGGAATAATGTATGTGGTGTAGAGCAGAGACCATTTTGCTCTAGGATAAGTCAGGATGCATTTAGATAAATCTTTTTTTTCTTTTTCTTTTTTTTTTTTTTTTTTTTTTTACCTGACCCAAGACTTCTTCAATCCTGCCAGTGATTGTGCCTGTTTATTTATTTTTGTGCCTTTGTAGCATGTCTCTTTCTCTAACTTTTCCTAAATGTTCCATGTTTCAGACCTGGCCTGTATGTACAAGCTGTTCAGCCGTGTACCCAACGGCCTGAAGACCATGTGTGAGTGCATGAGCTCCTACCTGCGGGAGCAAGGCAAGGCACTGGTGTCCGAGGAGGGAGAGGGCAAGAACCCTGTGGATTACATCCAGGTAACCCATGACCGGAAGTGACATCACAATCCCAGAGTTTCCAGAAGCAAATAATGCTGAAGTTCTACATATTCTTTTTTAAAGGAAGTGAGGCATATTGACAAGCTGCAAGTACTTACCTACTTACGGAGTGCAAAACAGAAGTTAAAATTACTGGATGGGATCTTGCTTGTTCCAGCTGTTATAGGCAAAGGATCTTACATTTTTTGTGACACCTCAACTGACTTTGAGTTATAGAGATTAGCTGTTGCTACATAAGCAATTCGTCTACGGTCTTTAACAGTGTTACTGCTGCTCTTTTTCTCTCACACGCTGTCTTTCTCCCTTCCTCCCTCCCTCT
>CM040764.1:22279434-22506934 GCA_022829145.1 Albula goreensis | reverse complement strand
CGTGTGGTCCCCCCTACAGTCGCTGCCAAACAGGGAGAGTCAGACCCTGAAAGGAAGGAGACGCGGCAGAAGGTAGACGACGACAGGAAGCACGAGATCGAGGCGGCCATCGTCCGTATCATGAAGTCCAGGAAGAAGATGCAGCACAACGTTCTTGTAGCAGAGGTGAGCTCCACAGAGACTTGAAGGTTGTGTGTTTTTGAATATGTAATAACAGTAATGGAAAGTCCTCACGTTTTTTTGTTTCTTGGCATTTTTGTTTCCTAGGTAACCCAGCAGCTGAGGGCCCGGTTTCTGCCCAGTCCTGTGGTCATTAAAAAACGTATTGAAGGACTCATTGAGAGAGAATATTTGGCACGAACACCGGAGGATCGCAAAGTCTACACTTACGTAGCATAAACAACCACATCAGACGAAACATGGGAGAGAGGGGACTGTGAAGGCCCTTTTACCTATAAATACTGGGAAACGGACTCTTCCTCCATTAAGAACAAAAACGACTAATAAATGTAAGGTGAAAAATGACAAAAATCCACTAAAACTTCAGCATTATTTAAAATCAGGTCTCTGTTCCCTGTATGAGTTTTGCCAAGGATGGATGGCTGGATCTGGCTTCCAACCTCTTCACTGTTTTACCCTTGTAGACTTAAAACAATTCTTTGAGGAAAAAAAATGTGAATGCACATTTGTTTTTGTTTAATAAAAAAAAAAAAGAAAAACAAGAAAATAAAAAAGTAAGTTAAAAAATGTAAACGGCAAACATGGATTGCTGTAGATAAATTAAAAAAAAAAAAAAAACCTGACCCCACCCTTCCACCCCCAGCCATGTTTATGGTTGCTGTAAAAGTTTTTCTTTCATGTTTCGTAGCACCATGTTGGTTCTACTGGTTCCCACAAAAGGAGGAATTAGGGTGTTAATAATGAAAGTGAGAAATAGAACAATACTTCCATTGCTGGTTTGCAGGGAATGATGAGGTAAGCTAGTTGCTTATTAGCATGTTTAAATTTGTTTTATGGGGTTGAAATAAGTATAAAGGCACTAGAATTTGTTTTTTGGAGGGTGAGGTCCGTTGTACAATTGGTCAGCCCAAAAGATTTATTTTGTTCCTTTTTGATATTCGGGTCTTCCTAGTGCAGGAAACCATGAGGTTTTTCTCTGGCATTCTCAGAAGGAGCCCGTAATGAACACGATGTTTTAACGTGTATAAATTGTAAAAATAATTATTTGTGCTCACTGCTGAGAGTGGACTGTACAGGCCCTGGGTTTCATCATATTAAATGTAGGAAAAAAAATGAAGTGGAATCACTCATTTTTTTTAATTTGCTGGTGAATTTCCTGCAGTTTAATGAAGAGGTGACTATTTGTTGTTCAGTAAAGGGCTTTTTTGTTCACAGTACACCGTTTCAGTTAGCCATCTGCCTCAGGTACAGATCACTTGACTGCACCATCACTGTTCACCTGTTGGAATCCGTGTCTGCGTTCTTTTTCTGTGCCCTGTTATCCATCTGTCCCCGGATATGGCGATAAATCTGGAAGTACGCGTGGTTGTAACTGCACAGGAAACTTGCCTAAGATCTAGGAGAAAATAGTGTCTCCCACAATATGTTGCATCACCGGTATGGTCCACATTGCAAGTATGTGTAGATGACCCCACCACCCTCCGTAGTATTGTGCAGTCCAACTGCAGATGAGTAGGATGTAATAAATTGAACCATGGTCAGACTCTTCCTTCCAGCTATAGACCTGGAGACGGAACTGGTTGAAGCTGCACAGGGTTTAAAGAGTAAAGACCGCGTGAAACATTTAACAATTTCATCACTGCACAAAAACCAGAAGGAACAAGTACCAGCATGCAAAAATGTAATGTTTTTCACTTTTCTCACTGGCCTATTTCCTAGCAGCAGTTCATAATTGTGAATGAAGTATGTCGTAATGATGCTAATAATTTATTGGAAGATGTTTTATCTGACAGACCATGGTGTAAATGTAAAAAGGACTCGTGGTTGTTTTTGTGGTTCTAAAAACACGACAGTATTTTATAATGATGTTGCATTACATGAGCCAAGCGTTCGTCACATGGTGTTCTGAATCAAACGCATTACATGACATGACAATGCAAATTTTCTGTACATTTTGCAGTCTGAAAAAGTGGTTTCAGTCCTCGGAAGGACCTCTCAGGTGTTAAAGCAATGCTAGTTACACTAGTTCTGGTCATTCCCAAGTTATTCAGGTGGCTCAGGTCATATCTTGGCTAGCGTTCACATCTGCAATCATCCGCTGCATTCAGATTTGCTGCACTGAAGAAAAAAAGGAGCTCCACATCTCCAGTCATGACTCCTTGGGAGGAGAAGTTGCAATTAACATCCCAACTAATGAGGAAAAATACAGATGGCTTTTTGACAGTTGGTTATTTTGTAGTCATTTCCTAAAAAAAATTTGTTTCTACCAGCAGCTGTGACAAACCCATAAACATAGGTTGCTACTAGCAAGACTATGGCTAACTGGAGGAGCTAGGGAGGGACAGAGAGAGTTGTGTCCTGAAAAGGTGAGTCTTCAGTCTGCGCTTGAATGTGGACAGACATGCTGTCCTGACCTCCGTGGTAAGGTTGTTCCAGGCCACAGTGCTGTAGAAGATGTCTTTCAGCTGAGGTACTGAACTGATGTGATTAGAACGGTACTCTGACCAAATCTACATGTCCTCAAACTCCAGAAACAAAGCCATCTCATTCTATGTCAGTGACAGATTGAGGATCTCACAAAGCAACAAAGGAGCTGAACGTGAGTGTGCAAAGGGTGAGAGGCAGTATGATTAATACAGAGAAATGCTACAAGTGATTCAAACCTGCCTCAAATCCATAAACATTCATTTCAAAGGAACTGCTTCATTTTCTTTTAAAAAAAAAAAAAAAAACTTTACATAATCCAGTAGGATTTCCCCAGAATTACAATTACTTTCGTGTTCATCTAGATTCTGAACAGACAAAAAAGTAAGAACTATCGTAGGGAACGTAGAGACAAAATGCTTGTGTAGCGCAGAACATCGCAGGAAAAATGTTCAGTATAACTTTGAGCAGCTAAGGGTATCCTGAGAAGACAATGACATGGTGCAGTCTGGCCTTTGACTGCTGTGCAGTAGATCTATTTGACCAGCAGAGGGAGACAAATAGCCTCATGTAGCACTCCCTGAAAATTCAATCCCACCACTTATGATACGTTCCAGCTGCTATTCGGAACTAACAAGCCCAAATCACATCAAGGCACACGAATCAAGCCTTCAGCTTCGGGCAACACGCGCAACAGTTAATACACACCACGAGTTTCCCATAATTCCCATAATCCTTTGCATGTCTGCGGAAACGGACAAGCAGTATTTTATGACTCTCTCCCTCTTGCTCTCCCTTACGCCCTCTCACTCGCTCTCTCTCCCCCTCACTCGCCCTCTCTCTCTTGCTCTCTCTCCCTCGCTCGCTCTCTCTCTCTCTTGCTCTCAGTTCAGTTTTCTATTTAATAATGTTTTATTGGCATGACTGCATACAAGCAATATTGCCAAAGCTAAAACAATTAAACATTTAAGTCACACATTGAAAACATACATAATACAGTTAATAAATAAAATAAATACCATATTTAAAAAAAATGCATGAGAAATACATAAATACGAAAGACACTGCAACTAATGCAAAAGAGGAAATGGTGCTTCACTGGTTGTCCCTCAGTTTATGACAGGAGGCCACATATTTGGCGGCCAACGCTACATTCAGTTTTTCCTCCCAGACTATAGGGGAGTTTTTCTACATTGTTATAGTTTTTTAATTCAGGGAAAGTTGTTCCAATTTTTAACTAAAATGAATGTCTGATGTCTTGATATTTGGGGCATTCTGTAAGGAAGTGCAGCTCTGTCTCCACTGCCCCCTGATCGCAGTGGGAGCACAGCCTGTCCTCTCTGGGCAGCCATGTCTGCCTGTGACGGCCGGTCTCTATGGCTGTGCTCGCTGAGTCTGTACATTGTCAGTGTTTTTCTCAATTTGTTATCAGTCACCATGGTTAAATATTCTGCCATGGTGTACTTTCTTTTTAGGGCCAAATAGCATTCAAGCTTATGTTGAGTCTGGGTAGATTTGTTCCAATGGGTGATGTATTTTCCTTTTCTTTACTCATAATTTGGTTTACTCTAATTCTTTGAATTCATCTGTATGGCTGTCCTGAGGCTGGTTGGGGTTAGTGGTGTGAGTATCTGTTAGGGAGCTCAGCCTCAGCACTAGCTGGCTAGCTATTCTTGCTCTCTCTCCCTCGCTCGCTCTCTTTCTCTCTCGCTCGCCCTCTCTCTCGTGCTGTCTCTCTCCCTCTCGCTCACCCTCTCTCTCTTGCTCTCTCTCGCCCTCTCTCTCTTGCTCTTCCTTTACCAACAATTAAGTAAATAATCTATCCATCATCTTTGTTGAAGGATTTGCCATCGGTTTATGTGGACTGAACAAGCACACTACGCTTCATACAGCTTCATAGTGTTAAAACTTATTCTAAACTTGTTTATTCGGTCAGTAATTCACTCACGCTCATTCACTGCCTTATTACATTTTACCGACAGATAAAGTCGTAGTCCGCATAAGAAGACATTTGTATTTCTTGAGCGAAAATGCGAAGTAACCGAATTCGCGTACGAAGCTCTGAGCTTCTGAGGTGCATCTTGTTAACTTCGCTCCATTGATGATGACTTTTTACTTTCACCATGAACGCACTTTAATCAGGTTCAAACTAGCCAGTTATTTGAACTAAATCTAATTGGCTGTTCTGCAATCGAAAACTCGGGCCGTGTGAGTTCAGGGTTTTTTTTTTACTACCTTTCTGAAATACCCCCTGCTCTGTTCCGTACACATATCTGTGTCGCCCACACGTAGCTCTCGTTGATCTGGATCTGTACCCCACAATTTCAGATTTGTAATCAAACAATTCACATGTGGTGAAAGTGCATATTCTCGGCTTTTATTTAACGGTATTCTCATAGATATTGGTTTCAACAGGTAATATTTACAGCACTTTTTATACTTCGTCCCTTACCCCCATTTCAGCGCACGATAACGTTGGAGACAATCACAGGTGTTTCTGATTAGTGATGTGCATTCAATTGCTTACTTGGTGCGGGTGTTGGAGAGCTCTCCGTATCTAGTCTCGATTCAAGGCTTTTTGGTTGCCTTTGGAGCATGTAATTGGTGTTTGTCAACATGAGGATCAGAGTTGTGCCAGTGAAAGCTGAGAAGTCATTATTCGACGGAAAAATAAATGGCGCATCTCTAAGAAGAAAGAGAGCACCGGTAAGCTCAGTAATCACAAAGGGCCTGGTTGACCAAGGAGGATCCATTAATGTTCTAGTTCAGTCCTATCAAAGTTGTACTGATTGCATCAGTTTCATAACGACAATCTTCATCAATTAATTTTATTAACTGCCTTTTCCATCTTTATTTCTAATTCGTCCTGCTCTTCATTGGTTAAATTGCCTTTGGAGTCTGTTATTAGTTTATTTTAGAGTACTCGTACTGCCCATTGAACTTTGGTAAATCAGGTTTTGAGCTCAGATTCCTATTTAGACTGTATACTAGAGCCTGGTTTCTAGTATTTAGTATTTTTTAGAGACCAGGTTATTATTTTCAGTGTCTTGATTTTTATTCATGCATTCTGTTCATTTGTGTATTTTGGGGACAGTTACTCTTTAAAATTGTGTCTTTAGATTATTGAATTTGTACATTAGTAAAAGATTTTGGAAAACTATATTTAAATAAAATTGATTCAGATGTATCTATCTTATTTTTGTCGATCTGAAAATGAATCCGGCTTCACAATCAATGACAATCCAACTAGGATGGCTCACAAACATTTGAAGCTCAGGGTCATCCCAAAGGAAAGGAAATCCCAAATTACAGTATGCTTTTATGATTTCAATACAGTGGATGTTGCAATGGCTTCATTCTGGCACACTAGAGCAAAATGTTTTGGTTATGCATTTCTTCTTACATATGTATCCACACCTGTATCCACATGCATTAATCATATTGATGTATACATTTATGTTCACTAAATAAGGTTATTTGTTTTGTAATTTGGTGTTTATTTTATGATTTTGATTCTTTTATAACTCGAGACGATTGACAGTTTTCTTTTCTCCATCGCTGAAATAGTCAAACACGAGGCAGTACAGTCAAATGATTTGGTATTTAGTTTCATGACTGGGTGAGCCAAAAAAGATGCTCGCGAATTGTTTTTAAGATGACAGATGCCCATCTCTGTGCTTGAAAGCTGAGTTATAAAAAAAAAAAAACTTTTTATGATGATATGAACCCAACAATCTCAAAGTGCTTAACAGCAAATATATATTCCATAGCCAGATAATGCCATAACCATGTGGTTTTTAGTTATGTCATAATGTTATTTTTGTTGGTTACATATGTGTCGCTGTCTGCAAACCAGCTCAGCATGCATACATATTTACACACCCTCTTGATTCTCTCCGATGTTTTGCCAGCTTATATGTTGTATTGTGCAGTTGTACAGTTGTGATTTTTGACAAATTCTGTTTTGTCTTGTTCACCTCTCAATGCTTCTGTTTTTTGAGTATTTTGAAGAAGACAAGGAAGTAAATTGGCTGGAGGGGGTGTTTATGGAGGCACCAAGTGTGTTCTAAAATATTTTCTTGTCATATACTGTCCTCCACTCTTCTCCCAAACTGTAAGAGGAGGTGAGGCAAGTTTATTTGCTTCCCATTGTCAAATTCAGTGTCAACTATTAGGGAGGGAGCCCATAGAAAACTTCATTGTGCGGTATAAAATGGGCTCATGGCTGAATTGTGATTGGCTTTTTGTAATTGAAGCAATAGTCAAAGTCATTGCTGCCTAAATTGTGAGATATGAAGGATGAGTGTCACATGGCCTTCTGCCAATAATCTTCACAGTCCTCTCAAGAGAACCATGGCAGCGCTATCATTGTGGCAGTGCAGTCGTAAGGAGACAGAGCTTGAGCAAGCTTCTTTGCATCAGTGTGTATAGGAGTAGGATGTAGCTTAACAAAGAGGAAAATGATATTTTACAAAAATATTTAATACGAGTGCATTTCATATGATGATTTATAACATACAAATGAAAGAGGACTGACTGATACAGTAGTCATGAGTTTATAGAGGATGATCTTTAAATGGTTTGTGAACGGAGGGGAAAGTGAGGGAAGATACTTGTCTGTGTTTTTTGTAATGGACAATCAACACACCCTGTCACAAAAAACATCTGTGATTAATTGTTTTTATAAACAAAATATAAAATGCTTTAATTATAAGTTAACTATGTTATAATCCAAGTGTCTCATTTCCTGAAATGTCATCATTTTGAAAATACATGATTTTTTCAATGAAGCAAACTGTATAAAAATAAAACATGAAAACAACTGTAACAAGAGCTGCTGTATTGATTTCTTCCATGTCGCTCAGGTGGAGGTGCTGTATTCGGCCGCTCACGGAGACTGATCCTGCAGGGGGCGCTAGCAAAACAGCAACTTTACCCTGCCCAAGAGGAGCTCCCAGAACCGGTCCCCCAGGAGGAAGTAGAAGGCAGGGTTTACAACGCTGTGGGTGAAGACGATGGGGTGTGTGATGATGTAGGCGCGTTTCAGGCTTTGAACGAGGAGGCACCTGTCCACACTAACCCACGCCATGAAGAGGATGCTGGAGTACAAGTTGACATGGAGGATACAGAGATGTCAGAGATGCAGAAGAAGGGTGAGGTGAGTGTCGTTGCTCTTCCACTCTTTCAGGCAGAAGATGTAGCCCAGAATGACCAGCAGGTTACCCAATTAGCCCAGGCAGAACTCCAGGCTGTACATGGTTGGGAGGTAGTACCACTGGAGCAGGTTGACCAGCTCTGTGCAGTTAATGGCCTGGGAAGGAGAGAGAGAACGGGAGGGAAAATTTCATTCATCTCCACTTTGGTTTGTTAGGATGTTTTACACTGGTCACATGTGGGGATGTGTTCCATAACTAATCACACGAATGAGCTGTCACCTTTGGTTTCAAAATCAAAAAGTCCCTGGCCCACTTTAAATCACTGAATTACAAATATTTTCTCTGAGTTTATCCAGTTGCACGTTTTGGCTGCAACTGATCTGAAATGACATTTTAATATATTATTTTAGGCCTTACTGAACCCGGCTAGGTCAACTGAGAACTCTGTTCTCATTTGGAGTGACACCCTAGGGAACCAGTGTGGGATTACAAGGGATTTTATGACCAATCAAATGTAGGTGTTATTTAGGTGGCCAGATGTAGAAAACCGGTTGTTTATGGGAATGTAACCTTGACCCTGGGGTGAACACCCCTCCCTTACTGAAAAATACCATTGGTTGTGAGAAGGACTTTTGTTTAACATTTCATCCAAAAGAGCCTCCAAGAGCTCTGTGCCCTTGCATTGAGGTTCTCCCTGGTCCAGGGGGAAGAGTGCCCCCAGCTAGCCTCCACATACTTCTTCCATCCGCAGCTTTGGGCCACATATGCTTAGCTTCAACGGCGAATGATAAAGTGACAGGAAAAGACTAAGAGATTAGCTGTACTTATTTACTCTGCCCTCATACTTTTATTTATCTGTTTAACCTCCCATACGTTTTTGTACTTTTGCTTGTGTATGAATCATTGACAATCTCTTTTTCATGAAACGGTAAGCGAGAGGCAATGAGGGTATTTCGGCTGTTTTGGGTTTTTGTTGAATTCTGTTGAACCATATTTTTGTTTGCGCTGCTTTATTTGTGTTTCTTTCTTTTTTCCACCCACCACCTGGGCATTTCTAGTCAGAACTTTACATCAATCAATTATTAATGTCCAGGTCCTCCTACTACGAGTTGTACAGTTATAATGTATAATCGTCATCTTTGTAATGTATAGTACATTATCTATAGATTTATGTATTTATTGAAAAATCTAACAATAGTAGTAATAATATATAACTAGTATTATCAATTTTTTAAACATGTTAAAAAGATCTTTTTGCATGTTATGCACATATCGCAAAGTATATTGTACAGTTGTATATTCAGAAACTACAAAGAAGGCAAAAGTGTTAGATATTGTATTTGCATTACCATTATGTTCAATTATATATATTTGATACATTATTTATTTCCAGATATGCAATGTTGAAATATATTACTTGTTCATTATGACATTATCTTCAAAGGACATACAATCTAAAACGTAATCCTAAAGTCAAGTCTTCATGATGGAGAGGCTTCACAAAAAGATCTAATTACGCAGAGATTTCATGGTCTTCAAATATCTGGTGTGGAAAGTGTCAACGAACAAATGCATGTCCTGAAAAGTCTGACAGAACTTCTGCATACCGAGCATCTGAACCTTGAAATAGAAACGTTTCCCATACATCAAGTGTGACCTCTGAAATGTGAGTCTCATGGAGACATTTGGACATAAGGAAGCAAGCCTATGTGATGTATGTCTGAAAGATACATTTGGAATTATTGTTTTTGACTATGACGGCCTTCAAGAAAACAACACAAATACAATATGAATACGAGTGCAATACAAAAAGGCCTCTAAAATGATCTGTATTTTTTAGCATATCAAAAATAGATTGACATGTAATTTCAACCTTACCATAATGCTGACTGTGCGAATGTGTGAAGCTGTGCTGGGTTTTTCTGCTATGCACAATGGAGGCAAATGCTGTCTCTCTCTGTTTATACAGACACACGTGGTGAAGACTGAAGAGCTTTTTTTATCTTTTGCAAAACCATGACCGAGGCCATACCCCCGCGGATACTGACCACCCTCCCAGAAGGAAGTCTGCACCTGTTTCTAATGAACATGCCTGGTGTGTGAAACTCTTCACGGAAGAGGATGTGACCTGAGTTTAAGAGTGTTAATGTGACCTGACCAGGATGCCGGTAGGTACTTGCATTGGCTTGCTCACATAACTAACTGAAGCCAGTCTATAGTCAACACATTCATGAATAGTTTATTGTATATGCAGTGCAGCTTGGAGACTTGTGAACCTTTGGAGCAGTCTGTATTTTCTCATTTATTTGGTTTTCATTGATGTCTCAAAAACAGAAAGTCAACCTGATTAACTAGAAATACCTTTTCAAAAGTGGTATTTATCTCATGCCTCAGGTGTGAGAGTGAAATCTCCAGTGTGTATTTCTGTTTCCTACATCTCCATTACACTGAGTTTGAGTTTTGGGTGGATGACTGGAGTCATGTGTGCATGTGTTATCAAGAGAGCACGCATTTATGTGAGTGAATGCTTGTGTGTTTATTCAAATGTGTGACAAGATATATAATTTTGTATATGTAAGTGTATGCTGGTGTGTGCACATGTATTTGTGGACACTCTCACGTGCTTGCATGTGGGAGTCTGTGTATAAGCATCAGTGTATGTGGATGAGTGAGTGTATTTGTGGATGTACAGTGTGTGTGTGTGTGTATATGTGTGTGTGTTTGTGTGTGTGTATACAGTCACAGCTGACTGTCTGTCTCCTCCTCAACACTGTTCCACCTTAAGCACTGGCTGCCCTGTTTGTGCTGAAGCTAACAGGCTAACACGTTGCATTACTGTGTGGGGCTGCTTGCTGAAGCCTGCTGTTCTCTCTCGCTCTCTGGCACTGTCTGCTTTTTTATTACCTCCTTCATTTTTCTTCACTTTATTCAGGAAAACCCCCAAATTTTGCTCCTCTGCATGAGACTGTCTCTGAGCTTAGGGTAGTGTGAATGCAGAGTGGAGGGAGGAGTGAAGGAGGAGGGGTTTGTTTGTGAGTTTGCATCATGGAGTGCATGTTTTCGTTTATTTCCCTCAGACAGGTAAAAGAAGGGCAAGGAGGGGTGCTGGTACTGTGAGGGGTCATGTCTGCTGTTTTTTTCTCTCTGTCTCTGTTGTCTGCTTCATATTGAGCATTATTTTGAGGAGTTACCCCGGTCAGTAGTCAGACTGAAAAGCATGGTAGAGAAAACTAAACAAACATGGGGGGTCTTGATTTTGGGAACAGATGCCCTCCTGATCCCTCCCCCGCCCACTGCCCCGGCACAGCCTTGCCCAGTGTTGGCAGTGAGCGGGGTGCTGCCGAAAGGCGGAGGAGACGAACGGTCCGTGCAGATCATTAATTGTGTGGTCGATCCTCTCTTACCCTCCAGCTGGCCCACATTTAAGTGCAGACATGCAGTATCCTGTGCCTAACTGCCTTTCTGAGCTGTCTTCACTTGTAGTTCTTATTCAGATATTCTTTAAATCAGGGTGAGAGAAAGGGGAAATCACTTTGGAACAGGGAGCTCAATGATTTATGGACAGATATGGCAGTTATGGAATGCTATGTTCTTTTTTTTTTATGGGGGGTTGTTCCCTTTTCTCTCTTTCCAGACTCAGCCAAAATGTTCATTCCACCACTGTTTCCACTGATGGCACTGCAGACCTCCGGCCATGGCCAGCCTCATACTCGCTATCAGGCACTCAATGTCTGATTGCTTCACTGGTGAGCAGAAAATGAAAAGAGCAGAAAAGAAAATGTTTACTGCACTACTGGAAATGTACATATGCATGCTTTACTCATTTTCAAAAGGCTTACGATGGTGTCAGCGGAGGTTTTTGTTCCCAGTCCCGGGACACAAACGGAGACGCTAGGAATAACAGGGCCTCAGGGACTAAAACGAGGGGCACAGATTTCTGGCTCCTCCTTCCCCAGTTGGAGGGTGGGCAGTGCGGGGTAAAGAGGGTTGTGCGCACCACCAGGGACACCTTCCCTGCCAGGACCATGTACCCACAGGGACACCATCCGGTGAGTGCCGCCTCTCTCTCTATTGTCTGTTTCATATCGAGCGTTATTTTGAGTTACCCTGGTCAGTAGTCAGACTTAAAAGCGTGGTAGGGAAGACATGCAGTATCCTGTGCCTAACTGTGCCTTTCTGACCTGTCTTCACTTGTTGTTCTTATTCAGATATTCTTCAAATAAGGGTGAGAGAAAGGGGAAATCACTTTGGAACAGGGAGCCCTGTTCCTCCCCGACATCTGACATCATCCTCTGCGGCCCGCCTGGAGGTGGAGGATCATCGACACCATCGAGCAGGTGCCGTGGGAGACGAGGAGCATGGAGGTCTACCGACAGCAGAACGTAGATCCGGTCACTCTCTGGAGGAGGATTCGCAACCTCCGCCGAGACGGTGTTGGTGGACTTTCATAAAAGCGCGAGACTGGCAAGAGGACCACTGGAAACATGTGTGCACACACACATGTGTGCGTGTGTTATCAATGAGAGCATTGTTGGTTTTTTTCTGTCAGATGTGCTGTTTAAGTACGAGTGAATGTGTATAAGTGCTTTTTGTGCTATTAAAAGTGATTGTTGGTTTTTTTCCTGTCAGATGTGCTGTTTGAAAATGTGGTTGGAATGAGTCTATTAGATGAGATGGGTCTGAATACTAATTGTATGTCTATTAGATGAGATGGGTGCTAATTGTATGTGGCGAGCAATGTGCATGTCTGCACACTGTGTGTCTATTTAACTCCCATGTTCTCCCAAATGCCTGTGCCTGTGTGTGATCATACAAGTGTGTGAGAGACAAATTGTCTGCACCCTCTTAGGTGGGTTTGTTGATCTTGGTCATTGATTCCAGTGAAATGTGTTTTCTAAATATCCCATTTGGGACAGAGAGACAATTCATAAGGTCTGCAATCATGTACATTTATTCTCAATATGAAAGTACAAACATTGAAACTTGTTTGGCAAGACAGATCTCTCACAATTCAGGTTGAAGGGACTCAGGCAGGACTTGCATGCCTTTGCTGTGTACTCTGTCAGCCCCTCAGAAGTAAAGACATTTGATGGAATGAGTAATTAATTGCCCCTAATCATTTTTACTTTTTTTGCAGTCACTGGTCCTCTACCTCACATGCATATGAAGAGCACCTTAATTGAAAAAACAGCAATCAAACCATAAAAAGGAAAGTAGTTCTAAAAATTGGAACTAATGATGGGGGTTAAGCTGAATGAAGAGTTTGCACAGGTGAGAAACCAATGTATTTGCTTGTCAGTTGAAGGGGACTTTTCATTAAGACAATTGTATCATGGGGGGCTGAGAGTTTTGAGAGGATTTAGAATTGCAACTTAAAAACAAACAAACTGCACATAATTCGGTTTCAGATGCATAGTGTTAAACCTTTAATATACTTTGATCATTGCCTGAAAAGGGGACATGTAAGCCATGTTGGAGATGTGGCCACCCATATGGGACACTTGTTGAATGGGATTTTAAGTAGGAATTCAAATGTGAAAGGTGAATCAAACCTTTTCAGCTGCAGCAGCCAGGAAAAGGGCCTGGCAGCCTGAGACTCACTACCTCTTTAGTGCCAATGTAGGGTAAGAGGCAAGTGACATGGTGTGCTGTGGTGAGCTGTGTGAATCCAGTGAAGAATGTGCTCTTCCTCTTTACCCAGTACCATGGTTTCAGATCCAGTGGCAATCTTGGAGCAGTGACAAGTTCTGGTTTGGTATTCCAATGGCTCCTTTGTGTCCAGCTGAGGGGAACAAAAGGAAATGAAAGCAAAGTTTAACCAAACCACATCTCAGTAGGTGAATGATTATTTAGGAAGCAGCCTGAAGACAAGGTAAGGCCAGGTTATTAAACCACTTGTGTTGAGTGTAACCCACTTGTGTTGAGTGTAACCTCATTAGGAAGCAGTCAAGAACTTGCTCCTCCTCTGTACCCCAGCACCATGTTTCAGATCCAGTGTGGCCATCTTGGAGCAGCAGCTTTGGTATGGTTTGGTATTCCGATGGCTCCTTTGTGTCCAACTGAGGGGAACAAAAGGAAATGAAAACAAAGTTTAACCAAACCACATCTCAGTGGGTGAATGATTATTTAGGAAGCAGCCTGAAGACAAGGTAAGGCCAGGTTATTAAACCAATTGTGTTGAGTGTAACCTCATTAGGAAGCAGTCAAGAACTTGCTCCTCCTCTGTACCCCAGTACCATGTTTCAGATCCTGTGTGGCCATCTTGGAGCAGCAGCTTTGGTATGGTTTGCAATTCCAATGGCTCCTTTGTGTCCAACTGAGGGGAACAAAAGGAAATGAAAACAAAGTTTAACCAAACCACATCTCAGTGGGTGAATGATTATTTAGGAAGCAGCCTGAAGACAAGGTAAGGCCAGGTTATTAAACCAATTGTGTTGAGTGTAACCTCATTAGGAAGCAGTCAAGAGCTTGCTCCTCCTCTGTACCCCAGTACCATGTTTCAGATCCTGTGTGGCCATCTTGGAGCAGCAGCTTTGGTATGGTTTGGTATTCCAATGGCTCCTTTGTGTCCAGCTGAGGGGAACAAAAGGAAATGAAAACAAAGTTTAACCAACCCTTTTTCCCAAGTTTCTATCAACCCATTTTTTCACTTTTGGAGGTAAGACTATAGTCTTATGTCTTTTCTGGATTCTCAGCATCACACATATGTCTCTTTTACTCACTTTCAAATCATTTGTAAAAACAAATGTTTTTCTCCCCATTTTTCACTTTTGGGTGGATAGTCTTATGCTCATTTACTAAATCATTTAATGGGTAAAAATTTACTATCAAATATTTTTTTCTGTCAACCCATTTTTCACTTTTGGAGGTAAGACTATAGTCTTATGTCTTTTTTGGATTTTCAGCACCACACGGATGTCTCTTTTACTCACTTTCAAATCATTTGTAACAACTTTTTCTCCCATGGGTGGATAGTACAGCTCATTTACTATCATTTAATGTAAAAAAATCAAATATTTTTCTGTCAACCCATTTTTTCACTTTTGGAGGTAAGACTATAGTCTTATGTCTTTTTGGATTCTCAGCACCACACATATGTCTCTTTTACTCACTTTCAAATCATTTGTAACAACTTTTTCTCCCATGGGTTGATAGTGCAGCTCATTTACTATCATTTAATGTAAAAAAATCAAATATTTTTCTGTCAACCAGAAAGAGACATAAATATTAACCAGCAGAGGGAGACACCAAACCTGCAGTACACATAATAGCCAGCAGAGGGAGACACGAGACCTGCAGTACACATAACAGCCACCAGAGGGAGACACCAAACCTGCAGTACACATAATAGCCAGCAGAGGGAGACACAAAACCTGCAGTACACATAACAGCCAAACCTGCATATGTCTCTTTTACTCACTTTCAAATCATTTGTAACAACTATTTCTCCCATGGGTGGATAGTACAGCTCATTTACTATCATTTAATGTAAAAAAAATCAAATATTTTTCTGTCAACCCATTTTTTTCACTTTTTGGAGGTAAGACTATAGTCTTATGTCTTTTTTGGATTCTCAGCACCACACATATGTCTCTTTTACTCACTTTCAAATCATTTGTAAAAACTTTTTCTCCCATGGGTGGATAGTACAGCTCATTTACTATCATTTAATGTAAAAAAATCAAATATTTTTCTGTCAACCCATTTTTTCACTTTTGGAGGTAAGACTATAGTCTTATGTCTTTTTGGATTCTCAGCACCACACATATGTCTCTTTTACTCACTTTCAAATCATTTGTAACAACTTTTTCTCCCATGGGTGGATAGTACAGCTCATTTACTATCATTTAATGTAAAAAAATCAAATATTTTTCTGTCAACCCATTTTTTCACTTTTGGAGGTAAGACTATAGTCTTATGTCTTTTTTGGATTCTGAGCACCACACATATGTCTCTTTTACTCACTTTCAAATCATTTGTAACAACTTTTTCTCCCATGGGTTGATAGTGCAGCTCATTTACTATCATTTAATGTAAAAAAATCAAATATTTTTCTGTCAACCAGAAAGAGACATAAATATTAACCAGCAGAGGGAGACACCAAACCTGCAGTACACATAATAGCCAGCAGAGGGAGACACGAGACCTGCAGTACACATAACAGCCACCAGAGGGAGACACGAGACCTGCAGTACACATAATAGCCAGCAGAGGGAGACACGAGACCTGCAATATAAATTTTAACCAGCAGAGGGAGACACCAAACCTGCAGTACACATAATGGCCAGCAGAGGGAGACACGAGACCTGCAATATAAATTTTAACCAGCAGAGGGAGACACCAAACCTGCAGTACACATAATAGCCAGCAGAGGGAGACACCAAACCTGCAGTACACATAATAGCCAGCAGAGGGAGACACGAGACCTGCAATATGAATATTACCCAGCAGAGGGAGACACCAAACCTGCAGTACACATAATAGCCAGCAGAGGGAGACACCAAACCTGCAGTACACATAACAGCCAGCAGAGGGAGACACCAAACCTGCAATATAAATATTAACCAGCAGAGGGAGACACCTAACCTGCAGTACACATAATAGCCAGCAGAGGGAGACACGAGACCTGCAGTACACATATCAGCCACCAGAGGGAGACACGAGACCTGCAGTACACATAATAGCCAGCAGAGGGCGACACCAAACCTGCAGTACACATAACAGCCAGCAGAGGGAGACACGAAACCTGCAGTACACATAACAGCCAGCAGAGGGAGCCACAACACCTGCAATATAAATATTAACCAGCAGAGGGCGACAACACCTGCAGTACACATAGCAGCCAGCAGAGGGCGACAACACCTGCAGTACACAAAGCAGCCAGCAGAGGGAGACACCAAACCTGCAGTACACATAACAGCCAGCAGAGGGAGACACCAAACCTGCAATATAAATATTAACCAGCAGAGGGAGACACCGAACCTGCAGTACACATAATAGCCAACAGAGGGAGACACGAGACCTGCAGTACACATATCAGCCACCAGAGGGAGACACGAGACCTGCAGTACACATAATAGCCAGCAGAGGGAGACACCAAACCTGCAGTACACATAACAGCCAGCAGAGGGAGACACGAAACCTGCAGTACACAAATCAGCCACCAGAGGGAGACACGACACCTGCAGTACACATAGCAGCCAGCAGAGGGAGACAACACCTGCAGTACACAAATCAGCCACCAGCAGGGAGACAACACCTGCAGTACCTGCAGCCAGCAGAGGGAGATAATAGCCAGCAGAGGGAGACACGAGACCTGCAGTACACATAATAGCCAGCAGAGGGAGACACGAGACCTGCAGTACACATAATAGCCAGCAGAGGGAGACACCAAACCTGCAGTACACATAATAGCCAGCAGAGGGAGACACGAGACCTGCAGTACACATAACAGCCAGCAGAGGGAGACACCAAACCTGCAGTACACATAATAACCAGCAGAGGGAGACACCAAACCTGCAGTACACAAATAGCCAGCAGAGGGAGACACCAAACCTGCAGTACACATAGCAGCCAGCAGAGGGAGACACGAGACCTGCAATATAATTATTAACCAGCAGAGGGCGACACCAAACCTGCAGTACACATAACAGCCAGCAGAGGGAGACACGAAACCTGCAGTACACATAGCAGCCAGCAGAGGGCGAGCCACAAACCTGCAGTACAAATATTAACCAGCAGAGGGAGACAAGACCTGCAGTACACATAACAGCCAGCAGAGGGAGCCACAACACCTGCAATATAAATATTAACCAGCAGAGGGCGACAACACCTGCAGTACACATAGCAGCCAGCAGAGGGAGACACAAGACCTGCAATATAAATTTTAACCAGCAGAGGGAGACACAACACTTGCAATATAAATATTAACCAGCAGAGGCTTTCTGGACAGCAATGTCAGCTTTGCTATTGCTGATTCCACTGTTGTTTCCAGTGGACCTCCCTACCGTACGTTCCATGTGAATGAACACACCATGGATTGAGTCACCTTGCTGAAATGAGAAACCACACGAGACCATCTGTTTTTTGACATTTGGTGTTTATTATGTACAGCTGTGGATGGCATTTTTGTAGATATTGTGATATGAACAGTGTTAGCAACAGCAAGTGTATATAAAATCCATGTGAGCAGGGCCTGCTTTGTGAGGAGGGTCGATGTCACTCTTCCCAGGGACTCATGTCCGTGTCAATGGCCACACAGTTATACGCAGCATAACGCAACTTCTCCTCGCAGACCTTCGCACTACAGAGCAGAGAGAGATGGCAGGATGGAGGAAGGGAAAGAGGAAGAGAGGGAAATGGCAGGAGGGGAGGGAGGTAGAGAGGGGGAGAGACCAAGGTAGGATTGCACTTTCTGTATTATGCATTTAAATGTAAAATTAATTCATTTAGTGAGTTAATAAAGGCACGGCATGTATGATTTTGGGCAGTGAGATATCGCTAAATCACTCTGATAATTCGAGAGGATCAGTGAATGAGCTTCTCTGACACAGGCAAACTACTGTAGCATGCTAGTTTCCTAGTTTACAAAAATGAATAAGATTCTGGATTTAGACATATATGTGATATATGATATATGTGAATCAGATAAATATGTGAGAAAGTAAATGATGGAGAGAGAAATGCATGCTGGGAGAGTCCAGACTCACCTGGGGTAGTTTGGTAGATAAAGGGTGCTCGAGCAGGTCGATGACTGTGGAAGTGCATCTGTGGTTTCAGAGCTATGAAGCAGAAAAACAAAGAGGCAAAAAGCACATTGAAATAGCATCACTTTGTTGGATTACAGTGCAGCCCGACACAGCGCCAAACGGAGATCCTCACCCTTGCTTATCTGGGAAAACGTAGATGGGGGCCGGGAGCCGACTTCTCCCCGTCACGAATCTGAGGAATCTGCTGCGGTCCTCTGGAGGAAGAAAAAAAAAAAAAAACACTCGTCATGTTACAGCCAGGCTTGCTGAGGAAGGACACGGGCAGAAGCCGTACGGGTTAATCGGCACAATGAATCGGCCTGTTTACCATTTGTGAAGTTGGTCAGGGCCTCCCATAAGTACTGCACTCGAGTGTCGGTCTGCTCCAGATCCTCATACCGCGCTGATGGAGAGAGAATTACAGAATGGCAGCTGTAATTTTGAGGAGATTTTTATTAACACCCAAAACTTTTCACTGCAGTGTACTGACACAGAGTCACCCATATATTGTTAGGGTTTCAGCATTGTGTTACTATGGATGGCCTTGGGTTTTGACATTTACATTTGTGAATTTACAGACTTAGTGTCTCCTCATATGGCAACAGATTACAGCTACATGATATTTTAGGCATTTAGCAGAGTCGCTGGCACAGTGTAAACTTTCACACACAGTCCATTTATACAGCTGCATATCTACTTGAATGCAAGCACACAACAGCAGTGTCCTACTGAAGAACCGAAGCTGCAATGTGTAACCAGACCTGTTCACTAATGATTATACTACACTGCCACACCAGGCTAGGAGGTGTGTGGGGTGTTCAGCGTGTGGGGTGTTGGCAGTGTTAGGGTTTACGTAGTGTGTGTGATGTTGGCAGTGTTAGGGTTTGAGCAGTGTGTGGGGTGTGTGGGGTGTTGACAGTGTTAGGGTTTGAGCAGTGTGTGTGATGTTGACAGTGTTAGGGTTTGAGCAGTGTGTGGGGTGTTGACAGTGTTAGGGTTTGAGCAGTGTGTGGGGTGTTCAGCGTGTGGGGTGTTGACAGTGTTAGGGTTTGAGCAGTGTGTGGGGTGTTGACAGTGTTAGGGTTTGAGCAGTGTGTGTGATGTTGACAGTGTTAGGGTTTACGCAGTGTGTGGGGTGTTGACAGTGTTAGGGTTTGAGCAGTGTGTGGGGTGTTGACAGTGTTAGGGTTGAGCAGTGTGTGGGGTGTTGGCAGTGTTAGGGTTTGAGCAGTGTGTGGGGTGTTCAGTGTGTGGGGTGTTGACAGTGTTAGGGTTTGAGCAGTGTGTGGGGTGTTGACAGTGTTAGGGTTTGAGCAGTGTGTGGGGTGTTGACAGTGTTAGGGTTTGAGCAGTGTGTGTGGTGTTGACAGTGTTGGGGTGTTGAGTGTTAGGGTTTGAGCAGTGTGTGTGGTGTTGACAGTGTTAGGGTTTGAGCAGTGTGTGTGGGGTGTTGACAGTGTTAGGGTTTAGGCAGTGTGTGTGGTGTTGACAGTGTTAGGGTTTGAGCAGTGTGTGTGATGTTGACAGTGTTAGGGTTTACGCAGTGTGTGGGGTGTTCAGCGTGTGGGGTGTTGACAGTGTTAGGGTTTGAGCAGTGTGTGGGGTGTTGACAGTGTTAGGGTTTGAGCAGTGTGTGGGGTGTTGACAGTGTTAGGGTTTGAGCAGTGTGTGGGGTGTTGACAGTGTTAGGGTTTGAGCAGTGTGTGGGGTGTTGACAGTGTTAGGGTTTGAGCAGTGTGCAGTGTGTGGGGTGTTGACAGTGTTAGGGTTTGAGCAGTGTGTGGGGTGTTGACAGTGTTAGGGTTTGAGCAGTGTGTGGGGTGTTGACAGTGTTAGGGTTTGAGCAGTGTGTGGGGTGTTGGCAGTGTTAGGGTTTACGCAGTGTGTGGGGTGTTGACAGTGTTAGGGTTTGAGCAGTGTGTGGGGTGTTGACAGTGTTAGGGTTTGAGCAGTGTGTGGGTGTTGACAGTGTTAGGGTTTGAGCAGTGTGTGTGATGTTGGCAGTGTTAGGGTTTGAGCAGTGTGTGGGGTGTTGACAGTGTTAGGGTTTGAGCAGTGTGTGGGGTGTTGACAGTGTTAGGGTTTGAGCAGTGTGTGGGGTGTTGTTGACAGTGTTAGGGTTTGAGCAGTGTGTGGGGTGTTGACAGTGTTAGGGTTTGAGCAGTGTGTGGGGTGTTGACAGTGTTAGGGTTTGAGCAGTGTGTGGGGTGTTCAGCGTGTGGGGTGTTGACAGTGTTAGGGTTTGAGCAGTGTGTGGGGTGTTGGCAGTGTTAGGGTTTGAGCAGTGTGTGGGGTGTTCAGCGTGTGGGGTGTTGACAGTGTTAGGGTTTGAGCAGTGTGTGGGATGTTCAGCGTGTGGGGTGTTGACAGTGTTAGGGTTTGAGCAGTGTGTGGGGTGTTCAGCGTGTGGGGTGTTGACAGTGTTAGGGTTTGAGCAGTGTGTGTGGTGTTGACAGTGTTAGGGTTTGAGCAGTGTGTGGGGTGTTCAGCAGTGTTAGGGTTTGACAGTGTTAGGGTTTGGCAGTGTTAGGGTTTGAGCAGTGTGTGGGGTGTTGACAGTGTTAGGGTTTACGCAGTGTGGGGTGTTCAGCGTGTGGGGTGTTGACAGTGTTAGGGTTTGAGCAGTGTGTGTGGTGTTGACAGTGTTAGGGTTTGAGCAGTGTGTGGGGTGAGGAACTCACTGAGACGTTTGAGGGCCTCCACTGTGATCTCAGGGTCGCCGCACACTTTCTTCTCCAGCTCCTGCCAGGTGAGCAGATCCAGGACAGCCTGAGGCACCACCTTCACCAGGCCGGCCTGCATGGCTGTGATCTGGGTACCAAAACATAAGCGTAAAAATCACACACTGGAGACTGACAATGTTCAAAATAAGGTATTTCCTTACACAAAAACACACACAGGGACACGCATATATTACTCTATTCATGTCAAATATACATATTACTCTATTCATGTCAAACAAGGAAGTTGATTTATCTGTGTTTTGTTGTATGTAACAGCTCGTCTAAAATGGGTCTCTGTGCATCAATGAAGATCATATTCAATGATAGCCATTGATGCACAACCACAGGAATTTGTATTGACATGTCATGAAAAACAGAGGAGGTCCTGCTTTGTTTTTGTTGTTCTTGCCGATGCCTCACACTACAGGAAGATGCAATCACCTGACCTGTGACTAGTCGCAGCGCCTAGTCACCGGATGCTCACAGGGCCATAGACACACACACACGCACACGCACACATACCTGCTCTCGGCTCTCCTCCAGACGGGCTTTCTGCACCAGCCGGATGAACTCCTTGCGGTCCTCGTATTTGACCACAGTGCTGGCCCCTCCAGGGATCAGCTCCACCAGCCTGCCATCGCTCAGCAGCGTGGTGTAGGTCAGCTCCTGGCCAAACTTAAACTCAAACGTCTCCTCATCCATGTTCTCCATGGCCTCCAGCAACTTCACCTGAGGGAGAACGAGAGAGGCTTCAATCGGCTTGAGTTTCACCCAAAAAAAGCACAAATACCTGAACACAGGAGTCTTATCCAGCTCATACACCGATACTTTACACTGAAGTCCCACCCAAATCAGAGATGCCACGTTCTGGGAATGAATAAGTGAGTTGTCAGTTTCCCAGACAAGGATTAAGCCTAGACCTAGACTAAAAGGAAAAAAAAAATCAATAGAGATCTCCCTTTGAAAATGTCTTCACTCCATGACTAAACTGAACCTTTGACAGTGAAACCAACCTTAGCTTATTAAAGAATTGCTGCAATCGTGTTTAACTGCACTTGCTGATTGTAAAATCAGTAATTACACAGACTCCACCACAGGTTTTCCATCCAACAAATAAAATTAACTGCCTCTTTCATATTATGACTGCCACTCATACGCAATGAGTATCAGTTATATTGTACCTGTGCACAAATTTTGTGTGCAAGTACAACGCAGGCTGAAGTTTTTTTTTTTGAGTGGCTGAGTTTTGGGAGTCATGTTCGTGGTCTGGGGCTTCTCTAGTAGAGTCTGACAGTCTCTCAGTCTGGCTCCTTGTGCTTTAACATTGATCTGAGACCTCTAACAGGGATGAAAGGTGAGGTGATAACAGTAACTCAGAGTGATAATGTTTTTCCACCGTGCCAAACAGGTTTGCACTTTGGGCTGGGGCCAGGACCTTTGTAATATTACTGCAGTTTGATATTAAGTCAATACGATATCTGGCAACCGAGGTAAACACCATCAACATGAGTGTAACTCAGCTACATTAAACAAGTGCCAGTGAATCCCCACAGGTCCGGACAGACTGTATTCCTGTAATTTTCCCACAGAGCACAAATTTAAATCTCTTAAGCGGGGATGTTTCATTTTCTCACCCTACTGAAACTGATATATTATACATGTAAGCTCATAACAAATATGATGCTTAAATATAAAGTAGTTTATAAAATAAAATGTTCTTGTACATTCAAACTGTATTTGAAAATAAAACATTCTTCTCATTCCAACAATGAGTTTTTAGTTTACCAATGTTTTTATATGCCTTGCCCTCAGAGTATATGACCATCATATTCTAATGAGGAATGTAATGGCAGAACATGTTACTGTTTAATGTTTCACAGATACTCTGTGCCTTTGCTCTGGGCACTCTGCAGACTCATGGTATTGGCATATCCACAGTGTATTGCTCTGTTATTGTAAATCGTGCTTCCTCTAAATCCCAATGCAAAATGACCATGATCTGAATCCATTTGTTGTTTTGACATTTTTTGATTAGATTACCACATAACCCATCTGGGCTTCTACTTATTTCTGCACATATGACCTGTAACTTCTGCTCCTCTTTAATGATCCATTAGATACTACAATGACCATACTACAATGCAAGTAAAACTGTAAAAAAAAAATAAAAATAAAAAAAAATAGTGTGATTTGTTTTTGAGAATGAAAGCTCGTTTTTGTGCATGGCCACTCACCAGCACAGAGTCCACAGCTGGGAAGTCTTTTCCCCAGCTGACAGCCTCTCCGGTGAGCTGCTTCCACACGATTCCTGGTAGGGCCAGAACCTGCCAGAATGGCACCAAAGCCATGATCAGTCTATACACTATAAGGTGAGCTGCTAGTCATTTACTATACCAGCTGAAAACAAGGACAGGAAGTGATGTCACGTACCAGGAAGTCCTTCCCTCGGAGTGCTGCGCCCATGAGCTGGCCAATCCACTCAAATTTATGGAACTCCCTGCAAGAGGGGTTAGGCACATAGCAGTCCCTGGCCTCACCTGTACCCTAAAAAAAAAAACAAAACAAAACCCAACATGCCATACACAGCAAGTTAGCATTAAACATGCACTTCTACATGAACTTAAAGCCTGGATCATTCCCACTGACTTACTGTACTATTCAAAATAAAGTCTTTGAATTGGAGGTCACAACATTATTCTTATGGCATGTTTTTACCAAAAGAAAAAGTAGAGATGGCTCAACGTTAGTGAACCAAACACATTATTCACAGTATTTGACACTGAAGGCCCTACTCTAGCCAAATACATTTCCTGGTTTAACTCAATGAAACAGCGATGATGAGAAAGTTCATGGCACAAGTTAACATGGTTACACTTCTCAATTCCTCAGTAACTTTATGAACAGGACAGATACGTCAAAACTCAAATATATGCAAGAACATACGACACAGCACATGAGAAATCATTTGAAGAGGAAGTCATTGAATTTTTTTTTTTTTTTTTATAATTTTGCATTCAGTGACATGTTAACTGTTTGAATTGAACTGGATTACTGCTCTTGATCACAAAATAGTTCACGTGGAATAACTGGTCTACTGTCACACTGTTACCTGGTTGGAGGTTCGAGTGAAGAACGGTAAAGGCACTGGGCACTCAGCTGAGCTGGGACACAGTTCCTCGGACATGTCAGCCAGGCTGTCCCGGAACCCACCCCCTGCAGATGAGGAGAGGGAGGAGTTTAGCGAACATGGCCGCTCACAGCGTGGCGCTGATAAACCCATGGGAGAGCATGCTGCTTGGTCTTGGCTCGTTACCTTGGTCAATGATTCCTTCTGCAATGAATTTACATTCCCACCACTGGTCGTAGCGCGCGGGCCATCTGAAACACACACCAAAAAAAAAAGGCTGAAATCCATTTTTGACAACCCTCACGTTTACACTGACTGAGTCCTGTCTTACATGCCCATCTCAGATCTCTCTAATTTGCCCTTTTCTCCCTTTTGTTGTTTTTTTTTTTTAAACCTAGAACCAATGGTGAAAGTGCACTGAACAAATATCCACTTTCATGCCATGCATGTCCATGAGAATGCAAAACTCAGTTGTAAATTAAGTCTCCAGCGCTGGCATCCACACACTATGGAAACTGCCTGCAAGCCCTGGTCTAGGAGCAGCTCTCTATATTTCAGTAAAAGGATTTGTATAAGATGAACTGATCCTAGCACAGTGCCAAATGGAAACTACTACTGCATGCTGTCCATGTCCATGACTTTCTTACATGGCTTTACTCAGAGGGCAAAAGAGAGCAACTGAAAAGCTGAGGAAACATGAGCCCTCCCATGTCCAAAAGGAAAAAAAAAAATCTACCTCATTTTCAAATGTCAAGGTATGAGGAACAGCATGTTAATATCACACAGTCACTAAACTAACCACACATTGAGTATATAATATTGTGTACCTGTAGTCCAGTGTCTTCTCATACTTGTCTGAGGGCTTTAGGCCTTCGTACACCTGAGAAACAACGACAGAAGGGTGTTCAACATCCTTCAAACTTTTTATGAATGTGCATGGCTTTCCCCTGGTAACCCATGTCCTGTAGTGACACTGTTGGCCAGATATTGTACAGAATCTGTGCTTTTGCTCCAAAGAAAGCTACTCTATCATTTCAGCAACTACAAAGGACATTACATAACCGTTACATAATTCCTGTAAGCCATTTCATACCTCCCGACACAAGCCTAAAATAAACTTTGCTTTGGAACCCCACAAACGATCAACTGTCAAATAATATACCAAATAAAATTCAGTAATAACATCTGTCGTGTAGGTACGGTAAAAGCAAACAGAAATTTCAGTCGAGCCAAATTCACTACATGTGACTGTATTTCTTCCCAAGCTGTCCCAAATTAGTTAGGAAACATGAGCGCCTGCCCTCTTCTCTGTGGAGAGCCCTTTGCTGAGCAGGGGTTGTGCTCTATCTGTGTTGTGCAACAGCGCAAAACACTCAGTCGTGACTCACGATAGCTGGCAGGACCTCACGCTGCCAGAGACAGAGGCGTAAGGGCCTGTGAGCGTTGGCACAGTGAGCAGGGAACGCCAGCCCTGGTGCTGGAGAGGTTCAGGGCGTGCCGGACTTCACCGTGACTCAGAGCTTAAATGATCATACGGACAACTCGCCTAACCCGATTTCTTGGGTTTGAATTAGTTGCTTTGAATTTTAAGATGAAAACAAACACAAAAATAAACCCCCAACCTAAGAGAAGCACAACGGTACCTAAGAGAAGCACAAAAGTACCTGGGAGAAGACGGCGCTCTTGCAGGTGGGGTCCAGGGAAGGGTTATCACGGTGCTCCATGGCTAGCCGGCGGTTGATGTAGAGGCGGGGCATGAAGTTGGGCTTGCTGGTTTCGGAGTCCTTCAGGCACTGGGTGATGAGGGCAGAGCGGCGTTTGGACAGCAGCAGAAACTGCTTGACGTGCTGGTGAGGACAGTGTAGCAAGGGAGGCAATCAGTGTAATCAAACAATCGTTTTCTAATACTATGATTTTTTTACACAACATAGTGAATGCATGGAATAGCATAACACTGCAAAACAAAATCAAAGTCTGCAGGTGTGTCTGACAGGTTAATGAATTCACAGTACAAAAGAAATGGACTATTAGCCATCTTAAGAAATAAAAAAGTAAGTAAGTAAAAGGCTCAATATTTAACTTTATGGTCAGGAATGCACGATCATCCTTTAATCTTTGTGGAGTCAGAATAGCTGGCGGCATTTATGTGGCACACAGGAGACAACCAGGAACTCAGTCCCATCCTAAGGCAAACTCACCTTAATCTGGCTGAAGGTGCCCAGGCTGAAGTCCCAGGCAGGGACCAGGTGAGGGAGAAGACTGTCCAGCAGGGAGATGAACCTGTAGGCGAAGCAGAGCGGCGGCGGCGTTAGCCCTGGAGGCAGAGTGTGCTGAAACTCTCTCGTACCAGCCCTTTATTTGGCAGCCCGCTTCCCCTGCCTGGACAACTAGGGGACCATTAGCATTCTGTGCCACTGCCAAGTGCAGAGTGCCAGATAGAGTCCCAAACAGAAATCACAAAGTGCAAGTGCAGCAAAGGGTATAATATGAAGCAATTCATAATGACTGTGAGAACCAAACAGAGTCTCAGTAAAGCTGGTGATCAAGTCCACAGCAAATCAGTGGCCAGTCCACAGCAAAGTGCTGATGCTAAAGGGTTTGTCATAGTGGTCTGAGGCTTCCATTTTGTCAATGCAAACTTGTGACACAGCAACATAATTTGTTAATCACTTATATTTCAAAAACCCAGATAAGAGCGATATTTGTCCTGAGGTGTCCATTTTATAGCTGTTTGGTTTACAACTATTGCAGCCATGAAGCTGTCCTATTATGCTTGTGCACACAGCTAGGGTAGTGGCCTGTGGTTCCTTGCTACTTTTTGAGGTTCCTGGCTACATTTTTAATGGTTGTACAATGTAGTAATATGATTTTTTCATGTCATTTTGTGTTGTATGTCTATCAAAATCTTGGTATGGCCTGACAGAGCATCATGGATCACAATGGGACTTCTTTTGGTACTGTTTCACGAAAGGTGCTTTCATGATACGGCAGTATTCGGGGTAGAATCCGCTGTACCTCTGAATGATGAGTGCCCTTCTGTACAGCACATCAGGCTGGGTCCCCTCCAGACGCGGGTATCGCACCAGGTTCGGCGACTGGAACATGTCTGCGTTCAGGCCCAGGTCCCGCTCGCAGGACGACTTGATCTTCAGCCCCCTGATCCGCACGTCGATGCCTTCGTCTGGGAGGCGGAATGGCAGAACACCCTGAGGCACTGGGCTTCGTCTTACATCATTCACATTCCTTTATCACATTATTTACTTTGCGGCCATCCTTCGCATCAACGTGACATTTTTATGTACTATCCACTTATACAGCTACATAATTTAGCTTACATACTCTGTTCCAAGGTACAATGGCAGCGACACACCTTCTATCAGCTACCTCTAAATTACGAGTATTATTTCTTAACCAGCACAATATACTGTCCTTTCCAGCTACACACAACAAAAAATATTTAATTTCTTCAATTTGTGCATTTACTCTTTCTGCATGACCCACCCAGAGGCCTGACTTTTACTCTTACAATATCTCACATCAAAATGGTGATTGGGCAGTGAAGTTTCAGTGAACCAAAAATGGGAGGAGCTACTATACAAGTATCAGTGATGCAATGATTTCAACCAATGACTGCATTGACTTTTGAAAGAAAGATGTTTTTGATTGGTTCAGACTGATAGCAGCTGAAAGAAGCTCCACCCTAATGGGGTTCATGAAACTTCATTTAAACTATCACTACTTAACACTCTTACTCTATATGATGCATGTCTTATACCCATCATTTCCAGTAGTAATGTGTAGCTCTTACCTCTGCACTCCTCTATCCGAATCTCAATGACCGGCAAGTGTGATGTCATGTCTTCCAACACACATACCTCTCCAATCAGATTCCTCGGGTAACAATGAAAAAACATGTTACAGAAGAAGAAATATTCAGAGGCCAGAATAGCATTTTATACCTTTCATTATAAAGACCTGCTCCCATAAACAGGCCACATGAGGAACCTACTCGTCTATTGTGACATCACTGAGCTTCTTAAGGTTGTCTCCTTCTCCACCGAACACTGTGACTCTTTTGGGCATGTAGTTATCGTCTGTTGAATCCACTGACAATATCAACTTCCTGGAGGGGGGGTATAAGAACACAAAATGACTGTAGAAATCCATGCATTTCAGTTACTAGGCAAGTGACCCCTCTTTCATTCTGTTATTCTTAAATCAGTCTCAGTCTCCATGGTGACACAGTGCTGTATACTCTGCGTATATGTTCATCGGCGAGGTGAAAGTTAGCCCTTACTTGACCACCGTGCCCTTCTTCATGTGCAGACGGATCCAGTGCTGGCCCTGCATGCCGTCACTCTCCCAGTATGTGTCAGTGTCCCCATCAGTCAGACAGCTGGCTCCACCGCTGGGGTCCTCCTGTGACACACACACACACACACACACACACACACACACACACACACACACACACACACACACACACACACACACACACACACACATACATACATGTTGGTACAGATCCACGTATACATGCATGCACATACACACATCCCTGTATACTTACATGCACAGGAAGAATGTATTTCTCCTTTAGGGTACACACACATGGACATGCATGCAAATATGCATGAATGGATGGGACACATATGAGGTCAGACACTGGCATATTCACAAGCATACAGATGCATGCATTCGGGTAGGACAAAATAAATTGATATGCAAGCAGACATGTATACACACACATGCATGCAAGCATGCACACACACAGAAACGATAACCAGAATGACCAGAAACAGTGCCCACACCCATTTGCACTCCTTATTCACATTCTCTTAAAACCACGTGATGAATGTTGACTGTGAATAAAAGAACAACCCACGTCTTTCAGCAGATACAGCTGATTCATACCCCCTACATGCCGAGAGCACCTACAGTCTCTGTGCTTCAGGAGAACTACTGTACCAGGCTTTTCTAAACATAGTATCTCGCCGTCTTTGAATGCGCCGATTAAGAGGGAGGAGAATGAACACAGAGCCACCGACTCACCGAGCAGGACGACACGTCGATGCTCATCACACACTGTTTGACACTGCCCAGGTTCTCATCTTCCTTTCCAATGTGGTCATAGAAGTAGTGGACCAGGTCTTCGTCGCACTCAAACGTCCATGTAGGGGGCACATATCTAATCCATAAACAATCCATTATCTACTGCTGAGAAGATTCCATTACAGAATCTATTATCCACTGCACAGAATTTCCATCACAGAATACATTATTTACCGCTGACAAGATTCCATAAGAGAATCCATTATCATCTTTTTATCTACCAAAACTTCAAAAGCTTATAAAGGTGCATATTACTCACTGTGGGACAGATTCTTAATAAGGCATTAATTGGGTCATTAATATGGTATTGTCTGAGGGCAAAATGGTGATTTACATTTGAGAATCAGATCCATGACCACAGAGGGTTTGGTGATTCACACAGAAGCCACATCTCCCTGCCAATCCCCCTCGCCCCTGTCTTACCTGAGTTTCTGGACAGCAGCCTCGTCACGCTCTGCAATTTTTGGTCTGGAGCCTAGGTGTAGGGCGTACTCCGCATCCACCACCTGCTCCCACCTGGGGGTGGGGGGGGGGCAACAATCAAAAAGTCATGTTTCTAAAGTAGCCTGCTATCAACACAATGCTTATCAACCAAGCAACACTGGAGACCTGTCCTATGCACAAACATTTCAGAAAATGCAGGACTCCCAAGAGCCACGTAAGATCAGGTGTACACCATATGGATCTACTGGAGGCACTAATGCACTACTACCATTTTTCCCAAAATTAGGCATTTTACAACACGTGAGAGACAGATGGGCAGTCAGACCTGGTGCAGGGCTTGTGGTCGTAGCCGAAGAGCTGCTGCTGCCTGCTGACGGTGTCCGGGGACTCAACGGGCACCAGCCGGTCGCCCCCCTCTGTGTGCTTGCACACCAGAATCCAGCCCTCGTCCACATCCAGCCCACTGCGGTGCTCCTCCAGCTGCTCCTACCCAGGAAAGCATGGAACACCAAAGACAGGCTTAAAGCTGCTCTGCCATCCACTCCACCTTCACCACCACAACAGTGTTTCCCTCCAGCTTCCACATGACTTCAGCCCAAAAAAAAAAAAAAGCTTTACGTCTGGACCTCCAGCTACCACCAGAAGGGTCACCGGTCACAATCCCCCAACAGCCTTACCAACACCAACAGGCCCTGTAATGTGTTCATCACTATTACAGCGTAACTATCATTAAGTGAATATCATTGCCCCAGACACAGATAAGGAGAATGGCCCTTTGTCCCCTTCAGTGTGTTTATCCAGGATGTGAAACTGAATTAGCTGAACACTTAACAAACTGCTGTCAACTGTAGCTTCAGGGAGGCAAGAATGGCTGTGTGGACGAAAGCTCCCAAGCCTTTCTGACCCACAAGCAATGCAAATCAAAAGCAAATTATATACATTGATTTCAAAGAACAGGCAGTCGGATGAGAAGGAGAGCGACAAACAAAGGCCAGCAGACATTAGGGCGAGATCTCTTATGTACAGGAGGAAAAAAACACTGGAAAAACTGTTATTTAGTTTTTGGATACCTTTAAAATAAAAACAGACAGTTTGATTTATATAACTGGCTGCCGCCTGTAACTCAAAGGGAAGATATAGCTGTGGATATGTGCATTGGCTTGACAAAAATTTATTATTTTTTTAAATTGAACAATTTGTATTTTTTTCTGTTTTACAACTGAGGTACAATTATAGAGAGAAGAAGAGACACGTACATTTTGGTTATTTGAGAAGCCTCATAAATCGACAGGGCCCCGGTTAGGACATGTGGGGCCCTTTAAACTGTTTACATAAATCGAAATATATAAATATTATTTTGTCTTGAATCGAACTGTGCAAGTATTGGTTTTGTGGAGTGAGAAGTTGCTGTCTGATGAAATTTCTCTGTAATACAAGTAAAATGACGTCATACACCAGGAAGTAAAGTATTTCCAATCTGTTCACCACTTGGAATTTACCTTATTTATTTTGACCCATAGGCCATAACTGTTGCAATATTCTTCGCCTGTAGTCCGGATACATGTCCCCTTCTTTGGCTCGATGTTAAACTTGCATAGTTTCTTACTCTGCAGCGCTTGAGAAGGGCTCTCCCAAACCGAAATTATGGTCTTTCCAACTGAAGAGTTGCCGGATGACGAGCAAGATGATACATTCGAGTTGGACGACGAGTCTTTGCAGATTTTGTAGCATGCTTCCTTTGGAACGAAGCAGAGAGACTCGGGGAGGGGTTCGCTGCTCCTGAAGCATTCAATACACTCGTTCAGAAAACGAATCCTTCCCAGCAGAACGTGAGGGTTGTCGCCCGGTGACATCTCTCAAAGTGGCTAGTTTAGCTGTGTATAAACAGAGTTGAGTCGCCGTCACCTGACATTAGACTTTGGGCTTTGTTTCCCTTTGTTTTTCCTTACCAGTAAGCTCCTTTTTACTATTTCACAAACAAGACAAATATCTATCGGTGGCTAGCAAAACGTTTAAACTAGAACATTCTCCTGTATTTGTTACCACGGCACAAGGTAGCTTGTTAACACACAATTTCACTACGTATGGTTGATCCGCCTCTGTGTACCTTTTGCTGATGTGTTTTCCTTTTTAGGTTGCCGACCGTGTCGCTTGGCATTGCTACACTCGACCGCTGGTTGAGCTTCCGCCCCACTGAGCAAAGGTAGCTAGCTATCTAGCTAGCTAACTGCCCTGTGCAAATTCGCTGCATTTCTCAAACTGATTGCCGTATTTACAGTAATTCTTTTACTATTACAAACTCTCAAATCCACATACAGCTACAAGTTTCCAGGCAGTGTTTATGAACATCAAATCCCTTTCCTTTGAAGCTTACCATCTACGTTTCTGTCCTTCAGAAAAATGTTATAACTATGATAAGATATGACTATGATCAGGTTTTAAGGGTTCAGATACATTAAAGTAAATGCATTTTCCTGTCTGCGATAGTTCCCCTGTATAATAATGTGTAGTTCTCGTACCTCAATGTTTACGGTAAATTATACGTCCTTCAACATGTGACTAAGCACCCTGCCCTTTTCCTGGTCCGGTGAGGGAGTTCCGGCTACCGTCTAAATTGCGAATTGTGAAGTTCCGGAAAATGAAAGTTTGTTTCAGCGATACAGTTGAATAAATGCAGAAATGTACACATAAATTGTTGATAGTTCATCCTGAAGGTTTGTTTGAAGCCGTGTCAGATTTGCCAGTGTGCTTTAAAAGTCATATCACATAAAAATTGGGAAACATTTGAAGGACACAACACATCAAACCACGTGAGACACCCCTGAGGATTGCAATGTAGTACCAGAATAGCCTATTTCAATATGGCCCAAAGAATCATACGGACCATAACTGGAAAAGTGAAATGTTAAAGTCTTTGACAGTTGTACTCTGAAATTACTTTTCCAGCAATTAAATATACTGGATACTCATTAAATACTGAATATTCAATATAGTGATCAGTTTTTTTTCAGTGATAACTAATCTAAATCAAAATGACCAAATGGCAGTGATAACCTTTAAAATAAACCAAGTGAGACTACATGGCAAAACATGCAGATTGCACTAGAAATACACAACAATGCATTGCCAGAAAGCAAAGTTCTCGACGAACGACATTTAACTGACCTATCTGTTATTTTTCATTGCTCATCTGTAACATCCTTAGAAGCCTTATCCAGCGGTTGTCGGAGCTGGGAGACCACCATATGCGCTGGTTTTCATTCCAACCACGTTTGAATTCTACTAAGCTGCCAGTCGTATACTTCAGAATCAATCCCTTATTTCACATCCCAGTACTTTTAATCTCTTACTTTAGGAATTTTCTTGTGCTATAGCCAAATGATTAGTTCACATAGAGGACACATGTTTATTAGTTCAATTATAGACTAACAGGAGAATCGGTGGAGCCCCAATTAGTGAAAGTACTGTGGACAGCTGTATCACTGATGATGCAGATGATTAAGAATTCAAATGAACGAGCAAACGACAATGAGCCAAACCTTTGCATTTTATTAAAATAAACGTAAAAAAAAAAAAAAAAAAACCACAGAGCCTCAACACGAGTACAGCAACCTTAATGTATCAAGACATTGTGTTTGAAAAACCCAGCATACCCCCAGGACCAAGTTTGAACAGCCTAGCCAACAATAACCTCATCACCTGCACTCTGCAAGCGGGTATTCCACTAAGATGCAGCAATATCTGATAGCAAGACTTACATATAACCCAATATGTCCATAATACAAGCCAGACTACTTCTGTACAATCCTTAATGTGTTAAATTAATTCACCAAATGCCTTTCAAGAAATTAAAGCAAAGGATAAATCCAGTACCTGAAACATACCATATTTTCAAATAAATTAAATAACTAATTTCCGCCACGCATTGACACTCAAGTTCCGTCCAAATTCTGCCACTCACTGACTTCTCGTTATTACTCGCGATGCACGGTGACTTCAAACCTGTCCGTGAGCCTTTGCGCTTCCTCTTTCTAGCCAGCGCCTGAGAATGGGTACGTTCTTCTTGGAAGCGCCGGTGTGACAATCTGTGGTCATCTTCTGCTTTAAATGGGAAATATGGTATTTTAAGATAGATAATTGCTAAATATTAATGTTGTGCACCCACATCTGACGGAATTGCATGGTTTTCGTGTAGAATTGTAATTTTGTCGGGATGTTCTAAAATCTTTGAGGGCTAGCTACGTCTCTCAAGATGGCCGCTCGCTTGGGTTTTCTTTGGGAGAAAAATGATTTTGCATTTCGTATTTTAGGTTTTGTTGCATGTCACTGTGCATTAATGAATTACCAAATCACAGTGGCATATCAGTTGAATAGCTGGTTATGTGGTTTGGGGTGTTTGCTGCCGTGTAACGGACTGTATGAGTCTGGAAGTTACACTGTTCTCTGGGCCGCAAGTTGGCCATGCTTGAATTCTGTAGTATTAGCTAGCTAAGTGACTAGAAGATACTGATTGTTGAGACAAGAAAGGTCAGTTTTGGACAGATCGAAAATACATACCAACTAGGTGTTTGGCGAGCGAGTATAGATATTTCTTTACACGTAGGGTATAAGGTGCGAGAATTGAGACAACGTTATGAGCGGTTTAAGCTAGCCCTCATCCCTATTACAGTCTGATGTATGGTAGCACTTGGCAGACGTTCGCTATCCACTACGTATGTTAGTAAAAGAAGGAATTGAGTGTGCATGATGAATGTTTTTATGCGGAATCCGATTTTAAAGTGCGGATAATCACCTTGGAGAACTGAACACTCAAGCCCTTCACGGAAGCGTCCGACGCTTTGTTGTGGTCGTCGGGTTGCTGATCCAGTTGTTTGAATGTTCACCAGGTATCTCCAGGGACAACTGGCACAAGCGCCGCAAGACCGGTGGGAAAAGGAAGCCCTACCATAAGAAGAGAAAGTATGAGCTGGGACGCCCTCCCGCAAACACCAAGGTAACGTGGGGGCAACCACGTGTTTTAATAGTTGCACCCAGCCGCATGCTTGCGTTAAATTTCTCTATGGGCATTGTGAATGATGTAAACTTTACCTTAGGTAGGTTTTGTTTTGACCGTTTTGGTCAATGCTTTGGACCTACCAATGCTAGGATTTGTCATAGTTACACTGACACATTGCCAAGATTCTTTGAGACAAACATACATTTGCATGTGTACTTCACTACCTCAGTAGCCTGTACTTGGTAGTTAACTCTTGTGCTAGTTCACTGGTTTTCAA
This sequence comes from Albula goreensis, assembly GCA_022829145.1. Lineage (NCBI taxonomy): Eukaryota > Metazoa > Chordata > Actinopteri > Albuliformes > Albulidae > Albula > Albula goreensis. Next base: position 22,471,747 of record CM040764.1, on the reverse strand, counting down.
ATTCAATCCTCTGGAACGTTTTTTTCCCCCTGTTAGACTGTTTAACATTGTGAACTGTCTCTCTGAAAAGAATAATTTTCCTTACAACAGTGTGTATTTGACTGAGTCCTGTGATGGGAACATGGGAAATGTAGTCATTGCATGCATTTCCATTTGTATTGCTTAAACAAGTAAAATTTACCTAAAGGCTCGAGTGTCCAAGAACAGTTGACGGCTTGTTACAACTCAGGGATTGCAACTATGGTCCCTCCACAAACAAGGATTGATTACCAGTGGGCTAGTTTACTAAGCATGTGCAGTTAAAACTTGAATCACATTTTGATGTTGTCAAGCACCATCTTGCCATGTGTCTCTAAGTTAAATGTGCCTTCTCCCTTAGATTGGTCCTCGCCGTATCCATACCGTAAGGGTCCGTGGTGGGAACAAAAAGTACCGTGCTCTGAGGCTCGATGTCGGCAACTTCTCTTGGGGATCAGAGTGTAAGTAGCTTGATTTCTGTGCTTTTATTGATTTTTGTGGTGCTAATTAGCTGCAAATGTTCAGCTGCTGATATTCAGCTGCTAATGAGCAAAATGAGAAGCTACTAGTTAACATGCTGAGGAAATCAAACATGCTGGTCTTTCACTGATGATAACTTTGTCCAGTTCTGCTACTGAATGCAAGTGATGAGATTTAAGACTCTGAGGAAGACTAATGGAGATTTCCTTATGTCAGTGCAGGGTAATAAAGTGCAGTTTCAGGCAATGTATATGTTAAAATAAAATGTCCCTACTTCAACTGTGTAAAACTGGGACTTGTAGATTTAAACTGCCAGGAACTTGTAGAATTCTTGTCTTGCTTGAGGAAAGTTTCAGCTTCGTTCCTTGCTACCCACAGGATGCAACTCTGAAATGTGTGTTTTGTTTGTAGGCTGCACTCGCAAGACCAGGATTATTGATGTGGTCTACAATGCCTCCAACAACGAGCTGGTGCGAACCAAGACACTGGTGAAGAACTGCATCGTCCTCGTTGACAGCACACCCTACAGGCAGTGGTATGAGGCCCACTACGCAACTCCTCTCGGTCGCAAGAAGGGAGCTAAACTGGTATGTATAGATTTGCTTGTTTTGGGGGGAGAAAACACAAACTAAGGTCCTGCTGGATCTCTTTGGTAGAATAAATCATGTAATGACTTACGACTGAAGTCTTTCAGTGATGATAACTTTGTCCAGTTCTGCTACTGAATCCAAGCGATGAGATTTAAGACTCTGAGGAAGACTTTTAAGATTTCATAACTTTCATTGAAGCATAAGCATTGGAAACCTTGTCAGGCTGAACTGCGTGTGGTTAATTTCAGACTCCTGAGGAAGAGGAGGTCCTCAATAAGAAGCGGTCAAAGAAAATCCAGAAGAAGTTTGACGAGCGCAAGAAGACCTGCAAGATCAGCACCCTTTTGGAAGAACAGTTCCAACAGGGCAAACTGCTTGGTGAGTGCCCTTATTCTGTGGAGGAGGGGTGCTACATTCTTTGTCTTCACATGATGAAATCTTATCCAGTTCTGCTACTGAATCATCTACGATGAGCCTTTTCTTTCTGATGAAGACCGATTTTTGACTTTTAGGATAAGCAGTTAGGGATGGAAGGGCATTAACCCTCTAACTTGAAAGCTGATACTACTCTTTACAGGTCAGGCAGTGATTGACTGACTAGGGGGTATGGATAGTTCAGTTTTAAAACCTGCCATTTTTCCTTCCCAGCCTGCATTGCCTCCAGACCCGGACAGTGTGGCAGAGCTGATGGCTACGTCCTGGAAGGCAAGGAGCTGGAATTCTACTTGAGGAAGATCAAGGCCAAGAAAGGCAAATAAATGTATAGAGAAGTTTGATACCACATCAATAAAACATACAGAAATACCCCATTCAATGCATCCTGTCTTATTTTTTTTTGTGGTTTGGGTAAGTGAACACAGGAGAGTACTCCAATGTTGGGAAAGTAAAGTTGTAATCAGCTTTGCACTGCTAAGTGACTGGCTTGCCCTTTCCATTGGCTTTCCAATCTCATTCCAGTGCTAGATCAACCCTCAGTTTGCAGAAGGGCTGGGCTAGATAACTGGCTCCTCCCTTTCGAAGGCTGAGAACAAGCTGCATGGTTGCACATGCACCCATTGTTAAAGGTAATAAATGATTGATTTGGTTGAGTGACCAACATGTAACTTGATCATTAAAGAGTTTGAAACATAATTTTGTGTGTTGTGTTCAGTGGGATGGTGTTTTAAATGAGGTGCATCCAGGAAGTCATACAGAGATGGACCCTTTTACCAAGTGAGGAAACAGCCAGACAGGTTAACTTTGAGGGCTGTAGGGAGCTGAAGGTATATGTATTTCAGTGTAACACTTGATCACATTTTCCTTGTTAAATTAAATTTTATTCACATTACACAAACATCACTGGAGGATTGAGAAGGTTTGGCAGCTGGAACACAGTGCTACCACAACTGGTTACAACCTCCCAGATCAAAACTCAGATACAGCAACTGAACCTGAAAACCCCCTCAGATTATGTGCTGTGTGTGTGTACAGCTGTTCCCCTCCACACTACAATCACTCAATGTTAGCATGTTGCATTATGGTTCTCCCATAATCGTGATGTCCAACTTCATGAAGATTTAATATGCTGGCTTTTATTCCAGCCCATCCTTAAATCAATTCCATGGTAAATATAAGTTCACACAATTTATATAAGATGAATACAGTTGTGGTCTATTCACCATTGTTTATGGCTAAATTAAGGCAAAATACATGTAGCCCTGAGTGGTGTACTTTACACATTGCTGTTATAAATTCAGTTTTCCAGTTTGAAGGGAACCGTTGTGTTCAACACATCTAAAGAAAATCAAATCGATCCATGAAAATGTTTGTAGTACTTTTAACATGTTTGCTTTGAGTCCTAAAAATATGAAATAAAATATTAAAAATATTTTGAATGGCTCCTCAAGTCTAGTTATTACAAGATGGTTAATGAGGACTCCAGTTGAGTTAGATTTTGAATAGTTTACACTAATTTGCTGAAATTCTGGTGAGCAGTTGAGGCTACTGCTAAGCAGTTTTGGTGAGAATACAGTGACAGTGATGTGGATCTGGGGCAGCAGTAGGTAGAAGGTTGATTGCCTCATTGGTCTTCTCACCCTCTCCGGCTTCTTCATCTATGCACTCTGAGACTTCCAGGTCAGGAGTAATGCTGTCTCCACGGAGACGCAGCAGTTGAATTCCCCGAGCTCCCCGGATGTTGTTCTGGTGGCAGGCCACTGGGGGGCGGAGACAGGGAGATAGTGCTCCACCGTGGGTGTGTGGATGCGAGGGGTCACAGAGGTCTCCACAGTCTGGAGGTGCAATGAATCTGTACTCATCCTGTTCAAAGGACAGCAGCATGTTAACCACAAACACCACAGGCCAAGTTCTATGTTCCATGAGCATGTTTCCATGACGACATTCGACAAAGCAGTAAGCTGGGAGGCATTCTAAACCATTTTCTCTTCCTGGTCACCAGGCTGACCTCTGAACAGCTGACCTTGGCGTTATTAAGTGAGAGGGTGTGATTTGAGTACTTCCTGTATCCAGTCCATCTCACTGAACACAGATCAACCATCATATTATAAAGGATAAAAAAAAAAAAAAAAAAAACAATCCTGTTTGACTGCAGGAGTTGAGCCCCTGATACATTCTTCCCAAAAATGTTAGATGATACAACACTACTTTTGAGAGAGTGACATTCATAAGCTGATAAATGGCACTTCTCCACTTCTACCAAGGTAATAAAAATGAGCTCCTTGAGGGAAGCATGTCTGAGAGGGAAGGGCCATGCCTGGGATAGGATGCAGTGACTCTACCTCATGTCGTACGTGGATCCCATGAAGGGTTTCAGTTTCTCTGCAGCAGTGGCCAGGGAGTAGGGGACGGCGAAGCCTTCCTCTGTCCAATTTTTATCCTTCTCAGTGGGCGGTAAATTCTGATACATGTCATCCACAGCCAGCATGGACACCTGCACCCAAAACCAATAAGCAGCTGTGTCTAGATTTGACCAGTAGCCAAACAAATTATATTTTGAATCAATCAACACTACATCTGTATGACAAAAATATGGCAGAAACCCTGACCTGAAAGTTTCGGTCGATCAGCTGATTTGTCTCAAAGTCATCGTCATCCTCTCCGAAAGGATTGATGATTTGTTCTCCCACCTAAGTTTTTAAATGTTGAAAATATATATCTTTCTTCTTTTAAAAAAATCAGCAAACAAAACACATTTGAAAAAAATGTACTACAGTACATTTTTACCTTCAGCCAGCCAGCATAGAAGAAGAACTGCAGCAGTGTGAACACAGGAATGTACATATCCAGCTCATGACCCTTGTGTCCCTTGGCAGGGTTCAGAAACTGCCGTCCAATAAGGCAGGAGGTGAAGAAGGAGTACACTGCAAGGGTGACCACCTGGAGTGGACATAAACATGTGGTCGTCTCATCAGTGAAGGTAGAAGGAGGTGTTGTAAATCCCATAATAGCAGGAGCCAACTACGCTGTCAATCACACACTTCTTTAAATCCAACAAAAGGTTTTTCTTTCAACAGAAAAGGCCACAATGATTGGTTCATATCAGCCAGATACTAGAAGCTCCACCCATTAGTGGTGACATGAGAATTCATTCCCTTTTCCAAGTCTTAGGGGCTGAGGGGATTTAAGTTGTTTTAATTGGCTTATATTTATAATATTTACATTTTAACATTCAAAGAGCATTTATAAAAACAGCTGGAACAACCAAAGGGGCAATAACAACACACAAGGAAATGGGAGCGCTCTAAAGTAAACATTGTATAAGTTATTCTTGGAAGGAAGTCTGAACAAGCAGACATTGCCCTGTGCAACCTCCAGCCCTCAGAGAGACAGGAGGCCCTTCCCATGCTCACCCAGAGCAAGGTGTGCCGTTACCTGAGTGTACACCAGTGGGATGCTAATCCAGTCATAATGGAAGAGCAAGCTGCACTTGGCTCTGTAGTTGTTGAGTTCCTGGGGGAAGCGTGAGAAAGCAGTGTGAAGTACAAACCATGCTGATGCAGAAGACACAACGACATGTGCATGGTGCCGGGCGGGGGCTATAAATATGTGCTGTAATTTATACATGATAAAAACAAAATGTATAAAAAATAATCTAATAACAGCCAAGGATATGCAATTGAAGCACATGTGAAATTTAGTACAGGGAAAAATCAAGGCAACATCTGTCCTTATCCCAAATTTTATGGAGGGCACTATGTTGCATGTATATCTGCTATTTCCATTCCAAAATCTTAAACAATTCAAGGTTAATGTCAAACTTTGGTATAGTCAATGATAACAACAATAACAATAATATTATCTTACATCCATTAGCAGCCTCAGGGCTATGTCGTCTCTTACTCTCCCGTCCCTGCGTGCCTGAGCCGCCAGGTTTGAAAACCATGTCAGTGGCATCCAGTACTTATTGAAATCAGAATACAAATGATCCAGTTTCCTGTTTTCTTCTCGTGTCATAAAGCCTGAGAGGCAAAAGGACAAAGTTTATATAAAATGGCAAAAAAAGGAGAGAGGCCTATAGACTTGTCCAATCTGAGTGAAAGAGCATTCAAATGAATTAGGATATCTGTACCACTTAAGGCCATGTATCCTTTTAAGCCCACTAATAATGTTGGATATTATATTAAAATGTACTATAAATAAAACTTAAAATGGAGATTGATCTTTGATTTTATGTACACTTTTATTCCACAAACTGGGGCCACATGGAAAACATATACATTGGGCTTAAATGATAGGCCTACACTTAGCCTAAACAGGCCAGTGACCCTCTGTGCTGGTTTTGATCTTAACAATAGCAAACACATAATCTGCTTGTACCACCTTTCTTGTACTTCATGAGACATCTTCACAGTCATTAGCCATGTTTCCCTCTAGAGTGTAGGTTGCACAGTGCAAGACTTTAACCAAAAAAAAAAAAAAAAACTCACCTCACTGAGTTTGTGGTAACATGTATAGAGGTAGGCCTATTGCACACCTCACTGCTCTGCATGTTTTTCTGGATTCTGGCTACATTTTATGCTGATACACACCCAGAGGGGTACCATGTAGGGTGAGGTATTGATTGAAGGGAAAGATATGGTCTGACGGAGTATTCAGATCTGCCAAGAGTCATTTTTACAAGAATAAAGCTAATAGAAGCATATGGTTGTAATTTGACAGCACTGGGATGAAATTTCCTTGCATCCTACATTACTGTTGCTAAAAAGACAACAAAATACCTTGCCTGTTTTACCCTTTGACAGAACCAGCGGGAGAAAGAAAAAGAACAAAATCCTTGCCCTAAATCATTTAAGACGTTTGGTGGGCAGCCTAGCCTACACTTTAAATAACGTCACACATTATAGACTGACAGGTGAAATCAATGGCATTTTAACTGATGAAATTGTGGACACCTGGCCACTGAAACGAAAGCTACGTTTGCTGACGAAGACTTTCTGGGAAAAAGCAATTATGGCAACAAGCCCAACCTGCACACAAGGTTAATATAATAATGGCAGAGCTTAAATCTAAGACACTCCCAAGACAAGAGTTTGAGAACCACTGAAATACATTAATCAACAAACAAATTGCCACCTAGCACTTAATGACCAATTAACAACTCATTACACATTAACTCACCTCAATGTGTTAGTTTGGCTCAGAGCTGATTCTGCAATTTCAGGTGATCACAAAAACAAGCATTTCCTGTGACTCTCCAGAACCACAACGTAAAACCATGGTCTTAACAAATTTACACTCCCAAGCGATTACATAAACATCTGTATACATCTGAAATGACCTCCTTAAATCTGACACCAATCTATGGGCCCGCTCTCACCTGCCTCCACGACGTGGTCCAGGGTCGGGAAGCGTTTGCGCACGCGCGTGCTGATTGAGCGAAGGATGAGCACAGAGGACAGGTTAGCGTATCTCATCAGCGTGCGTCTCAACAGTCGCCCTCTCTCGTCCGTCCCATGGACATTCCCAGACACCACCATCATAAGATTGTCTGGCAGCGGGAAGCTAGTGTACTGACCCCACCAACGATTAAAAGCCAGGGTCACATAGAAACCTAAAATAATAATAAAAATGTATTAATCTTAGGTGTACTTAGGAGGAGGTAAAATATGATAGTAAGGTAAACCACAGCATAATGGGTTTTTAATGGACATTTTAATAATAGCCGTGTAATTGGCCACAAAAAAAAAGCCATTTTTCAACAGCATAGTCAATTGTTAGCCATGCCTTACCCAATACGAATGACATTGGAATGAGATTGGTGAATTTGTCACAGTAAATGGCAGTCAGCTCAAACAAGCGCTCCTGTTTTGGAGTTAGACAGAACCTGTGGAATTCATAGAAAAATAGGAGCTGCATAATGTTAGTATTATGACTGTCTGCTTGTATATGTATATTCATATTTTATAACATTATTAGTGTTCTTGATATCCCATGTGTTCCTTGCACTGCTTTGGCAGTACAAATGCAAATTTTGTCATGCCAATAAAGGTACTTGAATTAAACTTTATTCAACAGTGGCTATAACCATCCTGTCCCTGTTCTGGAATCAGTCTAATGACAGGCAGAACCACTTTGCTTAAACTGAAAAGTATAATATCACTGTACCTGTAAATAATACTAAAAAAGCAGTACAGCGCACTAAAGACCAAAAACTCTTTGTACAGCAGTTTATAGATGCTTCCTTTCCATCTGAAGAGCAGTTTTGAGAAGCCAGCAAACCTGGCATCTGCCACCTCGAGGGTATAGGAGACCGTCATAGCTCAGGTCACCACATGCAGTGAAACTGGAGTTCCTGAAAATAAAAAGGACAATATCTTTTTTCATGCTTTGAGACAAACCTCTGAGACTGATCCCATACATGCATAATCTGTCTCAAATGTTTAAAATTATTCTGAAATTACACAACCCCTGCCCCCAAAAAAAAATATTTATCAACACCCAGTTCATTAACACTTCTGCCTTTTCAGACATGTCTCTCAGAAACAAAATGGTACAACAACCCTAACAGCATGATCCCTCTAATTTGACAGATGGCTGATCACCATTTGGACATAAAGCAGGGTCTGTACCCATAATTTACACACCCAAAGAGGCCGGAGAGAAGGATCTGGGGGTCCCTCTTACCTGCAAGGCTGCTGTCCTCCTCCTCTTCTCCTCCACTGTTTGTCAAGCCTCAGGAAGGGAACCCTTCTCCAACTTCTGCTTTTATCCATCTACCTCTCCTATGCTGCAGCATTCTCTCCTCATGGAATTGTCCTTGCCCATTGGTAATTTATGGGCTTTAACACCAAAGTGTTATAAAAATATTCATACACAATCAATGCTTGCTGGGTGTGGGAAACAGCCACATACGACAGCAAAGTGTACGTTGGTATTGAACCTGGTTGTAACAGAGACACCTGTTGTTATCTATTTCTGGAAGCTCTTGTCGATGCTGGTTTAAAAAATTACAGTGGAAGCAAATTTACAATATTGGAGGTAACACAATGTAGCTTTGGTTTGATTTTATTCTCCTAAAAATACCCTGTATCAGAATTCCATTAGAAGAGCATGCACTGAAAAGCTATTTCAATGACTGAAGTTAAAATGCAATTTTCTCCAAATATTTTGTATTGTTTTTATAATCTGATTTTCCTGTATTTCTTAAGATATATTTTGCATTACATTTTCATCTGCTTTTTAATTTGGCAATAAACATATTCCCAGATTACAATACATAAATAAAACCTGGGAATGAGGAGCTTTACTATAAAAAGCCACAAAGAGTATCACTTAATTGGTGGGGTGAAAGATGAACATGTCAATGACTAAAGACAGAAACAACAGTTAGTAGCAGATTGCCAGTGTGAACACAGCTAAATGTTACCTCCATCAGTTTTCTTTTGACTGAGAATATTGAGGGGACACTGCATGAAAACCAAGATTATCTTCCCAAAGAAGTAAACCAGAACAGAGGCCTCTATTGTGACTGCAAAATAACTCCGCAATGTCAAAGTTCATACTTCCCCTTTGGTCACAGTTTACAGAAGCCCTAGGTTTACACTGTGCATTGTTAACTTTCTCACCAGGCCCATGCTAATTCTGCCTCTGCTTGGAGGTATGATATATTGATACTGGGTTATTTAACTCAATGCTGTCATCAATGCTGTCAGGTGCACTGATATCTGTGTGACTTCTCTGTGGTGTGGACAGAGTGCATGTGTCACACATGTTTTTGCATGTGATCCAGCTCTCCTCCGAGCTTGCCGATGTAAGAGGTTGCCTTGCTTGTTTTCCCCACTAATATGACAAACACACTAACTGAAAAGAGTATTGGAGATGACAAGGCAAAAAAAAAAAAGAAAACAACTAAAATTCTGGAATATAAAGTAAGAGTGCCACATAAGGTTTTTACTTTTGGACCTTTTTCACTGCACCAACCCTTCCTAACAGCACTCAGTGGTACTTTGTCATACTCATCCAAAACTAATACTCCTCATTCAGCAGGGCAGTGAGGTAGGACACAGATGCAAGCAGTGGTATCATTATGGTGGAAAATCTTAAGTACTATACAAAAATCATATGTCCTCTATGGTTAAATATAAACACTCTATAACATCATCATACTGTAGAATCTATTTAACAGTGAATGCACAACTGTATGACAATGAGGATGATGGATACATTTATGAATATACGCCATATATACTACCAGTCAATATTATACAATATGGTGTACAATCTATGGAAAGATGCAGCTCAACACCAGCGATACAATGAAATGTTGATTGTACTTGAACTTGTGCCTTGCAATTTGGGGAAGTACCAGAAAGGTTCAAGCGTTATCTGTAAAGTTGTCACAATTTATGGAATTACAAGACATATATTTATGGCCTCTCAAATAAAAATAAATAGTTGTAACTCACAGCAATCACAAGCATCAACTGGGTCCTTGAAACAGGTAGGGAGATGTTTTTTGTAAATCTACAAATTTTGTAACATCTTTAAGCACAAGAGGAAAATGTAGAGAAAACTTTCCTCCAGCTATAGTCTACCTCTCAGGCTCATTTCCTGTTTTTATCCCAAGTTTCTATGAATGTTTATTTGGTACAGAGTTCATCTCCAAATAACAGAATCACTAAACACTACATCTGAATATTTCCAATGAATACATAAACAAATAAGGTAGAAAAAGGGCCATATTGTTTTAAATTGGAAAAATGCAATATCATAAAAAGGGTTGAAGCAGAGGCCAAATCCTTACAGAAGCTCAACAGGTATCTTCTCTCCCATTAATTCAACTAGAAAATGAAATCGTGTGTGTGTGTTTGCGGTCGACGAACACCAGGTGGCTCTAAAGCCCTAAAACAGTTGTCACTATCCAGCTAACTTTTCAGTACCGAAGGTTCAGGAAATCCCAATTCTTTGCACAGTTCCGGTCATTTAGGACACAGCTCGTTGCCATGTTTATACAAAACTCTCTTTGGTATTGTTCCTCTGGGCTGTACTGCCTCTGATACCAACATCAAGAGCTCAAAATGTTCATTTACCCCAACTGTGCTGACAATATCAAAACCTATCCTTTCATACCTTACATATTTCATATCTGTATCTATTTATGTAATCTTAACAACAAAATTTACCAGCAGCATTTCAATATAACATCCTGTGTAGAAAACAGACACTAAGTGAAAGTTTTGCTGGCACTCGTAACTTATTTGATGGTAAACAGCAAGTCGACGGCCACTTATGTAGCCTCTTGCACATTTGGCACATCTTAATGACACCCTAACAAACAGCATACTAAACGATAAAATCAAAAATAGGCTAGCTTTCATACTTCTTTCGCAGATTATACCTCATTTTAACTGCAAAATTCGCCTATCGTTCAAGGGTTCGTAGCAGTTGAAATAGTCGGCTGGCTGTTCTCTTCCACGGCCTTTGGCATTTTGGCTGGTAGACGCCGCTGGTCAGGCTTACGGAGGGTACCTTCTGAGAGAGGCCCTTTTATCGGGAGGACAGAGGTGGCACACAGACGCGGACGGTAGAGGCCCCCGGATCACCGTTACATGGGAACAATGGCAGGTTTTCATGGGAGCACTCGGCACCAGCGGGCCTTTTTCTGCTAAAAACGGTCACAGGGGTCTGGGTAGACGGGACTTATACAGAGAAAAGCCAATCTGAATGCCCTGGTACCAGTTCCTCTTCCCCTCCTTCGAACAGATGCTGTAGGAATTTCAAACCATTTTAAACCCAGCTTAGCATTGTTTAGCCAATTAGCCAACGAGCCAATGAGTGCATTTGCTTAATTACTTTCTGGTACACGCAATGCACAGTGATAGGCTAATGCAAAAGAATAGAGGCAGGAGTTCAAAGCATTCCTATTACAAGTGTAAGATCAATCCAATGCCTGCAGTCCCAGTGAGATGGCATTGCTTTCGCTATGATCAGAAAGCCGAGTGAATTAGTTCCAGTGCCCAGGTAACTCAATGCTATAATTGTAAACTTTCACATCGGGTGAAATCGGAGCTCGGTTTCCGCCCGATGATGTAAATGCTGTTTCAGCATGTTCTTGGAGAGCACGGATATGGATGGCTTGTGAAGCTGTATCGAATTATACTGTTCTCATTCACTGTTCCATCATAATGGAATGAGTAATTCTTATATTATGGTGATAATCATTATTATATAGAACAGAGGCGTATTATTATTACCATTATTAAGAATAATAATAATCACAACAACAATAATGACAATAAATGCATACTCATAATAACAGCAACTACCCAATTTTAGTTCATCAGCCTACTGCAAAACCACATAGTAAGCAATCATCAGAGCACTTATGGATTAACATTTTATTTTTCACCCTACAACTTTTTAACAAGTAGCTATGTATAGAATATACATTTCATTTACAAAATCCTCATCAGTCAGTCAGATCAGTGCCTTTAGTAAAAACAGTGCATCACACAAGCTTGCCATGTATTTGTGCAAGAGTCCAAGGATAATGAAAGTTGTCCCAATTCACTGGGAACACAAAAAGCAGAATCTAAATGTTCTGTCATCAACTTTAACAGATTTAAAACTTTCTAGGGGACTAGCTAGTTCTCTCCTGTTATAACACTGCTGTGGAAATTCACATTTAAGGAAAGGATACTTTTACTAAGACTCGGTGGAAATGTTTCTCTGTTGCCGAATATTTATTTTCTTAAAAACTGAGAGATGGAGGCCCAGATACAGTCCAAAACCACATCACACTATATCCAATATCCCATCTTTCCACAGGCAAAGAAGCTTCAGAATAGGTATAACAAAATACCAGTGTGTATTTATCACATTGTTTGCCTGTAACACTATGACATAAACTTTTTTCAGCTATCTGCTAAGATGCAAATATGTGGCTTTCAGATTAACGTCTTCAATGGAAATGAAAGGAAGAGTACCACAATGGAATTTTGTGTGTGAGACAATGCAGCTTGGTTATTTTTAAATTCCAGGAACTTCCACACCTTCTCCCTGGAGTCAAATTAGCTTAGAAAACTTTGCCTGCGCACTGCTCACTGTCCACTGCAACGTTTTATGAAATGGTGCAGTCAAACAGCGGTTCGGCCATGAGCCTTTTTTGGGAGGTCAAAGTGTGTGCGTAGGAGGGGGGGCCGAGGTGTTGTGAGGTGCTGCAGGGTTTGTTTTTTCTTTGCCCTTCAGCGCATGCGCTCACAGCTCACCTCGCACATTACCCTACATGGATGGCCGCTTATCTCCACCACTGTTTTCCATCGGCCCCCTTCTGCTGACCCAAACTGATCCGGGTACGGGAGATGTTATCTACAGTAAGCAAGCTTTGACAATCAGCTGCGTTCCATCGCAGGGGTGGATTTGAGCGCAGGGCTTTTACAGGCTTTTGTGTGAAAGAACGGGCCTGCTCAGTCAGGGTATCACCTTAAAGCATGTGCTCCACAGGGCTACACATTCTAGAATTCTGGGTAACAATGATGTCACTGTTTGTTAGCGATTGATATTCTTGTTGCATATTCCTTTTAGTGCATACAACAACAATAAAATAAAATGAAATAAAAATAAATAGATTTTTGCCAGCAAATACTTCCAATTTTACAGTGCATGCAAAGGTTGTTTATACAGCTAAGGACTGGTTTCATGTACTACTATATACAGTGTAATAGGTAAAACATGCTGGCTAACCCCAAAGAAAATAAATACAGTGATTTCTATTTGTAATTTTCTCTTAATATATTGCATTATTTAATTTATTTACTTAAGTCTATGACTTAACAACATTGATTTACTGATTGATTACTAAAGGCTCAATGAGATAACTGATTTTTTAAAAGCCTGCCTTTCTGTTGCCTGTGATGAAATTTGCCCGAATGATTACTCCATGATGTTTTTCTCTATCATCCATCCAAAATAATTTAATGTTCCCTTCAATTACATTTAACAGATACCATTTTCTTAAAAAGTACATGGCATTCATTCATCGGGAATGATGCTATTTTATTCGATAAATCTGGTCGCCTCAAATTGCATTGGAAGGCAAGTGGGTTAGTCAAGAATAAACCACATAGATAAATGCATGAACAAACACAGAGCATTGTAATAATTACAAGTCAAACAGGAATGCAAACCGAGGTTTTTGCAAAGGGACGAAAACAGACGACCGCTTTGATTTACAGAGCAAGGCAATGCACAAACTGCATTCTATCATATTTAAATGTGTGACACCGTTGTGAAACGTTTTGTGAAGCAGATTCATAGCTTAACAGAGATAATCGATTAATGACAAACGATACAGATTCCAGTTATGTATTTCCGCCGTCACATTTCTTGAAATATGCAACATCTATATCAACGTTCACTTAACCTGGCCTCATATGAAATCCATCTTGATTTGTATTCCAGGCAAGCATGTAGGCAGCTCACAGCAGCTGTGCTGTTGCTTGGCTGAGGTGGTTGGACTCCACAAGGTTCTGGGGGAGTTCAGGTAAAGGTGTGAGCGAAGGCGTGTGACCGGGGCAACGCCCCATGGCCGTCATCACGACAGGTCCACGCTCTCGTATTCGCAGTCGGCATGGTCAGAGTCCTCTAGGTCGATGCCTGGCACCAGGCTGTAGTACTCTGTGGACTGCACCAGGTAGGCCTTCTCGCGGTCGGCCGAGTCCTTCATGACCTCGGTGACGCTCACAGTCTCCAGGTCGGGCTTGTCCTCCTCAGCCTGGCTCTCCTGGTGCTCTCGGGCCTCTAGGCTTGGAGCGGAGGGAAGCTCCTCAGAGGGGGGTGGCGCTAGGGAATCAGTGGACCCCAGCTTGACCTCTACCTCCTCGTAGAGGTCCCGGCTGCTGCTGAGCAGGTCGGAGGAGGGGCGCATCATCAACTGGTTCTTCAGAACCACTTCCCTCCCTCCCTTCCCAGAAGCCTCGGCGGCATCACCGGCCTTGGTGCGCCCCTGCCGCTCCAAGCCGTTGTGGCGTGCGACAGCCGTCTCGGGGCCCCACTTGGCTGGGCGGAAGACACCCTCTTTCCTCTTCCTCTTCCTCCCACAGCACCAGCACAGCCCCAGAGTGAGGAGGAGGAGGATGGGCAGTAGGATGAAGAGGGCGGTGAGGCCCGGAGTGTGGCACACCTCAGTCGTCTGCACTGACCACACGCTCCGGCCCGCTAGGCCCTTGGGCGAGAAGCAGGTCAGGTTCCCCGCCAGTTGCTGCCAGCTGCTGTCGTTGCCCCAGCGTCCCTGTAATTCCTCCACCAGAGGGCACGCGCAGTCCCAGGGGTTTCCGGAGAGTTCCAGGTGCTCCAGGGTGGACCTGAGCAACCCGCGGGGGAGAGTGGACAGGCGGTTGGAGTCCAGCAGCAGCGAATGAAGGTGGCTGGAGCCGCGCAGGAAGTCCTCCGGCAGCCTCTCCAAGAAGTTTCCTCTAAGATCCAGCACTCTCAAGCGGGTCGCATTGCGCAGGAAGTGCTCAGGAAGAACCTAATCATGTTGCGCCCCAGATATAGCTTCCTGAGCCCAGCTGGCGAGGTGGCAGCAGTGCCCAGGATGTGAGTGATGTTACAGCCCGACAGGTCCAGGATCTCCAGGGTCCCCATGTCAGAGAACAGGCTCCATGTCACACTGCCCAGAGCAGAGCCGGAGTAGTTCAAACAGCAGGATTCTTCATTTAAGAAAACGTCCTGTAAGGATGACTGAGCCAAAATGGTTGCCTGTGGGCACTTGCACCCACCTACTCCAACATCCATTGCCCACAGCAGAAAACCACAAAGATGAATGAGCCCTGAGCAGTGACAGAGAGGAAGAAAGAACGCTGATTTAAATACAGATGCAAACATTCCTGTTTGAGATTAATATCTCTTTCATTTGAATGCATGGTCCAGACAGAACTTAACAACCATTGTGTGTCACAATGTAGCGTTGACAAAAGACTCCAGAGAGAATGATTACAGCATATTATTTCAACATTAACATCATGACCGACTCAAAAAATGTAATGCAACATTGGCCTTGCTTTGAGGTGAATTTCTTAAAATGATTTATTGAGTAGACTTAAGTAAAATCTACTTCCAGAAATGTTTCTTTGATTACAGAAATTTCTACATAATTAGTAATGATGTATGATTTTACTCAACTAACCAAGGAGCGAAGTAAGAAAAAAACAACTAGTGCGGCTTTATATGTTCATTCTCTGACAAAGCTGAGAGGAACTGGCTTTGTTTCATAGGGGAATCGTTTACTGTGAATTTGCATCATGTCGCCTCTCTCTGTTCTGCCATGTTCCTCTCGGCCCCTGGGCAACTGTAATTGCTGCACTGATCCCATGACAGGTGTAAACAAGCCACCAACACTTAGCAACCAAGCTCAGGCCCCCGCACTGTCGTGACTAGCATTGGTGATCACCATGGAGATGCCAAGAGACTAGGGATAGGAGTAGACCACCTGTGCTTGACTTCACCCAAAGATATAAAGACACACAGTAATAATTACACGCAAAGCAGCTGCATGAAACAGTTTCGTAGATACTAGAACCCAATTCACGAAACTATTTAGTGCATGCAAAACTGTTTTTCTGGTGCCAAAGACTAAGAGGGCATGTAACTGGCTGAGGTAGTTTGTATCCTCCAATCACAAATCATACACCTGAAATGGCATGTGCAAAAATTCTAACATGTGCTGCAGGCATTGATATATCTAGCCCTTAGGTGGACTTCATGTGAAAGTGGCTCAGGCTCTACCCTTAAGATTGTCATAAGGTGTGATCTAGATGTACTCTGACATTGCAAAACATTTGACAAATCGAAGTGGTAAAAAATGTCATGCATGTATATATTCTGTAAGTGCGTTAAAACTGGCCTGTGCCTGCACGGTCCTGAAAATCCATAGCCCAAAGGCATGCAGACAGAGAATCTCTGAGACTTTATCAAGATGTACAAAGAGGAAACCAGGGAAAACAAGGAGAGGTCTTCAACTTTGTGTATTAATAACCCTTTCCCGAGAGAAGTGGGCAGCCCTCCAAAGCAGAAGCTGGAGGCAGACTGGTGGAGAAGAGGCTGCGTTGAAAATTGCTTTGTCTGAGCCACACTCCCTTTCCTCCATACCAGCGTGTCTGACGTCTCGCTTCCTCCACGTTCACAATGCGCAACGTGTAAACAGCCGGGGTGGAATGTGCTTATGTCTCCAAACTGCATGCAGGACGCACAGGAACCTCACCCTCTCAAATAATGCCAGGCATGAGTGCAGAGAGGCACGCACTCACTCACTCACACACACACACACACACACACACACACACACACACACACACACACACACACACACACACACACACACACACACACACTCACACACACACTCATACACGCATACACAGACACACACACTCATACACACAGACACACTCACTCACACACACATGCACACACACACAGACACACTCACTCACACACACACTCATACACGCATACACAGACACACACACTCATACACACAGACACACTCACTCACACACACATGCACACACACACACAGACACACACATGCATACTGTATGCCTGTTTGCGTGAGAGTGTGTGGTGTGTGTTGGGGGTTCGAAGGCTAGTGATAAAAGAAAAAGTAAAAACTTACAAAATAAAGCTTCGGCCTCATGTCTAACAAACACTGATCTTGTGTGACTCAGAAACAGAAACAGCTCAGGTATGAATGTCAAGGGCTTATACAGTGTGATGGTTTCCACCCATTACCAAGGAGCCCATTTCAGCCTCTGCACTGCATGGTTTCACCTTAACTGCATATTACAATTCAAAGGAGGCGTTTCTTTCTGTCTTGGCTTTATTTTCATAAATTGTACTTCGAGTTTAAACAAGAAGCTTGTGAAGGCATATAAAAAAAGAGAACACAGCCCTTCTTTGTTTGTTTAAGAAAGATAAGGCCAGGCTCCTCCAGGCCTTTGATTGATCTGTAAATCACAGAGGCAGAGTTTCCATCGGCAACACACTAAATCCAATGTTTATAAGATTCAACGTTTATTCATAGCCTTCAAACCTATCCACCCGGGGTGACTTCAGCTTCAGGAAACACGCAACTGCCTGAACATCCTGTCCTATCATTATGGAAGTTTCACGGAGGTATAAGAAAAGGTTACCTCGGGGCCAGCTCATATCGATTCTGTGAACATTTGGAACCTCAGTTTCGCAATGAATCATGAGTGAATTCTGGACCGCTTGGTCAATTCTCGGCCGCGACACTCAAAACAGACTGTTTTACAGGGGTCGAGAATTCACCTCCTGATAGAATGGGAAATTAGCTCGGCCTTTCCAGCTAAGTGGTGATCTCATTGTGGAACAATGTGGAAAGTTTATACACCCTGAGTGTTTGTTTTTTTGTTCCCTCTTAGATACGTTTTATGAACACTTTTTTTCCCCTTTAGTCATACTTTATAGCCTACACATATATTCACACCTGGGCAGCTAGTGCACGCCTCACCTTTACTACAGTTTAGTGTACCTGTAAATAGAGGACCTATTCGGATTACCTTAACGTTACATGCGAATATATGTATTGTATGCCTGGTTACTTTCACAGGCTACGTAATTTCGACCAAATATCGGTAGAATTAAATCTTACAATGCACATTGTTGAATTATGCACAGAACAGGCTAGTGTAGCTGTGAAATACATCGAAGATCATCTTTGTTATTTAGCGTGTGAATGCAGCTAAATAGAGCTATTTAAGAAAATAATCTACGAGATTAAACAACCTAAGTAGTCGAAATGTGTGAAAAATAACAAAATCCATCAATTAATTGCAGTACATATACAGTTGTAACTTTGCCCACTGTCGCCAACCTGAAGTAACTTCCATGTCTGTCTAAACTACCATTTCAGGTTTGATGAATGGTGAAATGATTTATTGATATCCTTACCTTTAGATAACATGGCTGTAACCTGTTGCTCTTCTCTCTGGCAGTGGCCGTGCGAGAGAGAAATGGGACCCGATTCGCTGGAACCGTTGCTGGCGAGGCGAGTAGCCCATGCCCCATAACGTCAAGCTACCCACGGTCCCACGACATGGGCGTGTACCGCCGCGATACAACTCAGTTTGGAATGTGGATATTCCACTTCCTCATTCGCTGCGTTTGTGTTAGTGCGAGCGTCCCCCAAACAATACCTGAGTACAATTATACTGGGATTAATGACCTGAAAAGCAGGAAACGAGTGGAATGGAGACCATGACTGCGATAAAACACAGCAGTAATTAAACTGCAAAGGAGAATGAACCAAACGGGATAATGTTCAAATTGACACCTAATCAGAAAAGTTAAATGAAATCAGTTAAATAACTGTCCATCACGTCATATCATCTGACCAGCTGAACCAGATAAACATGAATGTGAAATAGTTAGATTACCAATCAGAATTATGTGATTATTCTTTACTAAGTTTTAATTTAATTAATTTGTAGAGGCTATGGGTTTTCACACAGAGGTTTCCGTGCACCCCAGACGAGGCACTTCTCACATTTAAGTAAATACCAGCATCATAGCTTACGTAAACCACCAGAGGGTATTTTACTAATTATCAAAACCATATGAGCAATAACAATTAAATTAATACATTTTATGGAATGTATTATAATTGCAGGCTCAGAAAATGGCTTTGATTAGGAGGTAAAATTTACTTCTGAAAGAGACTAAGACGTATGAATACCACAAGTGCATCTTGGACATACGATCAGATTTTTGTAGTTAAAAACATTTCTCTATGTTACCACACTTGAGACTCAAAATTCACTCTCTCACTAACTGTAAATATGTCATATTTGCAATTTTGGGGGCCAGTGAATATTATTACCACTCAACGAATATCTGTTGTATACTGCATAGGTACAGTTTAATGGTGGGTAGTAGTTTTAAGGGCAAAGTTCAGTGGTCTTGAATGAATTTGGCAACCCTTGTTGAAATAGAAAAAAATCATACATAGCCTTGAACTATTACACACGCATTTATACACGCTATTCCATGCTGTACCTATCCTTCATGCGTTCCAAATGTTTCATTCATTCGCAAATTGTGAAGAAAAACTTCTGACCTTGTTCAGCTCAACTTTCTCATGGTCTCCTTTGGGTCTGTCTGTAATTCCTGTATTAGAGCGCCATCTAGTGGATACATTCTTGTACAGGAAACCTCAAATAAATCCAGACAAGCCTGTATCAAATGCTTAAATCAAGTTTTGCTGCTTTGTTTTTGACTGTAAACTAGATGTGTAAACTGTAAACTAGATATATTAAAACATTCATATTTATAGTATTGAATTTCCAATTGCCAAGCATCATGAGCTACTGAATCAAATCCTTTACATTATATTAAATATAATTGGTGTTTAATTCATATAGATTTATTATTCAAGTGCATCACATATTAACATATAAAAACAGTAAAGCTACATAGACCCGGCTGCTATAGTTGACCATCATGTAATCTTCTATGATGTTCAGGTACTAGAGTGCATACTATATTCATTTACATGTCCAGATCCAGGTTTTCAGCCATAGGACATGGGTCATAGTGAAGTAATAAGGCTGTACAAATGTAAATATTTGCCTTCAGCAAACATAGATGAGAAATTATAAATTCAATTTATTAAAGACTGAAAAGAACAACTTTAATGTAAACTGCAATATACTTACAATTATCTACCTTTCCTAGGTAATTGTATGGATTGTAATTGTATTGTGTAACATAATCACTATGACTATGATGATTAATTATTCAATTATTGAGTTGAATGTGCTGAACTGACCGCTGAATTAAAATATATCTGACTCTATATATCTGACTATGAAATGTGTACATTATGGAACAGTATAGTCCACTGGACACATCTGAAAAAAAAAAAAAAAAACTAACAAAAAAACAGCCACTTGTTTAAAAACATTAAGTACTTTAGGAAGGTCTAATAACATGAAAACGTGATGAAAAATTGATTTATTCTCATGATTTGTGTTTTTCATATCCAGTAAAAAACGTTGACGTAATATGTATTTCTAATGAATTTCCACTAGGTGGCACTCTATGAAAGGGTATATGGTATTCAGCATTTTTGCATTCCGTGCGATTTCAGGGAAAGCTCAGTTAGGGCCTATTTTTTAGTTTACGTGGGAGTACTCACGTCATACCAGACAACCACATCCATTGACAACATACTATTGTAGCTCATTAACCTTGCATTAGGAATACTTCCAAAGGTATAATAAGTGTTACTTAGACATTTAAAAAAACACTATACAAAGAAACAGTTGGCGACTCAAACAACAACCAAACAAGAAAGATTTTACCTGTTTTTGCCCATATCCCTGCCATGATAAAATAACCAAACTGCTTTCTGCAGTTTACAGGATGAAATAAAATAATTACTTGCTGAAGTCTAGGGACGTTGTGAACATATCAGGTTTATTTGGAATGTGGAGAAAAGTTTGACATCTTGCAGACAGTGTTAAAGTATAATTATTCAGGTCATACATACTGTAACTAGCTCCCTGCTTTAGAGAGTCATACATTTTCCTTGGTGAGTCACCATTATGAAGAGAAATGTTTTTGATCTGAATTACCATTTCGGAAAAAAAATGAGAGAGGAAAAGATTACATTATGGAATGGTCATTTATTCTTTTAAAAAAAATGAAAATATATGAACAATTCAGAATAACTGTTTTTAAACAAACTGTACATTTTATACACATCGTAGGAACTGATTGGAATGATCCTCCTGGAATATCATCGGACCTTGACCTCCCCTCCCTCCGACAGCTGTGCAAAACAAAACCCAGCATGCAAAAAAAAAAAAAAAGAAATGCTACAGCACCTGCAATAAGAGAGTTAACATCTCTCATAACTAAAAAATAGAGGGAAAAAAAACCATAGAGCAAAATGATATACTTCCAGCTGGCATACATGTATTAATTTCAGAAAGAGCAGAAAGGTACAGACAGGTTTCTGGAGCTGGTGAAGAAAGCGGGATGAAGGGTAACACTGTTTGGGGGTTGGGGGTGAGAGGTACGCCACTCCTCCTTTGCAATATGTTTGGGTTGAGCCTGGGGGTGGTTTTGGGTGGGGTGGGGCGGGGTGCTCATGATTCCGTGTACACAGAGGAGATCTGACTCAGGCAGCGGTCGAACCCGCCCACCTGGAAGAAGACATTTTCCTCAGGGCTGGGGGAGAAATCCTGTCCCCCCACGGTCTGCATGTCCTGGACCAGGCTGAATCCTGCAGAGGACCAGAGCAATGCATCACAACACAACTCTGGTACAAATGGTTGTTTTTTTAATCGATGCTGAACTTACAACCAATCCCTCCAGAGAGTGGGCTTTGCATACTGTTGCACATCAAATATGTGATTACAGGTTACTCCCCAGGCTAAAGGTAAAAACCTCAGCAGCATTTAGTGTTTTACCCCGCTTTGGTTTACAGTTTTATCGGCCAAATGAATAAATGTAAATGTAAATGTGCAGTTCAGCCACCTGGCTCCAAGTCATCCCCAGGTGACAAATGCTTACATGGACACATTTCACCCTCAGGCTACGTTTGAATTAACTGCTACAGTTCACCCCCTTAGCTACAAATCTGATCTCAGGCCACAGGTCAGCCCTAAATTTACAGGCCTGCACACTGGCAACATTTCAGCCTCCTGGCTACAGGTTACAACCCTGGCAAACATCTTGCCCCCTGCCAAAAGGTGAAGCACTTTGGCTACAGTTCAGTGCCCTTGAGGAAACTGGGCACCATGGCTACAGGTCACGGCCCAAGCTACAGGGCTTATTTTCTGTGGGGTCATTCATGTTCCTCAGCCAAAAGTAGCTGCTGAGAGCTGGATATTCCTTGCTGGCTGGAACTTTCTGTTCTCTCTCTGTCTGATTCTATCCTGTGCCCTCCTATTCCTCACACTAGGGCCAGTATGGACCAGCAGGCTCGCGCTTTTATTGCAGAGCTTAGATTTAAATGGAATGGTGACGTAAGCCCAGAGAGTGGCGTTAAAACCACCTGAGACTTCCAAACCTCAGAAACATGACATGCCAAGAGGGATGGAGGACTGAGAAGAATTATGGAGAAGACAACTGTCTTGGCAAGGACACCCAAAACGAGGACTACACTAAGGAAGGCCTCATGTGAGAGTGTAAAAGAATATAAATAAGAGCATATTGTCATTTCATCATGGTACATGGCCTGGAAAAAGTTGATTTTATGTTCACATGCTGTTCAAGAAATAGTTTCTACTGTTCTACACTCAGACCAACACTTCTTAAGCAGGCACATGGAGCTATAGATGTAAATAGAGAAACTATGCTTTCCCAAAACTGAAAAAATACCTCAGAATCAAAAAGTATTTTTTTCAAAATGTTAAACTATTTTCACCAGGTAAGTCTTTTTGAAAATACAACTGTTTTGATGCTACATATCTCTGAGTCCTTGAGTTCTCTTTGCACTGTACGGACAGCATTGTGCCCTATCTTTAAACGATTTTTCACAGGAGAAACCATAAGATGTCTCAGCTTGGCAATTTGAGCGTGACGGCAACCTCTTCACAGAATTCCGGTTCTAGAACACTGCCAGAATTCCATTTGATTTGGACTCAGTGGGAATTTCTGTGATGGTACGGGCATACTCAAAAAAGCACAGGACTCACCTTCAGATGAGCTGGCGGAGGAGCTCACAGCGTAGCCGTTGGGTCGGTGTGGATTAAAACAGTGAGGCTCCACCGGTATGTGGATGTCACTGACCACCGGCTCCATTCTGTAATTATCTCTGTAATGGAAACAGCTTTGAAAGCTACCCTGGTAACCTGCAGAAACAGAGAGATAGAAAGAGAGAGAGCGAGAAGGAATGAGAGAGGGAGGGAGGGAGGGAGGGAGAGAGAAACAAAGTCAAAGACAGTGAGAGAGAGAGACAGGGAGACATGGAGAAAAACAGAAGAAAAGATAATTGCATTACTTTTCCTGGATTTGAAAACCACAATGAAAGCAATCGAGATTTAATTGTTTTAGCCATTTAAAATATTTACATTTGTACAGACTGTCCGTCATTGTACTTTCAGAGCCCTGTCAGCCGAACACAGTGATGGTGGAGAAAGGAGGAGATACTTCTTGGAAAAACCTAATCTCATTTGCCCTTCCAGCAAAGAACCTATCCCCTGTTAATACTTTTTCCACCACACAGCTGCTCTGTGTTAAAACTGACCAGAAGCACAATCAAATATATTGGTTCAACATGGTCATATATTGCAAGACTCCTTACTTGCACTTGAAAAGTCACTTAATTCATTTCACAGAAGAGCACTATGGAGACCTGTTTGTTGAGTACAGTCTCTCCATTCTCACTCCACTGCCCAAAGCTTAAGATGAGAATTAAACGCTTTTGCTCGGTAACTTCGAGACCAGGACAGCCATGTCATATCTTCAACATATGCAAGAACCTGTGTCAGAAAATGGGCTCATTCGCATTTTCATTGAGAATATGTCAACGTTTGGATTTGGTTCTTTGTCCAGAACCTTCTCCTATTTACAGGACATGATATGCTGCTGAAAAATATTCGCATGTCTCAGATGAATGCAATGCATTAGGCATGAGTAGAGAGCAGCATTGTGTGCACGTAAGAGACAGCCGATGGAGACGAGGCCGAATATTAAAACACTGTAACTGTGTTTATCCTGGGCCTTCAGTAGCTGTTACTTGGATATCTTGCTTTTCCATTTAACCAGCCGCTTTATTAAGGTTGCTGTACAGCTCCATAATGCTCTGTTGAAACAAACTTTTAACACGATCCAGGTTTGGCTCGTCACTGCTATTTGTTCTTTCTTAAAAGTCTTCATTTTCCAAAAAAAAAAACCCCAAAAAAAACGGATTAGTGTCAATGACCAGCTGTCCACACTTTAAGCTGCAGGTCTATCAGTTAATTAATACAAAATGTAACCTCTTTCAGAGAGAATTATCATTTGGCACAGTGTGTAACAGAAACGAAAACATTAGCTGTCTGACAGCGATTTTACTGATTAGAAGTCTTTGAATGAACATGTATCAGTAATTCTCTTTAACACAAATGCCGCATTTCTGACTCAAAGCAGCATAAAGCTGGCGAATTATATTATCTTGTTCGAAATTAAAAGTGTCTAAATAGCACATCAGCAATTTCAATGAATTGTTGGGACAAAAACAGGAATTTGCCAGGGGTTACTCCAGGACCAGGGCTGGGACGCACCACTCCAAAGTGGCCAAACAAGGCTCAGCTAAGCTCCTAGCTACCACCCAAAACACGATGTGACACAGCTCCCAGTAATTAATCACAGCTGGGCCCCAACAGAGTCCTGCTGGTGACCACTGACCACAATGTGAATCACATTTTCTTCATTCGATGATGCAAATACCGTGGAAGCAAGGGATTGCAGATTAGATTAGGCAAGTCCGCATAATTCTATGAAAATCCAGCGGTGAGGCACAGAGCTCTGGGTATCTGTTCCTGCAGCTGTCCGTTCGGATTGCTCTTAGAAACACAATATGGGGTTAAACCAACATGTAACAGTACATTTTATAACTACCTGCAGTTTTCCAGGGGACTCTGTGGTCTTGTGATGGGAGACATTTCTGGGCTATGTACAGGATCTTGCATAATTATCCAATGATCCATGTTTGGCGGCATAGGCTATAGGGGCCTCTTGAATTCTGTTTCTGGTTGCCAAAAGGTAGAGCTGTGTTCAGCTACCTCTGTCCTTCAGCGCCTCTTCTTTAACTGCACTCAAAAAACCCACACGGGCCTCCGTGGAAGGGTCTCAACACCTGTATCAACATGCTAATTCAGCACGGCCTCAACCAATGAAAACACGGCAAAAACATCGCTGAAACCGATACAACGCAACCGTCATGGTTTCAATTCAAATAGAAATAAAAAAAAAAAAAAATGGGACTACCTGCTATGATAACAGTTGAAGTTCCATTACAGTTATTTAGCTGAAACCTTTATCCAAAGCAACTTGCAGTTGATTGGACTAGCCAGGGGTCAGTCCCCCTGGGTTTGGCCCCTGGCTAGGGGTTAAGGGCCCTTGCTTTATTCACCAACCTTCTAACTCCCAGTAAACACCTTAGTCACTAGGCTATTGCCTGCCCCATATTACGACAATTTATATAGTATGCATCCAGACTGAAGGTACCACTATGGGTTTAGTTGATCCTCACAGCTTAGCAAGTGGTACCTTCGTGACACGAGGAGTATTTTGGTACAAGATGTATAAGAATATCCTTCTGTGAGAACAGTGGGCTTTTTCCACTTAGATCATGCCCATTTTGTGCCAGTCACATGCCAGCCATTACGAAAGGGCTCTGAGTCAGGGGAGGCGCACCAGAATCGCCCGCAACGGCAGGTCGTAGTCATTATCCTGATTCGCTCCATCTGGACTTACAATGGGGATAAAACACCAAACACAATCATAAATGCTTATTAAAATAACAACAATAGCCGACTTTGTGAAAGAGGGAGTTGCATGAGAAGGAGGACTTGGTGACAGTGTGTTGTAGTGGTTAGCTGGGGACTCTGCCAGAGCAACAGAATGGGAGCGAAACCACAGGCGGAAGTTTCCCCAGCGTGTCACGGTCCTGCAGGACGTGAGCGCCCGACTTTCTGAGCGCAACAAAAAAAGCTGTTTTCATTGATACCGGAAACCAAGACCCCTAACACTTTAAATACTTCCTCCCTGCCTCGATACTGAACACGCATATGTTTCAGTGTGGTTTGGGAGTTCAAAAAAAAAAAAAAGGTATCATTTGGGTTCAAAGCCAATTCTTTCTAACCCTAATCTACTGTATGAAGAAACAAGGCACTGTTTTGTTTGTGGAATATGACTAAACGACATAAGTCGACATGAGCTGGGAGGAATGCCTTGTGAGTGCAGCTGCACTGCTTTTGGTTGAGGCCGACTGCTGTTTCAGTGGTGAAACACTTGCCCATTCCCTTTCATCTTACTTTCCCCCCAAAAAACTATGGTAACCATAACAACAACAAAAAGAAGAACATGAAGGTGCAGAGACAGGACAGGCCAGAATACATGATCATCATAAGCAGGACATGTTTTTTCTGTGAAAAGCCACATAAAAGCCAGCGCTAATGCCTGTATGACGATGTGTAGCCGTGTATTTTATTTTCTGGAATATCACTTAAACATAAATACACTGGCGAAGACTCAAACCAGTATTCCCCAGCGGAAGAAAGAACACAGAGCACTTTCAAAGTCAGCCCTGCCGTAGGTGAGGTGAGCAAGCTCTGTCCGCTTAATCATTCGAGACACAAGATAATTCCCAAAAACAAGACCAACCCCACTGCCCCCCTCCTGGCTCGGTACCTTCATGTACGGGTGGGTCGTGGAAGTGGGTGTAGGGTTTGTGGTGACTGGGGATCTGCTCCGGCTCGGTGTGTGAGCTGTGCTTGTCCACGGCACTGGGGCTGATCCTGGGGGTCAGGAGAGGAGCAGCCAGCCTGGGGCAACAGAAAGGAGACCACAGAGCACACATTCAGCCACTGCTGTAACATGCATCAGTCAGTCAGTCATCAGTCAGTCAGTCAGTCAGTCAGTCAGTCATCAGTCAGTCAATCATCAGTCAGTCAGTCAGTCAGTCAATAATCTTTATTTAATCAGGGAGGGGCCAACTGAGAGCGAAGCTCCACTTTACAATGGCATCCTGAATATACAACAATATCTAAGTAAAAGACACAATAAAATAAATGTCAATGTTCTAATTCGAAATAATGAGGCATAATGACATAAAAGTACCCATGCAATAAAAACAGACATCACACTGATATAAATAGGACAAACCAGATAAAAAAGATTAAAAAAAATGTTTTAAAAAAAGGTTAAAATGAGCACATAAGAACGACAAACATGACAAGTATATTTTTCCTGTAAAACGTCATTTAAAAGAAGTCTGAAACCCTCAATGCTAATGAGCTTAATTTTATGGTAGCTCGTAGTTTCCAGATGAATACTGGGTAAAAGGTAGAGAATAATAAACCACGATCACGCTACGCTGCTGTTACGCTTTGCAGAACGAGTGAGGTTTTCACAGCATTTTCACCACTTTCTTGCAAACGAGTTGTTCGACCGCAATATATTCACATTACAGTTATTCGCTTGGCTGATGCCTTGTTCGGTTCAGAATGCCAATAAAGCAAACACCACAAAGTGCAAATAGCAAAAGAAACAACATAAGCCACCATACAAGCGAATGAACTAAGGGGTGAAGAGCTGGAACAGCTTACATTACGCTTCATACTATTCCATACTACAAACAAAACAGTTGGAACTTCTATAAACTAGAGAAATGAATGCAGAAAAAGGGCCACAACAGTGACTGTGACCATAAACTACATGCGGTGGCAAAGGCAGGCTGTTTCGAGCTTATACTGAGTAGATATTGACGTAGGAAACAAAGACGTAATGGGAAAGCGGGTAGAGAATGGAAGGCCACATGGAAATGATGTGCTTGCAGATCTGTAACACCCAGCAAATCACTTAGAGCTAGAGCTAACGAAACAATGGTTTGTTCTTAAATATCTGTTGAGAAAGTCATTGACCAAAGCATTTAAAATCTGAAATTGCTCGTAAAAGCAGTAGAGAACCAGAGCTCTGATGAGTAGCCCTAATGCGTTCCGGGTTCATTCTGGGAGCCGAGGATTTAGACGAGAACTGCAGACACGAGTCATAAACAACGGTAACGAGGTCATAATTTTCATCCACAACAGAGTTTTTTTTGTGGTCTATGATGACAATTACTTTATATAAAAAATAGTGAAGATCAGATCCGACAGAGATTCTGTTTTTCCACTGCAGTCATTCAGATCACCTCCATAAATAAATAATGTGACAAATTAAAAGGCACTGATGACAATGTAAGATGTGGGAAATATACTGTGATCATAATGTGGCTTAATTTTTAATTGTCCATAACTATATTATGATGATTTATTTTAGTACAGTGTATTTATTTAATCTGGTTTTAAGCACACTAAGATGAAAGATTTTGCATCTCCTTTAGTTCAAATGATCTATTTTATTTTGTGTGCATGTACTTTGAAAATATGTTTATTCATCTGTCGACCTGAACAAATATGTTTTGACACAATCATATTCATGATCAATAACTAATACTCCTAAAGGAAGGGATATCTCATTATTATATTAGAAGACAAGAAAATATTCCGCAACACTGACTGGATACAGCATTTATCTGCGGGAGATTTGTTATGTCCTCTTTTTGTTTCATTTTAGAGTCTGCCTCGTATAATTTGCCGTAGGTCATTCACAGATATTTTATGAATGGATTCCTGGTAAAACTTTATGTGGGAAACGAATATCAGGGCTTACTCTAGTCCTCAACAGTTAACATCATATTTCCCTCTCTTCAAACACAGTGCATTCACTGCGCCAGAGAATAAAAACTCCTTTTTTTTTTACACAGCAGAGCACAGTGAAATAACATGACAGGCTTCATACTCTCCTGATAGTTACAGCTCATTCTTATAATTGCTTTGAAACCACAAAGGATGTATGTGGTAGCAGTTCCCATTTGAAAAGGGTTTCAAAAGGAACTGCGGTGACCCTTCAAAGAACATACGGCTCCTCTGCTTTGAAAGAAACGACATTCATATTTTCATTCCTCCCCCTTCAAAGAGTGCGCGTCAGCTTCTCGGTTGGATCCCAAGGTTTGAGCTGGCCTGCCTTAATGGCCAGTGATGGGTGATCAGCTTCTTCAGTAGTGCCGTAGTGTTGATAATAGAGAGGCCAGCCCATATCAGCCGAATAATTTGCGATCGTAGCATGGCAACCGCCTGACACTCAAAACTCTCGGGCCACATGCTAAACAAATATTTCTGCGGAAGACTCTCCTCCCCCGATGCTCTTTATCTTTCCTTTGCCACTTCAAAAGACCTCGTTTCAAATTCATCATTCCATATTTCATTGGTTGAGTGGAAAAAAAAACAAAAACCAAAAATAAACTGAAACTGGAGTGGTACTTGACAGAGTGTTGCACCTCCAACACTCTCAGCACTTGTGGTAGCAGCCCACCCCTCCACCCCACCCCTCCACCCTAAAACACGCTCCCTGAAATTTAATTGCTCCCCCCACAAACCCCCATCCCACAGGCGATCATTTCACCAGGTTCCATCCAAAAATCCCAACTCCATATCTCTTTGAGTATGGCTAATGCAACCACTGGTAGGGGCCCAGAGAGCTGCCATGTGTTTCTGCGGAGAGCCCGGTCCCACGGGAGCTGCTGTCAGCACAAACTCAGGAAACAGTTATCCTGTTCATATTTTTACAACTAGCCTCTATATGCAGCTAAAGTGAATCACAAGTTAATCATTGCCAGCTGCCCCGAGCCGAGGCTTGGTGGAATGAGAGGAATCTATCACGCTCCATATAAATCCATCCCAGGTATTTACCTTGCTGATCATCCTCATGTTTTACCTTTGCTTTCCAAACAGGCCTTCTCTCTCTCTCTCTCTCTCTCTCTCTCTCTCTCAAAAAGCCTCAAGACTTGAGACTCTTGGGCATCCCCCCCATCCCTGCTTTTAAAACAGGGCGTACAGAACAAACTCCGACCAAAGAGGAAGGTAGGGGGCACATGTTCCTGGCCTGGCCTGTCCAGTAAAACTGAAGGTCAGGTTTAAGTGAAGATACATTACTTGACGACGTGGCGAGAATATTCCTTTTCTTTATTACTCGTCCTCTTGGGGACTGCCTCTCCTTTTGGGAGGGACTGAGTAAGATGGAGCAAACTTAGGGACACATGTGACTTGCATTAGAGCTTTATCCACATGATGGAGAACATGCTTTGTCATAGAAGCATAACTGCCTGAGAAGGATTCATTTGAGGTTACCAGAAAGCAATTTGTACAGTAACTGATTCAAGGCCTTCCCTTTGTTTTGCCTTATTTTTATTTATTTATTTATTTATTTAGCCAAAGCACATCTAGATTTATTAACTGTTGAGAAGGAGCTGAAAGCTCAGATGCATGCATCTGGAACGCAAAAACCTTTCAAGGATCAGAACCGGTCCGAAGGGGACACTTCAGAGGACAGTTACAAAATCCAGTACCGATGTCACAAAACGAAAATGGTTTGTCCTTACTTTACCTGAAACTGTAGACTAAAGTTTCAAGGAACAGGTGATATACGTAGGGGACAGCTCAGTGCTGAGGTAATAGCACTTGAGGAAGTTGAGGATGAAAACTCGGGTCTTGATGGCCCATGTCTCACCATCAGCTGTAGGCAGGTTCTCAGGTCCTAGTTATGCACAATGGGTGCTACGCATTGGCTGTGCCCAAGAACTTGTGAGGCACCACATAATTGTAATCCCTTATGAGTGTCAATGCTTTGCACAACCAAACCAGCGCGATTTTAAAAAAAAACCGACCTCCTGTTTCCACAGGCTATGGCGCATTTTGCCGAGGGATGATCTGGCTGAGAGAGCTGAAGGAATCAGACACGCAATAATATGATCTGCGGCAGAACGGAAGATTCATGGCGGGGAAAAAAGCTCTCTGTTCCTCATTCATCTTCCCCCCCCTTCACCTGTGTGTCCTGCTCCTTTAGGGACCGCCCGTCAAGGTGCCTGGATTCACCTTTTTGATGGATCGCCGAGGCCATTTGGCGTGGGACAATGGGAATGTTAGCGGAGCGCCTGTCTCTGGTTCTGGTTAGTGGAGGCAGGGCTTGATTTAAAAAAAAAAAAAAAAACAAAAACAAAAAAAAAAAAACAAAACAAAACAGCTTTACAGTGCTTTTTTTCCTGAGGTTCAGAGACCTTAAACTCTCGTAGGGAAGGAGGCCAAATGCTGAGGGCAGTAGCCGCTTGTGTCCAGTGTCTTTTCATCGCCGCAATTGGGCATTAGCTCCGATTCTGAAACTCACTCTTCAAAAGGACACAGAGGGATCATTTCTATGATTTATTAAGCTCCACTCTTTTTTTTGGAAACAGTGATGAATAGCAAAAGCATAAAAATATTGACCGAGAAAGCTTGGAGTGAGCAATATAATGAGACGCATGGTACATATTAGAATTACTAACCGATTACTGTGTGGGTTAAGGGTTCACATCATCGCTGGTGCTGTCACTGCTCTTATACCTTTGAACAAAACCCTAATTATAATTGCTTCAGCAAGACATTTAGCCCGTTTTAATGAATGATTTATAATATAGACGCGTAAGGCTCCCTGAAAGACATCACTGAATCAAAACCCCTAATGGAGTAAATTAATCAGTAAAAGCTAACCGAAAGACACACTGAAAGAGTACCTTCTTCAGAAGCTCTCCATCTCTCTCTCTCTCTCTCTCTGTTATATATTGCAATCATCCTCCATATCGCCCTCCATCCTATCCTTCTCTCTTGACCTCCACCCATCAGTGGAGCTGGCTTGAGGCTCGAACCTGACTTGTTGCTGTCCAACATTGCGACGTTTTGCCCGACTTTGATGACGTCTCCATCTGAGCCGGCCCTGCCCTGGCCCAGTAAGCTGGCGGGTTGATTTAGGGCCTCTCTTTCTGCTAAGTGGTGGCTCCCGAGCGACAACTTCATCCAGTGGCTGTTTTCGCTACATCTGCACTGCTGGGTTGGTCTGAAAATGTGGTGGGGGGGTGTGGGGTGGGGGTGGGGGGAGGGGTTTGCGCTGGATTTACGGCTGGACAGCTCGTGGAACGTTTTTACGAGCGCGGGAATCAAAGGGAGCGTGGCGTGGACATGTGCCCCCTGCCGATGTCCTGCCTCGCCACTGCACGCACTCAGACGGGTGCGAGACTCCAGGAACCCAGACCAATATACCGTTGACGCCGTTTGTGTAGCGCTCCACTGAGTGACATACGACTTTGCGCACGTTAGGGGCAGCACACAGTTAAACAAGGTATGTAAATAAAAAGCACTGGATCACGAGGAAATATTGAATTATAACGAGTATGCTATAATATAGTACCCACTGCAGTCATGGCAACCGCCTTTCACTGCGTTCCATGTTTACGCTGTCTGACATTTATATGGGTTTAATTCTTGAGGTTTGGCAGTTGGTCTCTACCCTGCTTTGTGGACGCTTGAATGACTGAGTGGTTTATTGAATCTTGCACTTGTTGTCCATGCGGCACTTTCAAAACGTAATATGAAACAAACCGATGGCCAGCCAAAGGTGGTGAATTGACGTGGTTTTGAAGTTCAGGGGAACCCACCATTCATTTTCCTACGGAGCTATTCTGAGACACAGTCAAAGGCAATTGAATTGAAGCAGATTTGTTCAGCAGTAAATCTTATGGCACAGCTTTCAAGACTTGAATTGCTGAGGGCACATATAAAGTCCATTTTCCTCCTTCTGAAATGCCAGAATCAATTGTGCTTTCTATGCCGTTAATAGAGACCCGACAATACAGACTAGTTTTACAAGATGAACAGTTACTGAATTTCACTTCACACCCTTCAGACAGATTCTGTTGGGGTGCAGGAGCTAAATTGCTGTGAGACTTTCACAGCTAGATCTACACAGCTATATTTTCCTTTTTTTCTTAGGCCATGTAATCCTTGCTACCTGGTTTTGGTTTTCAAAGGAAAACATATCCATTTATCCAATCATTAGGCTAGGCAATAAGCCTGCAGCTGTAAGTTTCTGGAATTAGATCTACTTCAGGGCCGTGGTCTTTCTGCTTGGCTTTAAGAATATGCTGCTCTGCTGTTTTTGTTGTAACAAAGCACTTAATTGACCACAAAAAAAAACAGTCAATTACACAGTTACTTCACCTCACCTGGTTATATGGATCTGAACTGGTTTTGGAATTCCAGGTGAAAACAAAACCCAGCATTTGATGTAGCCCTAGAAGACCAGAGGTGAGGACCAGGACCGGAGGAGTGACTGCTCAAGGGTTCCATTAATGTTGTGTGGTTCATGTTCAGTTTTTGTTTTGCCTGCAGCTGCATGCATCTGGCTGATTGGAGAATCCCAGCAGATTACCACGGCTCAGTGCCTCACAGTGATTGTTCAGATGAGAGGAAGCGTGGCAGAGCTGACAAATCCCAAAGTTTAGCTTCGTAATCTGTTCGGTGGTGACATACTGTGATACAACAATTAATCATCACCCCAACCAGACCGACAGTAGGAATCATACAGTTAACATTCTCCAGATGTTACATCAACAAAGTTTTGCTTAACTGTAAAAAGGCGCCACCCTACGTTTGCATATCAGCATAATTAACATCACTGCTGACGCTGTTCAGCCATTCGTTGTCAATGAGAAACAGCGGTTGGTGCTACGCTTTGCCAGCTGCAGCCGATTCACCGGGCATCATGTTGTGTTGGGTGGAAAAAATTGTGGTCAAAGTTTTCCACAGCTGAGAAAGGTAGACCAATCAAAAGTCTCCTTGCCTCAGAGCAGTAATTCAGTAGAATGGATTTTCAGGCAACATTAAATGTGTTTGGAAGGAGTTTGATGTTAAGTGGTGAGTAGTATATCAATACGGATATATGATCTTGGGCTTGGAGTCCAAGGAAGGCGGAGTCATGCCTGTCCATTCGGTTGAGGTGAAGGTCCCCTGATAGACCACTGGAGAAGAAAGTTGAGAGACACAAGAAGGGGCTGTAGAAATGAAAGGAGGAGGTGGGTGGAGAGGGGATGGCAAAAGCAGTAAGCACTATGGGAGAGAAGGTACTTGACGATTTTATACCTGAGTAAAAATCGGTCTGATGGGCAGAGATAAATGAGTGAGGGGTTGTCTGAAAACACTTCTCTTGAACTTTTGTTCTAAAAAAAAAACCCCACTTGCTAATTGGCTACATATTTTTTCTGCTTTGCGCTCTCACTGTTGAAGTGTGTAACAGGAAAAAAAAAACACTGCAATGTGACTGTAAGGTCAATGTTTGGTCAATAAATCAGAAATTTCTTGTAGTTATCAGAAGAGTCTTATCCCATGGCTAATGCTACAGAAAGACCTCGCCTTGTGTTTCCCCTCACACACAGCTCTTTTGTCATCACAACTGCAGCAGTGACCTTTCCCACAGTACTGGCACCTGCCCCTCCGATGATTTAATTTCCTATTTTATCTTTCATAATTTGGAATTCCCGGTTGTGACTGTAATCCCATCTCATCGTATCATTGCAGCTTTAGAGGGCTTTGCGTGTCATCGGAGTCGGGCATCGAGCCGACGCATCTCTTCACGCCGCCATCCATCAGTTGAGCTGGCGCAGTTGCCGCGTCAGAGCGCTGCGCAACCGATTCTGCTGGCAGCCCAAGCCACCGCTGAGTGATTGGCTGGAGACGACGCTCCGTTCCAAGCACGGGCCAATGACGCATCGGCGCACGGGGGACTAGAGAGACAGTCAGCACTGGCACGGACAGGGTTCCATTCCAGACCATAGCACTGGTTGCTGTTGTATGTTTGTTCGCATGCACTCATAATAGGAGTGAGGGCACTCCCTTGCTTTTGTTTGAGATGACCATGTAAGCTGCACCAACGCTAAGCCACAGATGTTATAATGCAAGAGGCACATTCTCCCAGAATGTTTTTTTCTCCTTTTTTTTGCATGCATTGATGATGAATGTATTCAGGGGAAACAGGCTCTGCAAGGCTTCATGGAACAATAAAAAATGGCATCCGTTTAACTAAACATGTTCCTAATAAACAATAGATTAAGTCCTTTTGTAATTAAATTTTAATCTTACGGTTGCTATAATAAATGTCAGAGACCGTTCCTTTGTATCTACAAAAACAGACTGGATTTTTTAGCTTTACAAATACAATTGTTCCTCTGGTTAAATGCAGGCCTGTTTGCTGGTTCTATAACTTGCACAGTTGCCAGCTGTGCAACTATTTCCTAAGTCTCACACACAAAAAATAAATCCTCTTGAGCATGCAGTACTAATTATTGAACCATCAACTGAAAAATGATACCTGTGTCCAGCGGTACTGACAGCTTGGGTTCCTGCTCTCCTTTCAACTGCATAGTATATGAGCCCGACCATAGTGAGAGCAGAAAAGAAAATTAAGGGAAATTTTCAACCATATGTAGAGCACAATTTGTGAAGGAAGTGAGGAGACAGGTGTAAGGGATTCTGCTCTTTGATTAGTTAATGTAGCGCAGTGAAAGCTTTGACTGTGTTGGCGGTTTGCAAAGTCCAGAGGAAGGTAGCTGCAGGGCTATCATCGATTTTCCGCAAAGCACACATCGTGACTGCAGTTTTCCCTCTCTATAAAGCCTGCGTTCATGACAGATTCACGGTTTGAAAGCTGTCCAAGTTTTTTTACATGTTTAGCCCTGTTGCAGAGTGGCCTAAAACTCCTTTCCCCGACCACAGATTATACACCCGACACACATCACAAATATACCTTAACTGGCATATTTCAGTATTAGCTGCAGAAATAACACTAGTATTTAATAAGTAAAATGAGTCTAAATGTCTCATTTCAGCCAGGGTAAACACATTTAGCTATGAGGTCAGATCCTTCTCGTGCATAGTGAAGTTAGTTAGATAATTTTGTCAAAATGTTTAGTGTCCTGCAAAACCATTTGGGAAAAACAAGTGCTCTGCTGGTGTTGACTTTGGCAGCGGACAGTGCACCACAGGTTTTTTTTTTTTTTTGACTATTTAAATCAAATGCTCGATCCTCTGAGCGATGTGAGGAGTCATTTTGTAGGATGGCTGCTGCAGGTCCTGGCCGGACGCTGGCTCCCATTGGCCCGGGATGAAGCAGACATCTGTGTTTATACGTGTTCTGATCAGGGCCATCACGCTAATGGAATCTTCAAATACGGACGACGCGGTTCGGCTGAAGCGGAGCTGTCAGCACCCCTCTCCCTTCTGACTGAAGGGTCTTCAGGCTTGGTGAAAAGGAGAAAAAAAACCCCCACTCAAAATGTCTGAGGCAAATGACAGGGAGACAAACTGCAATTGGTGGGAACAAAATTCCACCCCCCTCTTTTTTTGTGGTACTTGTTGAAGAAAGCTAGTTCTCCTATATTGACATAGAAACTGCGATGGACTTTGGTTCCCATCAAGCACACTTTCAATTATTCTTTTTTCCCTGGCCAATCTTTGAAATATGGTGATAAAATCCAGACAGTTTCTTGAAAACTCACGAAACTCTGGGTCTGCAGAGGGCAAAGGGCTGAATCAGTGATGTGTCTGAAGAAGTACTCCTAGATCACAATTCAACTAACAAAAGACCAAAATCGCTGCCACATTTTGTCATTAATTGTTTTAACAATAAATCAGCCATAAGCTGCAGAGCCCAGAAACTTTTTCTTCAAACGTTTTACTCTCCTTGCCATATCACACATGTTTTCCAACTTACATTAGCCTGGTCTGTCATATTTGATAATCTGCCATTTTGAAAAAAAAAAAAAAAAAAAAAGCATCTTAACTAAAAATCTTTTCGTTATTTGATTTGATCTGATTTGAAAGGAGTTTGTTCAGTATTACATTTGGACTCCACAACATTTATTTAAGTCTTGACATAAAGGTCTTCTCATTCTGAAGCAAAATAAGCCTAAGCAGGCAGGTTTTCATGATCTGCACACAAGATACAGCTTAAATCTTAATAAGTATAAAATGTGTCTATATCAACTCATGTACGACAACAGTGATGAATAATTACTGGCAATTTTGAGCTTGATTTCTTGTTCTTTGTACTTGCAGCTACACTTATGCAATGGACTGAATCTTTCTTTGGAAACAATGCCGATCTCATATAATTATGTGGCAATTGAACGGCCAGATGTTTCCTCACATAATTGAAATTTTCTCACCATTAAAGCAGTGCGTAAATTTCCTGTGGTTATCTCTCTATGTTAAACGTAATCATGCACAAACACAGCCATTAGGAGGATTTCGCCTTCCAGCGCACATGCAGTGCACACAATGACACACTACTATCAATTGCTGCCTGTCATGTCTCTCTCTCTCTTTATCTCTCCCTTTTTTTTTTTTTACAAAATCACATTAAATTAAAACAGCGGCGCTCATTCCAGATTCTGGAGGGCCGTAGTGCATGCTGGTAGTTGTTTTCACCTGACACTCCACCTCCCCCAGAAACCAGGTAAGATCAGTTAGCTGTGCAATCAGCTGTCTTAATTGATCATTAGGTGCTGAGTAATAACACAAAGCTGCACACCCTGTGGCTCTATGGGACCTGGAAAGAGTATGGCTGAATTAAAACAATATAGAGCTGGAAGGCACAGAAGGGAGATGTGAGCCTGAATCTGTTACAGATGGTTCCCCAAAGTGACAAATAGTCCATGGGTCACAAAAGTTATTGGTACCATGTGGAAGAAGAAAAGCAAAATGTTACTCATTTTATAAATTCATAGCAGAATCCTTAACAAGATTATCTATCAGTATTTATCACTTAATACCCATGGTAATTGAGTATGACATCACTTTAAAAATTCTGACAGCCAATGTTTAAAGAAATTGAGAGAGTAATTGATGTTTGTGTATGAAACATATTTTAATTGTTATTAATTTGGGTCTCCCGATGAGGTAATGTAAATCAAATGCCATGGATGGAACTAAAGCCATGAGAAATAGTTTAGGATCAAGCATGTCTTAAAATCAATTTGACAGTTTCGTACTGTAAATAGGCTTTAAATGTTGATATTAGGGATAGATAAAACGGGCATTTACTCCTGACCATGTTGGATTTCAGTTTCTTTCCCCCTGCACAAACTTCTCCCGTGCTCTGTACATGGCTGCTCGGAAAGTGAATATCGCAGTTTTGGCTACTGTTGTCATTTTTGGCTTTAAACACATGGTCCTGCCTTATGTATTGGTGGGAAATTGCTGATTGAAAGGGACATTTTCACCTTCAGTAAATCTTAGTCAGAGAATGGTCATCGTCTCTTTCTGCTTCTGTAAGCAGACTTCATCTTAGCTGCTACTTTCAAGCTTCCTGTGAGTAAAGGTAAGTTAGAAAAACATCTGTCCCCGCTGGTTTAGTCACTGCATCTTAAATAAAGTAAGACATTAAAATGTATGTTTTTAACAGTGATGCTTGTTGGAGAAATAATAATCCCATGAGTCCACCATGGGAATCTCGATGCACCGACTTCAACTAAAGACCTTGTTCCCACAAACTCAGTGAAACTTAAATAATTGTGAATCACAAATGTAGTCTTCCCCGGTGTTGTGCACATAAAAAAAAAAAAAAAAAAACCTTGACCACTTCCATGACCCAATGGAAAAATGAGAACTGAAAACAGATGAGTGGTTGTGACCACACAGTGCCCGCCCACCTTCAGCAGACACTGACAGGGATGAGTCAGAAGGGGAGGAGGGCCCCATGTGGAGGGGGGAGGCTAAGGGTCTGGTCTGGTGCTCAGGACCCGAGTGAACCTGGGCGAGGCTGGCCATGCCCGGGGCTGACCCCTGGGGGACGA
The DNA here is from genome assembly GCA_022829145.1 of Albula goreensis. Classification (NCBI taxonomy): domain Eukaryota; kingdom Metazoa; phylum Chordata; class Actinopteri; order Albuliformes; family Albulidae; genus Albula; species Albula goreensis. Next base: position 22,432,729 of record CM040764.1, on the reverse strand, counting down.
GGGTGGGATGACAGAGGACAGGAAGGTGGAGATGGCGACATGGCGCCGCGCGGTTAGCGACAGCGAGGGGCTCCCAGAGCTGACCTCATATCGCCCCCCCCTTCCCCCCACCCCAGGAGGATGTGTCGCTGATGCGGGCCTGGCTCTCCTGGGCCCTGCTTTGGGAAGTTCATTTGTGCTCGCTTTGATGGGAAATGCGAAAATAATAATGACGGACAGCGTTCAGCAGTCTGCGTGCAGGGCTGGGAGAGCGTGTTTCGGTGAATTGGATACGGATCGCTCTGGATCAAACGGAACCCGGAGCGTGCGCTCGTACACCCCTCCCTCGCCAGACTGCCTCGGACGGTGTTGGGGGAGGGGGTTGGGATTGGGAGTAAGGGGGGTTGGGATGGGGGGGAATGGGGGTGACGTGATGGCAACACAACACCGTGACACATCAGTGACCGCGGAACATTGAGCGGCTGCCAAGATCTGAGGAGGTGAAACTAGGCCTCACAGATTGGAAATTCAATGTCCGAACAGGACTGCGAATGGGCTCCTCGGAAGGAGGGAAAAAAAAAAATGTCATTAAAATAAAAGCTTCTGACGGGCGTCAACACAAGAAGCCTGCACTCTTTCATGTATGTTGAGCGTTGCCATACCTGTGTTGTAGGGTGCGGCACATCTGCTGTAAACATGTGGAACTGAGCGGCAGTTGGTTTTGGAGGTGTGGCTGGTCGGTACTCACCCCTCCCGGGTGTTGTCCATGGCTGAAGGGGGGGAGAGATGGTTGTGGGGGCTGCTGACGTTCCCTTCTAGGCCCAGGGGCCTTGAGGACAGGTCGGGGGTGGAAGAAAGGAGCCCAGATGTGGGTCTGTTTTGGGGGCCGCTGGAGCCAGTATACATCCCTGAAAGACAAACAAAGTCAATCCACAAAAACAGGCCAAATCAAGCTTCGGCTCCCCGGCTTCATTTTAGCGTTTTACCAAATTAGGTAATTATCATGGCAACATGCTTTTGTTATGACAGCAAATCCCCAGATCGACCCAATCAGTACTCTTTGAAAATAACTATTCCTTGTTTGTGCTGTTTGCAATTTGCAGTACATCGCTACACTTTTGTGCAAATTCGGACCAGTCCGGTTACTGGTATCAAACGCAGTTTGTTGATTTTTTTTCTGCCATTTCATTTCATGGATCACTTTATTTTTAGATGCTAAAGATATTTTCCATTCAACTGAAAGCTGGCGCTCAATAATGCAATTATGCACAATTAAATATGGCTCCATGGTGTCTGAAATAATTTTGTAAGTCTGACTCATAAAAAGGTTTAACAGACTGTCATGTCATTAAAAATAAAAATGTAAGATGGCCGATTACAAGTATCGGCCACTAGTCATTTTTCCTTCTGTCGACAGAGCACTAAGCATGGCTACTCTGCGACGTGGCAAACCGCTGAACGCATCGACACCACTCTAAGCGACACCCGTGACACCTATGAACTCAAAAAGTAAAGAAAGAAATACGACCCAAATAACACTTTTACATGCCAGTGGACCTCGGACCACCTGATCAAGGATGACATCACTAAACGTATTCTGGAATTGATTTTACTTCTGGAGTGGAGCGAGGTCATATGCTGTCAAACAGTTCTCGAAGGTGTAACATTCCTAAAGTTCCATCCCACTGAGCTGGTTTCTGCAGTTGGTATTCCTAAAGTTCCATCCCACTGAGCTGGTTTCTGCAGTTGGTATTCCCATAAAACAGTTAACAGGTCTAAATGATTCTCTGGCACAAAGGACTCCGAAAATACTCTATACAACAACACACTTTTTCCTCCCTAAAAGCAATTTCCCCTTTTTCATGTTTCCGTTGAAGACTAATGCCTAAAATCCTGTTTGTCAATCAATGGACTGAATTTCAGTGAGAATACATGAGGTCCTTTGGGTAACCTTGTATGACTGTCCTCAGCAGTTAGCAGTGGGTGCTCCCGATTTTTTGTTTCCCTCCAGCTGTTTGCCAGTAGAACCGGTCCCTTGGACATGCTTTTGACATGATTACAACCATTCATCACCCCGAAACCATCAATCAAAACCTTTAAATGCTTTCCCCTTTAGCCTCAACATCTGCGACTAAAACAGCAACATACCAGCGAACAATGGCCAGTGATTTCTGCAATTTCAGAGGTGGTTTCATGGAAAACAACTGTCCGGCGAGGGGTTCGTTTGGAGAGACCATGCGGCACCAGACAGACGGCAGAGTGCCCATAGTAGGTGCCATGCAACTGGGTACACTTTGTTCACCAAACTGTTTGGAATAACTGCGGTCTGAAATTGAGCAATGGTGTGTACTGCCCAGAACAGAGAGAGAGAGAGAGAGAGAGAGAGAGAGAGGGAGAGAGAGAATGAAAGAGGGAAAGAGTAACAGATAGAGAAGAGAAACAGAGAGAGGCACTCAGCTGTCTGACATGGTGCACTTCTTGTCCTTAACCCTGGCCTCCGCTCCCTCTGCCTTCTCTGTCTTCACTGGCCGAAGCACAAAGACGCTTTGAAGAAGCTCACAGGGGGACGAGTTCGGCCTAAATAATATTTTACTCCGGTTGACTTGGCCTGTGTTCTCTGTTTCACTTAATAAAAGGCAATGGTCTTGTAACACAAGAAGTCCCCTCTGACCAAATAGAAGAAAACATGACGTGTGAAGTTTGTCAACCTTCTGAGGACCGTATTAAGTCAGCGGTTAGGACGTGTGTTTTGTGCGAGAGTGACTTCAGCTGGGTCACAACGGACGCTGACCAAATCCAAAACACCCCTCTTTCTTGTTCGCTGACTCACAATGGGAGAAGGAAGTGCTGACCCCTTCTTATTGAGGGGTTACATTAGTAAGCGAAAAAAAAAACACCCTTATTTCACCCTCAATGACCCTCAGTGTGTTAAATGCTAGCTGTAGAGGAATGGTTGAGTGCTTACGACTCATCTCTCTGTCAGAACACTCACTAAGGCTGGCCCTGTTTATGGTGCTCATTGTAAAAAATATATATAATTAAAACAACGTTCCATTAAGATTAATGGAACCTCCTTGGAGGCAGGGTAGCATCAATGGAGAGGAAGCTATGGTTGTAACTCAAAAGTTATAGTTTTTATTCCTAGGTAGAGCACCGCTGATGAGCAAAGTACACAACCTGATTTCCGTCTGTGAATATGCAGTTATGTAAATGAATGTGTGTAGAAATCATCAACCGTAGTCACTCTTAGTAAGAGTGCCTGCTTGGTGTCTAAACTGTAAAATGTAAATATGATGTATAATGATGAAAACCTTACTGGCAAAGGTGGAGGTATAGTCATAGAAGAGCAAGCAGGTTAGGGAGGAATGTGGAGGTGTGATCTGTTGCCAGGCAGGTGAAGTCACCCTCGGTGGGTACCTGCGAAGATGTCGTGGCCAAGCCCAGGTGACCTCGCCAGCTTCCCGTTGTGCAGGTGCTGAGAGGGGGTGGAGCCATGGAGGTGCTGCATTGCTAGACACTCGCTCAGGATATCCGGCTCCAGGTGGGGGCATGACTGCACCTGTCAATCAAACCCCCCCACAGGGACCGAGACATGAGGGAGGGAGGCCATCCAAAACAATACGCTCTTTCACATAAATAGTACTCTTTCTTCCAAGGTTTGGGAAACATATTTTTTCACTTCCTCTACAGAGCATTTTGAGCCCATTAACTGAAAAATTTGAGTGGCAAAAATAACATAAACACAAACGGCCAATTAGCACAGATTATTCAGCACCCCCTGCCCGGCCTCCCTACGTGGAAACTCTGGGGCAGAATGACCATTGCTATGCGGGCTCATGTCTTCTCATCCACTTTCCAACTGTATTTCCCAAATGGTTTAACTTCTGTTTTTCGTTTGTGTGAAAGAATGCCCTTTCCTTCGAGTGCTTTGTGAGCGGGCATGCTGTCCTTATAACACAATTGGAACCCCTTTCAAGGATGGCAAAGAAATGGACTGGCAGAATACACAGAGAGGAAGACTGATACCAATATTGCTTCCAGTTACCCCCGCTCCTACATGGTCAGGAAGTTTACTCTTGCTTCTAGATAGTTTTATGTAACTGTATGACTTGGCTCTCATTGGCATTCATGGGCTGAGATGTTTTCCCAATAAATTTGATGTGCATTTAGAATTGGGAACAGAAAACACATTTGTATTCTCTTTGTGAGCAAAAAAAAAAAAAAAAAAAAATTCATAAAGAATGTGGCAATTCAATGTGACATTCCGCCTCATTTCTCCAGAGGAAATTACTTTCGCAGAAGCCTCACTCTGGACCACAGGCTCCTATCTTATTTGAAACATGAGGACAATTAGAATTAGCAAAAAAACAGCCTTTGTGTATTTACACTTCAGAAAGCGCCGATGAGGGCCAGGCTCTAGTTATGCTGCTGAAGTTCTGCTCTGAAGAAGCACATTGTCAGGGATTAGTATGGCAATGTTTCTGTAATTTTTTAAAAATATATTTTACCTAATTTTTCCCAAACAAAACGTCAACTGAGCTAGTTGATCTGCAGCAGCAGCCATTCCTGCCAATTTCAGGGGGAGAATGAGAAAACAAGCCCTCGCTTCTTCACACACTGTAGACACACCACCGATCACACACTCTTGTCGCATGTCATCGGAAATTTAGAGAGCCAGCATGTTCTCAGTTCTGCAGGCGCCTCGCCTGACCATTTGGGGCCGCTAGAGAGCAATGAGACGAACGGAACTAGCCGGCTTAAGTGTAATTTACTGAAGTGACGTCAGCAGGTTTGTGCAGACATTATGATGTCATTTGATGACGTTTGTGATGGACTGGGTTTTTTTTTTTTGGCAAGTGCATTTTTGATGAGAAAATTTACAAAATAAAAGAACCCGAAGCAGAGAATTATGATGATGATAAGCACCAGAGTATTAATGTTTCCCCACATTAATTTCATCAAAATGAACTTCACACGATTAAATTCACATAATATTTTAGATGTATGGCAGAAGTTATCGAGGTGGAGTTGCTTGCATTGCTGTTCCTAGGAATCAACCTGCAACCATTCAGATACAAGCTCTATGGCCACAGTGGTCCATAAACAATGCTGCAAATGCACTTTAGGCATTTAGCAGAAAGCTAAAATTCCTTAACCACTGTGACACACTAATATTGGTTGGGCTCTGGTGCTAGTGTTTGTGCTTGTTTACTTGCACTGCGTGCTTATTGCAGTTGTTATGTAGCCTGAATTGTATGTTTAGTTTACATATATTCTATGTCATCATTTTGCAGGACTCCAGACCACCTACAATTGCCCCTTGGAGGTAAGTGTATGCGATTGTACTGTTTTTTTTTAATGGACTGTAATATGGAGCTCCCAGGGTCCAGTAACCAGGTGGTACTGGTGATGTTTGTTAATTTTGAGGTGGTGTTACTGCTATTGACCATTCATCCATGCTTTTATTCCGCTAATTACGGAATACCGCTTGAAAAAATCCTTCCCTTTTGGAAACAATTCCCAAGCACTGTAATGGGAACGTCCACTTTGTGGAAAATCTGGAAAGAGCTGGAGTTGGTACAACATCAATAGCTGTGAGAGCTCTTTCACACCATTTGTTATAAACCACACACTGCAATTCGTCGAATCGGATTCTTCTTTTTCCTCGATATTACGCTCATGCGTATTTTTCTGTTCCGAGATGGAGCTGACAGGCTTGTTTGACGTTTTTATGCCACAGTGGTCCCCAAGAGACTCTGGGCCCACAGCTTATTAACAATGCTACAAGCTCACATGTGTTTCTGTTTACAACACAAAGCATGGGAATACATGAAGGCCTACATCACACACAGCTGGTACGTGGTGAAGCCCAGTGCAACAATGGCTCTATTCTTTTTGATATTTAGAAGGAACGTATTGTGAATAAGCAATTCATTTTCACGATGTACTGTGATTTTCTTAAAAGCCATTTCGTAGAGGCGGTTGTATCTGGACCGTGTTAACCTTGTTGTGGAAAGCATATTTCCAGTGACAAAAGACATTTATTTCACATGGTGGAAGAGTAAATAACATGTGAGAAATGTGTATAATTAAATTTTTATTACATGGTTTTTTTTTTTTTTTAAATTGTGTGTGGGCGACCATGTCTCGCCGTTAGTCTGATGTCCAGTCTGAGGTGAAAGGTACTCTTGAGTGCAACATCGAACAATAAAATGGAAAAACACTGTGTAAATTTAAGCTAAAACAAAACACGAGAATGTAGTCATTACATTTGTTACACTCATAGAATTATCACTGTGTTCAGTATTTACCCATTTCTAATAATTCATGGTTTTACACATTGTGAGTACCTTGGCTAAGGATTTCATTTCTTAGATTTATTATGTATTTCATCTCATGTAAGATACAGTTCTTGCACAAGTATGATCAGGATCAGTGCAGAATTCTTCTCAAACTCACTGTGTTCATGCTTCATTCATGCTGCCTACAAACATGGCTAAAGCTTAAAACATTTTCCATGCTTAAGGTTTCCATATGTTGCTAACAACAACCATAATGTTTGGAGAACATGTTTGGATGCTGCCACTGAAGGACATGGGGTCAGGTTCTTCAGTAATCCACACCGCGGGCACACAAGACTACCTGTTACAGAGCTCTTAGTTTCCAGCACTTCATAAGCATGGAGCACTGACCCAATGAACGCCTTCATATCTGCATTCACACCCAAACACCGAGGGATGCATTTAAAAAGCGTTTATGATTTTTTCACCAGCTTAACCCTGAGAGGTGGCCCCTGTTCTCAGCATGGCGGCATGGCGGCCCGGCTCCTTACCTTCTTGTGAACCTGCTGCTCTTTCGCGGAGTGGGCCTTGACGTGCTTTCGGAGGGAGCTTGGGTCGGTGTAGCGCTTGGTGCAGCCAGGAATCTGGCAGGCATATGGTTTCTGCGAGGGGTGAGGTAAGAGGGAGAGACATCAGACAGAGAAACACAGATACCCATAACCATAAATTATGATTACAGTACTGATCTGGGATCAGGTTTCTACTTGTATATCCTGACCTTCTCCATTATGGGCATAAAAGGTCAACTGACCCTAGATCAGAACTACTCTGAGATGCTTTAGGGACATGGGGCTGAGGCAAAATAGGTACACCAACTGAAATGACACATATGAATTTAAAAGAGTGATAGTATAGCTGAGTACCTAAGTGATAGGTCAGTCCCCTCTGACTGGTACTTTAAGCTCCCTAATGGTCTTAGTGTGGGCGCAAAGGATTGTCCTGTGTTTTCAAGATGACAATCAAATCAGGTGACTGATGACTACAGATATGAAAAACATACAGTAAGTGAATAAAATAGGACACTTCGTCCCATTATATATAAATATGAAGCTGGCAGATGTTCAATACACCAAGTTATATGTGGTTGGGTCATACAACAGATCTACACAGCATCAAGACCTTTTCATGCACATTTGTATTGTAGTTACAAAATAAGACGATTAATACAGACAAGTGTTTAAATGCATAAAAATGAACCAGCATTGGCCCCCTGAAAAAACAACAGGGCTCAATGGGAAATTCCATATAAAGTGATGCCCGTCCCTAGCCAGCTTCTAATCGCTTTTTGTGCTATTCAAAAGCTTGCAATTTCAGTAACTGAAGTAAGCAAATTAAGTCACAAATATATTAATGAGAAATTAATCCGTTGCTGATGGAATGTATCAAAACTGGCATAGTTGAGAGTAATGAGGAAAAAAATACAACAACAATAAAAAAACAGATTAAGGGCAATTATACAATTAAAGATGCATAACTCTCCTGACTTCCTGCTCACAGTCTGTCACCGAAAAGCACTTAGATAGATAAGTGCAATGAATAAATAAGAGCTATTAGCAACAGTGACGGACAAGCGGCCGCTGGGCTTTTCTTCCTCCTCCGTTTCGGGGCTCTCGCGTTTCCACCTGGTGTGGTTTTGCGTGAGTTTAGTGTGCAGGGTGCGCTGTGACTGTGTGGCCCATATGGAAATGGGAGCCCCTGATGGTGGGGTGGGGTGGCGTGGGGGGTTTGTAAGAGAGAGTGCTTGGTAACACTTTCAGGACCAGCTACCACAGCTCACAGCCAAAACCATGTGTGCGTATGTATACATGGAAGCCCTCAGGACTGCGGTGTGAATGAGCTGGTAAACACATGAGAGACGTTTACGAGAATTCCCCTCCGCTAAAATTACACATTCTATGTTTTGTTCACAGCCAATGTAACATTTGCTAAACATTCGTAAAATCTTAAATGTCACTTGCTTCCCCCGATGATAACATTCAATTTGAGGGTAATTAGATGGTTAAATATTTATTCTTGCTGTAAGTAAACAACAAAAGACCCCGTTGGTTAGGTCCCTAATGCAGGTGCAACAGCATGCTCTGTGACTACACTTGGAAGTTGACCATTATGGACAAATATTATGATATTCTAAGAGGATATATTACTTCAGGGTGGTTTTAATCAAATGAAAAAGAAAATGTGATGGATGACTCAACACAGGACATGCTAACAGTAATCACTTGTTTTAGAAAATGGAACCAGGGTGAAGGTTATTCAAAACAGCACAACGGTAAAGCCGTACCTTCAAAGCCGAGCCTTCAAACAAAAGCAAGGAAAGAAAGAGGAGAGACAGAACAGTTTAATTTAATAGTGCATTTTTCATGTTCACTGCTGCTTACACTGAATGAAGGCAGGGATTCAGTTAAACACATTTAGGCCGCTATTCAATCAACATCTATCCTTACAACTTACCTACAACCGAATAAGACGGTTACTGATCTTAACAGTGCTGGTGAAGGTAACAATGAACACTTGCATTTAATGGAGAGACAAAGTTACAGGCCGATGTTGATTGAAAACCAAGACATAGTCTCTTTAAGGATGCATAAAATTCAATCAGAATGAACTTAAATCTTTTTTAAAGGCACTTGCTAGTCTATATTAAAATGAGAAGAACATGTTCCAAAGGACATGTTTTCTACAATAAAATAACATAATAATAAAATATAACATACTCAAAATTGGACACTAAGGACTTTCCTTCTCTCCAGCACTTTTGGCACTGTTGTCCCTGAGTTATTCACTTTCTGTCAAGTCACTCTGGAAAAGACTATCTGCTGAACAGATATAAGGTAATGTAATGTCCGTTTTAACTGGACTGCATATTGCCTTAAAGAGACTAAGTGCATTTGATTGAATCTTGTCCTAAGTCTCTGGAATCTGCTCAGAAAATGTTGAGACAATGGGCTGAGTGAAGCATTTGATAAACCCAATAAAGAGGCCAATTCTGTCAAATGCCAAAATGATTTGATAATTAGTAGTTTTCTTTACTCAAATGTACAGTGTAAGACTGTGGAGAAATGATGGCCCTTTAACAGAAAGTAGACAGTACTCTCATAATACTCAAATTCCTCATTCGGAATTTTCAACAAATGTGTACAAAAAAATGTTTTCTTTTTTCTCGACTCCTCAAGGTTTAAAGGTTCGGAAAAGTCATGCAACCTCTTTTTTATTTTAGGCAACAATGTGCTCTATACATTCCAAAATGGTCTTCAGAGAGGAAAAGACAGACGGAGGAAAAAAAAAAAAAAACAGTGAAAGCAAAGCTCCATCAAAAATAACATTACGGCCATTATGGTTTTGCCCCATGAACACTTGGCGGAACGGCGGTAGGACTGAGTGGTCTCGTGGGAACTGAAGTGGGGTGATTGGCATCTTCGGTCTGTAATGCTGGTGTCAGAGCGGTAGTAGGGGCCGAGGTGGTCTGGCAGCGCGATAAAGCAGATTTCAATGGTGCGGCAACTCGCGTTCAGGGAAGCCAGGGAGTGAGGTCACAGCCACATCGAGCTCTCTGTATGTGTGTGTGTTTTTTTTGAACTGGTAGTAAAAATAAAGAATTCTGTCTTCTCCAGTGCATTTGCTAATATAAGTGGTAATGCTCCTTATTATTCAAATTTGGGCCAGCGCATGAATTGTCTGCACGTGGGACTCGGTGCCGTCGGTTCCTGTCAGACGTATGGATACGAGCGCTCGGAGACGCAGGGCAGCTTTGAAACATGGCTGAGCAAATTCGAGCTGACACTTGCGAATGCACCAGGGTTTCTGCCGGGTGAAATTATGCAAATGCACTCTCCAGCTGTGAGGTGGATCTGTGCGTTTAGCAGAGAGGGCCCCATGACCCCGCGGTACAGCTAGGAGAGCGCCAACACAGTCGCCGCTGTCTGTCTTAGAGCGTGCAGCCTCCGTGTTTTTACAGAGAAACATGCAGCCGCGATACGGACCTTGTTTGCTTGCATCTGGCTCCTGGCATTACTTAGGGAACTCTGCATTTCTCACTGAACAGTTTTGTACATATATTCACGAGTGAATACTGTCATACTGTGTCAAATGATTGATGGTAAAAGAAAGTGGATCAGACTATGCTGTTTCACATTTTAAGGTGGGTACACACTGGATCAGGTTAAGGTCTTTTTTCCAAATAATGTAAAGCTCTTTGATATCATGAAAAATGCTATATAAATGAAATAATAATGCTTATAATAATAATAATAATAATAATAATAATAATAATAATAATAATAATAATTACTATCATTATCATCATTATTATTTTTTGGAAGCTACATGTATTGAAAGCTGCCTTTTACGGAAATCTATGTCACATCAAACTTCATCAACAGTGTGCAGAGATACGTTCTGTGCAGACTTCATTAACCTGTTGGCTAGCTTAGTGGAGGATTCAGGGCAAGATGGCCACGATGTGCTCCTGGGCCAGAGGTGGAGAGGTGTGCAAGTGTTTACAAGCGTGCAAGACACGGTGAGAGAGCGCGCACTTACCGTGTCCAGGTGTGTGCGCTGGTGCTTGGCCCGGTCGCTGGAGTTGCTGAAAGCCTTCTGGCACCCCGGGTGCTGGCAGAGGTAGGGCTTTTCCCCAGTGTGGCTCCGCAGGTGGATCTTAAGGTTCTCCAGGCGGGAGAAGGCTTTATTGCATCCTTCAAACTAAAGCGGAAAGAGGACATACACACACGCACAACACACACGCACACACACACACACAACAACACACACACACACAGATCAACACTCAGTGGGCAAACCGCTACAATGAAGGTAGAACAGCAGCCTGCCATGAATCAGAGCAGTGAGCTCACGCATCTGCTCTCTGTCAGCGTTTCTATCCCTGCCAACCCCAGATGCAGGCCCAGGAAGGCTGGCAGCTACTGTATGCTCTCAGTCCCCTCAAGTATCCTCCATCGCAAACACACAAACGCTGAGGTACAAAAAAAAAAACATCCAACGCATTAGATTTTTAGCTGTTTGGCTGTCATCAAACTAAAAGGCAAAGGCTGGAAATCCATAAACCCAACATAACCACACTCTCCACTCTCCTCTGTCAGGCCATGGTTTGTCTCCAGATTCAGTCTGAGCCTGCAGTCCTTCTACTGTTAAAAACAAAAAAAAAAAAACAACTTAAAACTTAATACAAGAGCTGCTTTGTCACAGGAAATGACCTACCAAAATAAAATTGAGAGCTTTTTATTTGGTTGTGACAACATAAGTCAGTCTCCTTCCTGGCCCAAAGCAGGTGCTGCGTTCACAAGTCCAACAATATCGCAGATGCCGTTAAGCCTGTGGTATATAGCAGGTCACAGTTTTATAACACAAGTGTCTTTTTTTCGAGGCGTACCGGTGGAACGGCTCTGAGCGGCAGGGTATTCGGACACCACACACTTTGAACAGGAAGCAGGCGGGCGTGCTGGCATTGGACACCCTCAGGGCGCTATAAAGCATTTTAAAGAGGAAAACTCCGAGCACAGCAGGTTGGCGACCATATAAGGCCCTTTATTAAAGCAATGCCATTTACAACCGAACGACCCAGCCCCGAAAAAATAAATGAAACGCTGTAAATTAAACACTCTTGGAAAACAGCATCCAGCTATACAATAACAAGTACCTGGATTACGTGTGACAGAAATACGGTTTGTAAAGCGGTGAGAAAACGGGGTGAAAACGCAGGGCCGGTTTAGTGTTACCGCACAGCCTGCTGCCCGTGCAGGTTTATTGTAGTTGGCTTCATTTCACAGGGAAAGGCTGTAAAAAGCTGAAGTCGGCTCTGCGGCTGAGGGCTTTGAGCATGGCAGGTACAGCGTGAGGCGTGGTGTCCACCGAAGGCCCGATTCGCCCTGAAAGGCCGATTGTCCTTGGAACCGCGGGATAAACGTGCAAACGATTGTTTGGACCGTGCTGTTGCCGGACGGCTGCACAGAATTCTCGCCTTGAGACTCTGAGCGGGCGAAATCTTGCATGTGACAAGATTTGATGGACGGAGAACGCGAGCAATCGGTTCCCCACGGCCCCCCAAAGTTAAAGATACATAAAAATAACTCTCCCTTGGAATTTGAACAGAATCCAAAAACAGCATATCAGGGACCCAGCTGCTTTATGTTGTAGCCCTAATTACTCTGTGATACCAATTACTCCTTCCCTACCCCTGTGTTTAAGTAGGGAAGGAGATACTACTCCTTCAGACTCAGTCAGAGAACCAGTGATTTATTGATTTTATGTGTGTTCTCTAATAAGACTTAACTGAGCATGGCTGAGGACCTTTTTTACTTTTAAAAGGTACTGTTCTTGGCTTTCAAGCCAGCACTAAAAGGCTTTAATTCTTTGTTATTCCACTCTACGTTCTCTTTCTCTTCATGCCAACCTCGTGCCCACATGTTTTCTAAATTGATGCGAAAAATTAATTTCAGAGCTGGAAGTGAATGTTCATTTGCATAATGGCTAAAACCAGAATCCTTTAACCATTTTTCATGCCTCCTGACCTTAAATCTGCAGTGCCTTGTAATTCATGGTGTATAAACATTGGGTAGTGTTATATCAAGGTCGTAAATGAACAGCTATTATACCACACAGCATGACAGCGAAACCTTATAATTTCACGCTGTGTTTTACAATATTTTGGACAAATGTGACCAGTTTGTGGCATAAAAACGTAATTAATTCAGCGCTGTTTGGTTTACTTGCTATGGCCCACAAAAACAGTGCTGTACAATTTTGAGTTTTAACATGTTACTCCCTTATCACATTAAACTATAGCCTGGAAAAACCGATAATCAAATGTGTTTCATTTTTTTTTCCACCTTATCTCCCAAACAATTTCTGTAAAGAAGAAAAACAACTATTGTATTTATTCATTACTAATTATTACAAATTATGAAGAAACTTTATCCATAATGTCATTGACAAACTCTACAGTAATACAATAATGACAACATTTCGAAGACATTAAAGAAACATGTCTCCATTCAAAACCTTACAACTTTTATTTGTCATTAAAAGTAAAAAAAAAAAAAAACTTGTGAGTAAGTAATACAATGCATGACACACTCTGAAACACCAATGCCACTATCAGCAAGAAATCTTGTTGAAACGGCATTAAAAATAACTGCGTATTTATTTGCTGTCCTGTGTGCCGAATGCTTTGTCTGATCGATTAAAGTAATTATATTTCCCTGAGTGCATACTCATCTAATCAAAATCTATGAAGCTCCTCTCAACATGCTGTACATCCCTTCTGCTAATGGTCCTATAAAATTACATAGGAAGCTCAGTTGCCGTGGTAGCGGACATCAATACACACACTCATGTAATCAGGTTTGCCCCAAGTCACAACAATGAGGCCCCAAGCATTGAGGAGCGTGCAGCCTAGCTCCCCCGGCCCCCCCTACAATAACATGACTGTTCAGCTATCTCGACCTCTCCATCTCCGTCAGCCTTTATCCACCAATCAAGAGCGAGACATGCATTCATTCAGTGATGCCCCTGTCTGAGATTATATTTAGCCACTTCATTGTCCAGGGGTGCAGGTTGAAACCTGACATTGTGGACTCTCTCCTCCTTTGTGGGCCTCCGCTCTCCCCCGAATCAGCTCTCTCCCCCCGGACCCCGGAGACAATAGGAGCGGCAGAACCCTATTCTCCAAATGGCTTTTCAAACCCATCCCAGCACTCATCCCCATCTCTCTCTATTCAGCGGTCAAGTACTTGACACTGGCCTGTTGGATTTGAGTGGTAAGTGAACCCTGGCATCAGAGTGGGGTGGAGGTGGGGGGGGGTGTGAGGGGGGATCAGGGTCAGGTGACCCTCGCTGGACAGACGTGCCGCTTCACCACCTTACGGGATCATATCACACCCCAGTTGTGTGACGTTGGTGGAAACTGCACAGATAGCTATCGTGCTTCTCCTGAAAAGAAAAAAAAAAAGGTGGCCACAACAAGCCTGTTTGACCTATCACTGATCAACGAAACTCAGCGAGCCCACTTCACAGTATCCTGCCTCTCTGTGCCACCAACACCTGCTGTGCCTTTCTTCTTTTCTCAAATTTGTCTCGAAGTTTTAGTCCGCATATGGTCATTATTAAATGATATCCTTACTTCATTCCTCAGGACCTACCACATGATTTGTTTTTTTTCTTCTTTTTTTACAAAGGAAGACTGTCAACACATATTTTTTATTAATTTATTTCTAAGCAGCCATATCTCCCCTTGAAACAAACAGGCTGTCTGAGTGGGTGTGACACTGACACTGAATACACTCTTGGGTGGGTGTATACACATTACCAAACCACAATCCTGATTGGCTGGCAGCACTGACGACTGCCCAAAATGTACACTGGCATAGAAACAGCGAGTAATCCAGTAAGAGTAAGGAGTACACATGCTAAGGCAGAAATTCTCCCGGAATTAAACTGTGGGTGGCATAGTGGTAACTCGAGAGGCACGACTAGCAATTGGAAAAATAAAACCTAATATTAATATATAAATCCAATTCCAAAGAAAGGCATGTAGACAGATATTGTAAATGGAGAAATATAAAAAGTAAAACTGTACCTGCGTTGCTATTATTATGTGCTAATAGACAAGTGAGGTAATTTCTTTATCCCTTGCTTCAACTTCAAGCAAACCTCACGCTAAGATAAATTTATGGGCCTATTGGGGGATCCTTGTTAATTGCTATCGGGCCTTAATAAGTAGCTGGCAAGGGAACTGTGCGCATGTAGTTCTTTAATTTCCTGTATATTTTAAGGGCTTTGTACACACACTGGCTTTCTGTGTGCCCCCCACCTCCTGAAATAAAAAGTCTTTAAGCTACATGCTGAAAATGCCCTCCTCACTCAGAACACAATCTCTGATGCTGTACAGTGTTTTGTAGCACTTTATCTTGGAAAAGCTCCAGGGCAGCAGCTAATTGGCTATGCTACAGTTGCACAACAGATTAAAGCAATCCAGTAAGTGATGCTGTGCAAGCTAAACAGGGGTAATACTTTCCTTTTTGACCCAGGGATTATAATAATTAAACCCTAATTAGTCGTGTATGTTAATTATGGATTTATTACAGGCAGTGATTCATTCTGAGATACGAAAAATGGTGCGGGCTTAAGGAGAATGCTCCATGAGCTGAGTGGCACATGAATGATGCTTACGGAAGTGTTTGTTAAACTGGTAGCAAAAAATTACCATAGCAAGCAATTTAAAGCTTTCCTTTTGTCAAATATATCTCCAACTGTAAAAGGTGGAGGATGACATTTTGATAAAGAAATGGACAGTAAATCTTGGCATGGGATATGCATCTAGGGGCAATCTCTAGATTTAGAACAGATCGATAGGCATGGTAGAAAACCAGATACTGCTGCAGCAACTTCTTGTCTGAATGAGCTCTTTCTTCGATTCTGTTCTTAAAAAAATAAAATCGAACGGTCCTCTCTCCCGTATTTGGAGATCAGCCGTCTCGTCAATAACACCACAGCGGTTCATAAAAGCACCTGAGCTGAACCCGGATCAGGCGAATGACACGGACCTGTGTGACATTCTGGGCTGACGTACCTGCAGAACAAGTGCAAATCGCAAGCGACAGAATACGCACCCTAATGGAGCTCGGCTGCAGGCGGGGCAGGGGGAGATGTTTTCATGGGAAATGAGCTCTGACTGTAGGAGAGAAGCATTCACAGTTCTGCAGCTAAATAGGTGCAGTGTACCATTATAAAAGCTCATTAATAACCGACACAGCCATAAGATGACTGAAACAAACTCGGCATTGTTGTATAGCGGCGGGGAAAGTACGGGTCATACTGGCTGCTGACATTTCAGACAGGCTTCTGATGGAAAGCACCGGAAAAAAAAAAGAGAGCGAGAGAGAGAGAGAGAGAGAGAAAGCCAAATGCCGCAAGAAGGTTTTATACTGCTGTTAGGAAATCTCCTGCCTGATCCTTACACTGTCTTACAACCTGGCCCAAGTCCGGTGTCCCCTGGGGGCTGTACACTTTTTTGTGGGGATGATGTTTGCCTTCATGCCCCCACCCTCCCACCAGAGAACCGACAGGCCGCCCTGCCTCGAGACTGACACAGCGTCTTGTAGGTGATGCCTTTGAAAGCCGCCTTTCGCCAAACTCCCCGCCCCCGCCCCGCTCCACAGCCCCGACCATTCCTCTGGGGAATTCCACTAATGATGGGAAAATTTGGATTAAAAAACAATTAAAACGTTTTGGCTGCTAACCTCCATTAAATGGCTCATAACTCACGCCAGGCAGGGCTGAGATGAGGAGGGGTGTGCGGACCTGAGGCCAGCCTGAGGTTTCCCCTCATTTCATTCGGCCCTTTTTTATAATGAGCCAAGACTATGAATCTACTTCAGCTGTACATTGCGGAGCACAATTTGCACCTATAGTACATAAGGGTTAAGGACAGCAAAGCAAGCTTTTACATGGGAATTACACTATTAAGTTCAGCTGTTCTGATTCTCTCATTTCCTTGGCTTGCAATTTTGAAATATGGAGCTGATGACAATATAAGTAAGAACCGTGTAATTAATAAAATCTGCTAAACGGGAAAAATGAAACAGTTAAAGGTAATGTAAATGAAACACATTTTTGGTTACTTTTTGATTATAGAAAAATGTTGAAAACTAGTGCTTTTAAACCACAGGACTGTAAAAGGTGAACTATTTTGTCAGTTTACTTTTTACTGTGTGCTTTGGCATTATAAAACCACTGTGTAGTAAACTTTATTTGTTTGAGAAATAACGTCGTTGCCTGATTATTTTAAAAAATGGCCCTGATAAAATCTAGCGCTGGTCATTTATTACCAAAAGCCCCGCTCCGTGGACCTATCAGGAAAACCACAATCACTTCTGCTACCTTCAGCGGAGACTTCGAAAGGAAATGTTCGAACTGCAGGATAGAGAGCAACATGTGCATTTAATCGTCCTGGTTACAAATGCCCTGTGGCTACCACAGTAAAGGGCTGAAAAAAAAACACGTAAATGGATGAAATTATATCCATATGATTATATGAGACAGTTAAGGAGAAACACGTTTCTCGTGTACTTCATCGGGGACGAAATTAAACGCAGCTTTGCCTAAACATTCGGATGAAATAGTTTACACATATCATTTCCACATCCAACCAACACTTCTTTTCACAGCCTGCTACATCTGTTACAAATCAGCTTCATCTGAATCAAACATTCGCTGCATTTCTCTCTCTCTTTCTTTTTTTTTTTGCGTGTCTTGAAGTTTGTTCGAAATGAATTCATGCATCATGATATCGTTGGGAAGTATTCTCCTGCTTTGTTTTGTTTCTCCGAATTTCAAAATACTTGCTTTATGGATGGTTTAAGTGAGATAATAAATAAATGCATAACCCATTTAAATGCTTTCCAGATGGAATCCCTCACTGTAGCCCTGGTGAGAGTTAAAACTAAAGCATGAGTAAGGGAGGTAGTCATTCAGGGGACATATTTGATACAGTATCGTACCAAGCAACCATTTCTGATGCCTAACACAAGTTCCTGTGTTAGCTAAAAAGCTAACTCAAACTAATTAGATTTGTATGTGCTTCATGCAAAAACAGGAAGCAATTGAATGATTACTGAATTAAGCATCTCACATAGTGGCTTCGACAACAGGTTTTCCCCTTTCCAACCAGACATTCCTGCACCGGATTTATGACCTGACGGTTTGACGAAAAGTGAGCAGGAAATGTATGATTTATTTTAACCAGGGTAGTCCGCCATTATTTCTGGCACCGGAGTTACTGTGGCGCACGACGCACTTATTTACCCGCAACTGACTGCCAGCTTTACCACAGGCTAACAGGCAACATACAGCTTTACAGCTGTTAATGCCAATGCCTAAAGTGACATTTAACATTTTGTAATTACACAATGTAAATGTTGGAGTAAAACGCGCACGTTTTACTACCATCGAGCCTTTTTTTTTTTTTTCGAGCCTTAACTCTAATTCTTCCTTTGTAATTATTCTAATTTCCATGAGCCACTGTTTGTGTGATTTGGTTATAAATGTCAGGCCAAGAGTGAATCATGCAGTGTAGTTCAAGAACTGTCTTGCTGCTATGTTCATGGGAATGAAAAAGCACCCTCGTATGGTGGGCATTAAAAGATTTCCCAGCAGTCTTCACTCTTGGCTTTCTGCAGAGAAACAATTCCTGAAACATTTATCTGAACCAGTTTGCCTACGACAGGCCAGCATTTTTTTCCCACTGTTCCAGATCTCTCTCGCTCTCTCTCTCTTTACTTCTGCTCTCAGTCATCTTCATTGGAACAGTGCAGTCTCCATCACCTGGATTAGAGCTGATTCTGCACTTGGATCAGTGAATCCGTGGAGGGACTCCTGTCGGACGGCAGATGGACCAGGCCATGTGTCAGGCAAACGACCAATAACATTCTTGTCAGCGTTATAAAATCCAATTGGGCTTTATTTGTAAATATCTCAACACTTAACCATAACAGTTATTACCATGTATCACTTTTTTTCATCCTGGACACTTTGACTCCCCCTCCCCCCCTTCTCTTTGTGTGCTCATGGACTCTCATGGTTTGGCTATCACTGAGGGTAAATGTACCACAGCTGTTACTACAATTACCCCCAACCCCCACCACCACCCATTTATCTTATCTGCTGTAATTTTTTCTAAATGCTAATTGGACAGCAATAAGCAGCAATTGCCCTCATCACCACTATTTCCATGGAGAAAGTGCTTAAATACAGACACCTCAGAGGCCCAACAACCTAAGTGTGGAAAAACTACGCAAAAAGAGGGATACAATTAAACCGCTCAGATATTACACTTTCTACTGTCACTGAGACTGCAAGGATTTTCAGTTAAAAAAGAAAATGCTGTAGCTGTTGTGGTTTCACGTTCCCCATCCTGACATGTGTGTCACCCGGCACCATATCGGTCCCGTACACTTCCCCGGCCCCAGCCTCCCTTTGGTGGTGTTGCCGTGGGGACCTGCTATGTGAGAGGGGAAGGCCGTGTCTCTCCTCGGCCGCCCAGGTGAAGGTGGATACTGTGCTAAAAGACAGAAGCATGTGACCTGTCTCCCAGAGCTCCCAGGCAAGCAGTTTAGCCACTTAGCACTCAGAGAAAACGCTCAGCATGTCCGCGGACACCTCCTGACGGACACGCGCGCTCCTCCATAAACGATTTTCCATGACGGAGGCCAGGGAGAGAGAAGCTCAACTGCATTGTGGGCCTTTGTCTCAGCTCAGCCCCTCAGCCTCACCTCAGACCTAAATGCTAGGGGGTTTCCTTGCTTTTTTGGTCTAGCTAACCATCTTTAATTATTTCTGAGTCTTTAATTTATTCATGGTTAGACTGATTGTCTGAATGATTGTTCTGTTGATGGACGGCTGACCTGGATTCCTTACCGCCTAAGTCCTCGCTGAAAGAAACGTACTGCAGAAGGAGCTTCTTCTCCTTCCTCATCCAAATTATTTTATTTTTAACATAATTATTGCAAACATATGGGGGAGGACAGCAATATATACTTGTGATAATAATTAAAATATCAGAACATATTAAATTTACAATGACTCATGCATCAGTGTGACTTTTCATTCTTTCTCTCTTACTTGTTCTTTATTGTTAATTTGCCTCAAATCCCCCACGGGTACCAGAGCCGGAATACACTGCTCTCATCTTTTTTTTGCCAGGATCAGAGTGGGAATCCAGTGTGCCCACAGAACACAGAACTATGCGTAAACTGTGATGTCATAAGCACAGGGCGGAGACCATGTGCCACTCATTATGGGCAGGAAAATACAGGGCAGTGCAGTCAGATCGACATAATGGCCAATAATAAAGGGACTGATCTGATCAAAGCCACAATGGTGGCAACACAACCTCAAACCGCTCTTTAAAGCTTTTTTACATACACGGACAAGCCAGAGCTCCACTTCTCTCCTGAGGCCAGCTGTGAACAGTGCTACACGCAGCCTGACAGCTTGTATATAGCCAGCGGAAGCCTCAGTTTTTATCCGGTTTTACACGCTCTGCTTGCGTGTAGTCCACCCTGGTTGGAGTCCTCAGCTCAGTTTATTTGACATTGCAGCCAGGTGGCTAGGGGACTGCCACTGCCAAACTATGGAGACTCTAGTTTCTGGAGTCCACTATAGAAACTTCCATTTGGCTTTCAATGACCTGATAAACACACAGAATGCCGTCACTGGATGACACTGACTTTCTCCACATCAGTCCTCATATTATCTCTCTGTTCAAGAGATTGGAGCCCAAGAATTATTTCTCTGCTCATGGTCTGCATCCCTGGTTGTGGCTCTATAAAGTACAGAGAACCATTCCGTTACGCTTTATATTGCCATTGTGTTTCCTGCTACATCCCAGCATCTCTATTTATTTGTCTGTATATGTACCAGGGTTTTTTTTTTTTTACCCTGAAATACTTGGGCATGGTTTCCTGGCAACGGGATTCAAATAAAACACCTAACAACTAACTTTACAGTTGTCCGTTGTTCATTTTTGGAAAGAGCAACTCAGTGAGAAAGGGGAAACACTGGGTGCATGTAGAGAGAAAATTAAGTGGCTGTACTGCTGTTTATAGGGCAATTAAACTGTATACAACTCACTGTATACCATAGATGCTGATCTACACATGTAGCGGTACCCACTTTGGGTGTGCGGAAACAACAAACGACCTCTTGCATACTTAATTTCTTACTGAATGGTCTTCCGTGCATGAGCAAGTTAAATGTTACATGCAGGATTAAAACGATTTATCTGTGTCTGAAAACAGCTGGCAAAGGACTCAAATTTTGTCATTGACTTTCAGGGCTTTGACTTGCATCCCTGCACAACCTCGGTATAACCTGGAAAGTTTGCATCCTTTTGCATAAATTACAAGATCACATGAATCCTTCCCTATTAAACACTTGCTGTACATTCTCAGCATGATGCTAGCCCACAGGATGGGAATGTGATTTTGTAAACCAAAACCAGAATGTCTTAATACACAACCCTGGCAGCAGTGAGTCAAATGGATTTGGATTCACAATAGTTAAGATTTCAGTCACATAAAGATGTCAAAGGAGAAGCTAACAGCTTCTTCCACGAACCCTTGTCATACCGCTTAAGCTCCTCCAGCAAGCTCTAGAAGCTTCCAGGCTATCACACGGGCCAAGCCCTGCTGGTTCCCTCTTTCCGTGGTCTGGAGCTGTGGAGCGCGTAGCTCTGGAACTGGGTGGAAAAAGAGCTTAATCAACATAGACAGTATCGCTGCTGCAATCAGCCCGACAGAAATCACTGAGAGAAACCGCTGCCAGGTCCTTTATCAGGCTGGAGCTTTCACCCATAATTCCTTGGATATGCGAGCTTGGGAGGGCTTTCTGGCCGGGCATTTGAGTGCAAGGGGGCAAGTATAACACAATGAGAGCTCTGCACTTTCGTCACCATTGACTGGAGTGGACAATTTGCTTTTACTATGTCACTCCATGTATAAAATGGGCATTTCACTTCTGTTTATCCTTTTCTTCCCCCTACTGGCTCTCAGACTGAATTTGTAAATGCTAGATGACAAGTATAGACACTGCTGATACAGCTAAGCTCTATGACAAAACTACTTTGAAACTGCTAGCGTTGGTTTGATGTCAATAACGTGACGTTCAATGAGCTCCAGGTTATTTTATAGTGAGTCACTCACCAGATGTTATAGACTAATAGCTTTTCCTGCATTGCCAGACATGTTAAACCCCTTCTTATAGCCTTGTGACTCTTCATCCAAGGTTCAACGATTTACAAGGTTTCAGTAGGGAATCCTCTCGGAAGATTAAAAAAAAGAGGTGGATTTGGAGTTGTTTGTAAAGAATTTGAAATACATTTTTATAAATGACGACCATTAAACAGTCGGATAACAACATAATGTAATGGTGAATCCAATGAAAATAAATATTAAAAATATATGGAAAATATCAGTAAAACACTAACACTGGAGCCGAAGGGAACGCTGCTTTAAACACAACGGGGCACTTTTGGATGGCCCATGTTTAAAAATGCAAACTCCTCCAGTGCAAACATTCCATATTCGCAGAGTACCAATTACCACTAAGATGGCGAGGCACCTTTGCAACAGATGTGTTCAGCAGAGAATCGGAAAACACATTTTGCATTTAATGCCCATGAAAGCAGTTCCACGTTCCCCCTAATGTGGGACCAACCAGAGAGCCATTTCCACTGGACTTCATTTGTCAAGCCCGGCAATTCATCAAGCGTCAGAGCTGGTCTCAAACACAAAGAGCGTTCTCCAGCTCTGCTCGAACCCAACGCTGTCCCCTCTCCCTCTTCCCTCCGCTTGGCACGGTCGGAGTCAGCCCAGCGATGGCTCGAGTCCGACAACAAATAAACATGCCGATGACCCTCCAGAGCGGCAAGCCAAACACCTCTTTTCCAAGAGCACGCTACGGCTCGAACGCAAGAGAACACAAAAATGCAAAACTAGAACAATGGGTCAAAGTGGCATGGTGCTGAATACCAGCTGCGGAGCCCTTGAGAGAATGAGGGCGCTTGTGCAATGTGTCTTTTTGCCAAAACAAGAGACAAAAAAAGTAGTCGGTACACAGAAAAATGGGGCTGTGCTGCCCTTAGCAAGACAGAATGTGGGTATAAAGATTATGCAAAGAGCTCCATGGTTTTGTTTGGAGGTGCCGGTTTTCCTGTCCGGTTTTGTTTTCCACGTCACATTGTGTCTTACCAGGGGGACAGTAAGCTAACCTCCCCCTGCTTGCCACTGTCAGAATTCCAATCAGACAATAATTAGCCAAAGCTAATTGATATCTATATTCAATGTTGAATACAGTTATCCTCATGTCTTCAATGTGACAGACCATTTCCCATTCATGTGATTTTATTCATTCTGAGATGTGTACACATTGATAAACGATTGCATCTACTGCTGAATTTTTCCCCATGAAATTTATGAATAGCTGTTCCATGGAGTTTTTCAGATCATATTTGATGTACTGGTCTCTTCTATTTCAATAAGACATTTAGACAACGATTATTCTTTATTTTTAATGGTAATTCCAACAGATTCTTGAGCCCTACAAACAATGTTAGGATGGAACATATCGTTTCTGTTCAATGTCCATCTGCAAATATAATTATGGAAAGACTTTGCCAGTCACTGCAAATTTATATATGCCGAGGGAAATGTCCCACGCTCGTTAAAAGTGTATAAAACAGAATAAAACGTAAACTTAATGAAGCAGTCAAATGAAATCATGCAGCGATAATTTAACATAAAAAACACACTGACAATACAAAAAATACTGGTACCTATGCCTGGAGGAGGAAAGTCACCCAGTTGGAGGGGTTAAATATTCAGCTGATAGTTTAGTCAATGCCTGTCTTTATGTGGCTGATGGGGGTTGGGTCTTTTGATGCAATCAGTGATTGGTACCTCATCTACTTTGTGGAACGAAACGGGGGCTGATCTTTGAGCCAAGTTTGTGGTTGACAGTTACTTGGTGGGGCTAAAAGAACAGCAGTTTCCCAATTCCACTGGGAGAAAGGTAAAAAATGCAAAAACAAAAAAATAAGTAATCCAAAGAATTACAGGCCTACTTACAATCGTCTTAAAAATATTATAAAAAAATATTATATAAAAATATTCTGTGTTTTGGCATCTTGGATCACACAGCACGGACCGGGTAGATTTCAGTTTGTGTAAATAAAAGAACCCTGTTCTGATCCTTCCAAACAGAAATATCAAACTGTACAAAGTTCTCTTCTTGGGTCTCCGCTTTTTCTGCTCCCAAGTTCCCCCTTGGAGAGATGCGGTGCCAATTTCCACTGCCGTGCTGACGATACAGTACTCAGCTATGATTCTCAATGAAATCAGGTAGAGCAATATCCACCAGCCATTTGACTGCTGGCATGCCTACACTGATGGAGGGATTTGGATAACTACAAACACTAACATGTAATAAATTCAGACATCTGTTTGAAAACTCTGTATCACATAACTGGCCAGCTCTGGTCACTAACATGGCTTTAAAAGAAAATGTCAGGTCTGAAGTGCCAGTTTTGCATGTTAGTCCGCAAAAACAAACATGTTTCCCTTTAAACTCGAACCAAAGCAGTGCACCAAACCGTACTTCTCTCTGTACTGCTTACTTTAAAAATGGAGATATCTCCAGCCTGTTACTCACCTAATTAAAATGAGCACAAACTGTGTGATTGGCTGGGTCACATGACCTATAACAATGACATCACAAACAATTAACATATCAGAGGGATTACTGCTGAACATTGCTAGAGTAAAATATGAAGGATGCAACTCACCTCTGCCTTTATCTCAGTGCTGTCAGACTCTGTGGCCTGTGTATATGCTGCTTTATACTCTGGCCTTTTCTCTTAAGATGATAATTAATTGTGGCCTGTGTATATGCTGCTTTTTACTCTGGCGTTTTCTCTTAAGATGATAATTAATTCAATCATTTGCTAATTTGCTAAATATTTGTCCTTTTGTGTTTATAAATAATGTATATAAAACACAATTAATTTTCTGTGACACATAAATAACAACTGCCTGGTTATATTCTGTTCTTAAACACAGAGTTACTTGCATATTGCTGAATGAATACTTGATCTGGTTAAGGCAGCAGTAATTGGCTGTGTACACATCTCTCTCTCTCTCCTTGGAATATGGAGTTTGAGACCACTACTTTCCCAGTAAGCCTGTGGTTCTGTGTCGATTCTGGCTGAGCATCTCGGAGCTAAAAGTTGGCCAACGGCAACAGTGAAAGAACGCGTGGCTGGGAGGCCTATGCCAGAGCTGTACCAGACTATACACGGCTCAGCTCTTGGCCATGCTACATACCAGACCTGGGCCGATCACAGAGGCCAGCTCTGGCCCGCTCACCCAGTGAGCACCACAAACAGATCTTCATTAGCTCTGCTGTTCTTTTTGGCCATCTGGTTTATCACTGTCATACAGGTTCATTACACTGCGAAAACCCACCACTAAACTTATGCAAAGACGACAGGTATGCTAGATCTCCTGGATTTTATCAATCATAATATTTCTCAATTAATGATTTTCTTTGTTAAGAAAATCATGACCTGCATTTTGCCACCCCTCTACTGTAAAACATTCATGCACATAGCCCAAACGTGTACATAAACACACACGCACACATACAGTAATCACACACAAATACACACATGCACATTCACACAAATATGCAGGCCGACACACACACACACACACACACACACACACACACACACACACACACACACACATGCGCGCACAAGGGTGAGGCTATTGACTGGTAATTTTTAAGTTTTGCATCCAAACTGAGTTTTGTAGGCTAATGCACTTTAATACAATAATTATTTCTGTTCCCACCCAATTATATAAAATTTGATTAAGCCAACTTGCCAACCGGTAAAAGTGTTCTCATTAAATAGGAACATTACCATTCCAAACATAATTTAAAATGCCGTTTTCATATTTATGGAATATTTTGCTTGAAATTGCTCACCGGGCACTTGTTTACCTAACGAGTAATATGATTCTGAACTTGGCTCTGACTGACTTCACTGTGTTTGCCAGTGAGAGTGCTGAATCCATTACAAAACACTGTTTATTCATATTTAATATCAATTTTCCATAGACGCACTAAGCATGACCTAATTTAAAGTTCTGGCATAATCTCTTTATAGTATTAAACTGACTCATCCGTAACACTTTTTGAGTTTTATTTTTTCCTTACAGAAAATAATAAGCGATTTCTGTGGAAACATTTAGAGTTGTGTTCTTTGTTTATGATATAATCTATAAGCGAAGCATAGCTGTAAAAGGCATAAACATGTAAATGTCCCCTTTCTCTTCAGACACAGAAGAATTCAGAAACAAAGTTAGTCACAGTTTAAACTTATTGCATCAATATAAATTAATATAGAGGATGCAATTTAGATGATGAAATTCTAAACATATGCTGTATTAATACAGTATATTGAGTTTCGTTTTGGAAGACATTTCTCCGTTTCACAAGTGTATTGTAAAAACAACTATTCATTTCATTGTTTTCTAAAACAAAACATATTTGAAAAGAAATACTGTTTGGCATAGTTTCAAAGAATAGCATTTCACATGGTTTCTGATATTCTTCTCTGGAGAGATATAAAAGGGTTATAAACCCCTGCTTTATGGTAGTATTTACAAACTAGGCCTCCAATGGCCTCTATAATAATCCAGTTCAAATGTACAAGGACTTCTGAGTTTCTCCTCAAATTAAAATGCATTCTGAAAAAGTGGTATCAGTAGGTAATTAGCTTTTAACAGAGTTAGATGTACAGGTGATGCATTGTAAAAAATATTTACTTGTTACTGTACAAAAGGCTACATTGTTTAGCCAAAGTACACGAGAGTACAAAAAGTCAAAAGGCAGAGTGATTTTCGAGCGGTCAAACACGGATTCCTCGTATTTCCTGCCTTTCAACGGAACAAACCGCAGTGATTCACGGTGAACAGAAGGGATTGTAAACATGCTGGTGTTGCCTTTGTGGGGGGTGGATTGGGGGGATATCGTATTGGCATTTTGGATTCCAGAGGTGAGTTGGTGTGCTTTTTTTTTGGGGGTGCCCTGCCAAGGTCCTTGGAGTGGAATTGCTCTTTTGCCAAATCACAGAGTGGGCTGGAACATCCTATTCTGTCTGTTGACACACACTGGCACAAACACACACACATACACACACACACACACAGCGGCTCCTCTGCCTGGCAGGGGGTTAAGAGGGTGTGTCGGAACAGACTCTTCCCCTCCTCATGGGGATCAACCAAACACAAAACGCAAAAAAACACATGTACGCCCCCACAATTTGCTGAAACATTTTTGTTTGAGCAATGATTAATAAAAATGGATTACAGAAGCAATTAAATTTTGTTTGTCTAATGATTTCAAAGTAGGTAGGCGGGTATAACAGTCAAACTGACCATGACAACACTTCTTAGTCACATGCGCTATAAATATCCAGTTACTGGAAGATTATGACAGATATTTCTTGTTTTTTATTCATTAGATGATAGTGAATTTTTATGTCCTTAAAAGGACATGCTGTGCAAGCATGAAACTGGACTTCCAATTTCTTTTTGTTTTTGTGAATAACTACGAATTACTATCAATGACACACCCACTAAATTGAAATCAGAGCAAGAGGATCGCAGGCTCTTATGCGGGATATGACTTGGTTTATCTAAACAGATCAATCTACATTTTACTGGCGTTCAGAAAGGTACGGCATACAAAAAAAAAAGTCCTCCGAGCCAACCCATAATTTATATAGTCAACTACAAACCACAAACTTCATTTCACAGGAGAAATATATTACACAAGAGCACATGCCTTTACGAGGCTTTGGCCCAGGAGTTGGGTCCATCCATGTATTGCTGGAAATTGGACAGACTTCCTCCATCAGCAATAGAGGCAGCTTATTGTTGAACTGTCAGCGCCTGTAACTGTGCCCGAAGGCTTGCAGATCTCCGATCCTAATTAAGACATGTTCACGAGCGACGCCGTAACGCTGTAAAATTGTTTTTGGCTACCACACCCCCCCGGGTAATTTTCTTTGGGGGCTGTTCGGGAAAGGGGGCTTGGCATGATTTTCGGAGCTATGACGAGGGGGAGGTGGCGGGAAGCCCGGTCCGAAGTGTCACATGTGGCAGAGAGAGAGAGAGAGAGAGAGCGAGAGACGCGGCCGTAATTCAAAACGAGCTGTAATTCAATCATTGATCTTCATGCCACTGCACCCATATTTGTACTGTTTATTCCTGAAGCATAGTTCTGGTTTGGTTACTACACTCATGACCAAGACAACAAGACTGTGGGTGCAACCAATGGTACCTGGACTCCATAGCTTAATCCCTTAACATGAACCGGTTCTACAAACTTCAAAACAGATGCCAGAGAATTACGTTTAGCAAACAAGGGCGCAGGGCTAGTGTTTAGCATAGGCTTATACAAATTTGAAAATAAGCGGTGAACAGTGACAGTGAGAAGTGAAAGTGAGAATACAAATTTGGAAGTAGGTCTTTAGTTTGGTTTCATGGCTGGTGTCTGCTTTCCATGCTTTCTGTGCTCAATGTGAAACAAAACTCCAGTGTGAACATGCTATAAATTATGTACAGAAATGCAACTCCTTGGTTAGCTTGGGGGTGGGGGGGGTTATTCAGCTAAATGCCCTTGATCTCAGAGCCCTCACAAAGTGACAGATAATTGACTACCACACTGCTCCAGGAGGGAGAGTTCCAGTCTGCTGGGATTCCCTGCCTCAATTTGTAATGGGGGTTTTCTCTGGTCAGCTGTGTGTATGTGCTATACAGGAAGTTCAAGCCGGCTCAGCTGATGGACCGCTGAACGAGAGGAAGTGGTGGCCATCAGTGTAAATTTAAGCAGACTTGCACTCTGGTGACTGGCCTTCAGCATTGGAGGATGTACCAGCAAAAAAAAATGTAATTACAATTCGACTGCAGTTCAGTTTCAGTTTGCAGCTGGTGGCCACAAGTAAGACAGGTTAAAGAGAATGGCATCACCACAACACATCAGTCTAATGCAGAACAGTGTGCTCATACTTAACACAGGGGGATTATTATGGGCTGGCTGAGGTCCAAAGGACTTTGACAGAGGGGATGTGAGAATCAACTATGACATTGAGGAGACTCCAGTGCTTCTGGATTAAAATATGGGGTGAATTCGTCATGATTATTTCAACACTTTTTAAGGACACATCAGCA
Source organism: Albula goreensis (assembly GCA_022829145.1). Taxonomy (NCBI): domain Eukaryota; kingdom Metazoa; phylum Chordata; class Actinopteri; order Albuliformes; family Albulidae; genus Albula; species Albula goreensis. The sequence goes on along the minus strand of CM040764.1, from coordinate 22,403,601 downwards.
CAGAGGAGCTTTTATGAAAGTTTTCCATTCTGAGCAAGAAAAATGACAATGAAAATTGACCATCAGCCATTTCAGGAACGGGTAACTGTAGGTTCTGAAGTCCAACTACTTTTCCTCATCCCACTAGAGAGTAAGATAAGGAGCTGAAAACTAACAGCAACATGATTATTCCTTTTGAAATATCAAAATAGATTACATTTTAAAAATATATGTACAACACATCACATCGATTTGGCATGAGAGAAACAGAATTAGTACAAATACAATTATGTCATCTTCCTCTCCTACACATGGAGCTGAAAACTTCCAAGAAGGTTACCAGTGGACCATAGGGAGCTTTCCTCCCCTCCTTCCAATTCTAAAATTATCTGGCAACTGAAGTTAATCACTGGTGTGGAAATACAATTTCTCCAGTTCCCTTAAGACTATTTTTGGATAGAACTTGTGGACCTTCAGATCTAGATTTAATCCCTCTGAGACCGGCGAAATACCCAGAGTTGGTACGAGACCTTTTTGCGTTAGTTTTTTGCATTACAATGAATTCTCCAGTCCCTTAGTGAACCCGATAGGCCTTGCTCTGAAGGTTAAACTAATTAAGGTCTTGTTTAGGGACAATTATGACACAATAATAAGGTGAAGTTGAACTCCGTTATAATGATCAGATTTCAGATGTAGAGCTTGTGCTAAAAGATTATGAAATCACAAACTCAAACTCACACGTTTCCAAGAAATGTGATTAAAGAAAATCGAACATGCTTCTTTCTCCAAAACATGCCATGGTGCCTGGTTACCCGATTTTCAAAAATATATTTCTATTCTTTTATTGTTTTAAATAGTTGATTGCACCCGACATGCGCCCCTGAGTGCTCTCTTTAGTGAAAGGCAAAACACATGTTGTTTGGCAGGAGAGAACAAACTGGCAATAGAAAATAAATATGCTGAAACAAACTGTGAAATTCATTTCATCCCTTCTGTGGTGATGAGGACGGGTCCCTTGTTTCACCCAGTCTCCAATCACACTGCTTATCGATGTGTGGCCAACGGATCTTAATGACGCACTTCCATTGATGACCTCACCCCCGTGGATGTGTCTGTGTCCAGGATGTGAAGTGTGTTCTCTTCAGAATCTGCACAACTTTTGTTTCCACGGCAACCAATCGTGTTTTGATTCCACAGAGTAAGTGTGTTACGCATCTTGATAGCGAGATGCTGGATGGTGCTGAGAGGAACAGTGAGCGGATTTGGAAATTACCCACTTTGAAGTGACAAGTTTGCCTGGGAATGCCAAAGGGAAAGAAAGTCACTGAGAAGGTGCTTGACTTGACTGGAAGAAGAAGAAGAAGCTCAAACAGCAACCCTGCAGCCACATTCCCATGCTGAAAAAAACTGGACCACATTATCATAAAGAACGACTGGAGAACTTTGATGGTGTGACAACATTTTGGCCGGGCCTAGTCAAGCTAGAAAAACTAGCAAGCACTACACGTTTCCAGGCTTTTCTCTCTGTTGCCAAAATGTCAATCTTCTGACAATGGTCATGCAACTCCTGCCAGAAAATTTCATCATTTTTGCATATGTCTTATCACATATGGTCAGTATTTATCTCATTAGCTCTGGGCTCGTGTAGTAGAAGGGAACATGGGATTAGGCACTAATAGACTTCATCAGGGAATGTCAAAGTTGATTTCATAAACGAACAGTTATACACCTTCCTGACTTAACGGGGCATTTTATATTAGGGTGAGTGTGCATTCTGGAGGCTAACCAAATAACATAGATGCCGTCTTTGGACTTCTGGGTTTGTGACGTCCTGTCTGCTTTGGTTTCCCTCGGACATTCCCCAGGGTGACCTCACCATCACAAAGGATGGTCTTTTCGGATTGCCAGTGATGCCAGTCAGCTCCTGAAACGCCCCCCTCCTTTCCAGAATGTACCCGTAGGCCTCTCGGGGCCAGGCTTCTGAAGAGGACTGTAATCGAACATGACGGTGGCGTGCTCGTCTGGAATCGATAGCGGCCGGTGCTTTCCGCTGATCTATATTTTCCACCGCCACGGTGACCGGGGGCGAGACAAGTGTCTGCTGTTGTCTGCTCATTTGCATATGCCCAGGCGCAAAAAAAAAAACATGATGTCAGACAGAACAGGTGGCTGTTCTGGAGCCCCATTAAACTGCTAAACCGCTGTTTACAGGAACTCAAAAGTCATGCCGGAGCTTCGACTTAACAATCTGATCTTATTTTCCTAACATCTGGGCTGCAAATTAAAATCAGTGCTGCTCATTTTATTTTATTTATTTAATTTTTCTTTTTTTATTTATTTATTTTTTTAATGGGAATCAATAACTAATTTCGAATGCTGTTGATTTATGGTGCGCAAACATATGGGAGTGCGATCCGTCACTGTGACAGATGAGATTAGTATGACCTGTTCCTCAACTTCATCATCAACTGTCTTTTTAGCAGGGTGGCAGAGGAATTACACCAGTTAGCTGATGTATAGTAGATGGCCATAAACACCCACAGACATCCATGCAGTCATGCAATCAGTTAAAGGTAATTCCCCGCTCAATTTTCAGCTACGTGCTACCCTCGCCTGCTAAAACGGGCCTAACTGTCAGGACAGCTCTTCTAAACTTGCCTCTTTCCAACAGTGGCGTTTAAAAAGAAAAAAAAAACAACAACATTGAGTTGCTGTGCCTCATTAGAAGAAACTCGACACGAGGAGGAAAGTGCAGAATCTGTCTTAATCACGGGCAGCAGCTACTACCAGTCTCGGGCAAGAGAGTCCTAGTGAGTGAACGCTGTGGCTAACTTATCCAGACAAGGCTAGATGCCGCACGTTTATAGCAATACAAACCCATTAATGTCAACTTAACGAGCACCTTCCACAAATACGTGGGGCCCGCCGCTGCCACGGCCCCGACTTAACGGGAGAAAAGCGTGGGCACTTTGCTTTAATCAGCTTGTGGCGCTCGCTCGTTTTAATCTCCCCATCTCGCTTAATTACTCACTCAAGGCCCGTTGTTGACATAAGGTCCCCCTCCGCACACGCGCCCACTCCGTTAAACAATATGACTCTATGGTAATGTCTGCCTCTAGAGCTCTCTGGACCCCATTCCAAGAGACAGCGTAATAGATCTGAAAATACCATCGTTCAGTTGTTCCACCCCGCCGGCAAATTTATTGACATCATGCTTTCTGAAATATTAAATTCCGTGATATATGCTGACTTTTATTTTCCTTCGTGTAAGGCCACAGCTATAAGTTTTAAACACTGGGCTTACTTGACGTTAGGCCGGTCACTCCTGCCCGTGTGTGATTGCGCCGCGGCGTATATGTCAGCTAATTGTGAGGTGGTCCGCCTCTTGCGCGGTTTTTGAAACACTCCCTAGAAATGATCCAGATGGTATGGTTTAGCACCTCAGCTTTTCAACAGCAGAGATTTTAAACAAAATCCAAGTTGGCAACACTAATATTTTCTCTGGAAAATTAGCAGTTCCTAAAAACATTTTAAACATTTGAAAATTCTCCACATACATTTATAACAAAACTGCTCTAAGATATAAAACACACACCACATGTGCAGCCTTCACATTTCACTTTTCCAGAATAAGAGAACGCATTCTTGGAATCTTGGATCGAAATGTTGCAACACAGTTCCCATTTTTGACAGACAAATGTAATTATATCATTGTAACAAATCACTTTAAAATGAATCTAATTCAACACAGCACTTTGATTGTCCTCCTCAGATTAAACAATGATTGATCAGCACGAGATAAACAGCAATGCATTGTGGGGATTTGTTGCTGGAAGTAGGTTCTTGTAGCTTTTCTCACAAGTTGGAGCTCACTGTTAACCACAGAGATCCCACATCTGCTCAGCAAAGTTATACATCAACATGAGAAAAAAGGTTAATCTACCATACATAAATACATCATAACAAAGCGTCTGTCAGAGTCATTGTTAAAACAATCCAATAAAAAGACTGATGAAATTGTTAATCAAACTAATTCATGACATTTTGTGAAGGAGTTGTCTGAACTTGGGGCTAAGCTTACTCCTCCTTTCATTATGTGAAGCTTAAAGCCAGACAGCAAAATCACCCATCAAAGTTGGCAAACAAATGGGACTGGGTTATAATCAACAATAAATCAAGGGAATTAATAAAAGCAGAGGTCAGTGCGGGCCATCGCAGTCGTCCATATGCAAATTTTCTCTGTGTAATTGACGAAGGGAACCTGAAGCTTTCATAGATATTTACATGAACTTCAGGTTACATATTTGGATTGTCTGAGTCACAAAATCCACTCAATTGCCTAACATCGACCACTAAGATATCAAAGCCTTAGGATGATTACCAGAATATTTTTGTTGGATATATTTTTAATATTAATGTAGACAACAGCGAAATGTAATAAACTAAAACAACAGCCGAATTAGGTATGAAACATAACAGGATATTGCAGAGAGATTATGTTGTTTCCTTTTAACTACTCTGTCTGCCCAGAGCGATGACTGTAAAACGGCTTTCCGAGCATGCGTTATTTGATTTTTTTTTTTTTTTTTTTTTTGCGATGTTAAAGACGTCTTTGTGTTTACTGTTTACGGATGTCGGGTTTTATGCGGGGTCAAATGAAATGCACACAGGTAGAGATGGAGAGGGCTCGATCGGTCAGGGAAGTTCTTCTGTTGATAATGGCTTTTTTCTGCCAAGACACCGCATGTAACAAACGCAAAGCAGCTGTGATGGGGGGGGGGGAGGAGTGTTATACTTGGAGGCTAAGCAGGCTTACCTCATGAGTGTACAGTGGAAACTGCTGCTGGAAAGATAACAAAGGACTTAGCGGGCTTTTGGTCAAGCGTTTGGTTTTAAATCAAGATGTCTCATCCATTTCCTCTGAGCAAATCGCTGAAATTCCAAAATGCCTTTGTCTATTGCATACATGCAGGACAACAGTCTTGCCTGCTCACTCACACACACACACACACACACACATGCACACACACACACATCTACACACCCACACGCACATACGCACGCACACAGACAGACACCCACACAGCCACGCACCCATACACAGATGGACAGACACAGTCACACACATAGGCAGACACTCACACACCCACGCACTCACACACACACACACACACACACACACACACACACACACACACACACACACACACACACACAGTCACACATTCACTCAAACATACGTCATCCTTGTACTTATTGAGAGTCAGCATGGCTCAAAGCCTAATAAGGTTCTCAAAGGAAAAAGCTTACAAAAAGTTTTCACAGAGAAAAAGCATTCAAACCAATGAACAACACTGTATCACGGTCTGCAAATATCGATTTATAAACTTTACCCATCAGAAAGCCTGATGTATCTTTCAACAACTTGTCGACACTGCTAATTACAACGGTTGGAACAACCAACAAGTCAATAAAAATCTTCAAGTGCAGGATACAATGCAAAGAAGAATGACTATCAAGGCATACTATCAAATACAACAGACTCAATGGCATTCTTCCCTTGAAAATAGAATTTGCTTACAGAAGTTTCCTTAAATCACCACATTCCAGGGATCAGGCAGTTGCGATCCGGACAGAAATTGCACAATCTGCTGGAGTTTTTCACATTCCTGTGGAGCCGAACAGAATACCTCACTACCCACACACGCATGAGAGCTGCTGGTCATCGTCTCAGATGCTGGAAAATTAATTTGCCAGAAAAAAAGGCTAAACATTCCAAGCATTCATCTTTTTTTTTTTTTTTAAACTTTTGTTTAGTTTATGCAATCTGTGGTGGTGTTTTACTGGTTAGTAAAAAAAAAAAAAAAGCAAAATAAAACAGAAAAATTCAATGCACACTCATTGAGAGCTTGTAGAGATAACTATCACGTTATGAGATTAATTGCCACTTGAAAGAAAAAACGGTTTCCCTTGGAGACCAAACACATTGATAGAGTCCTTAAGAGAATGAGAACATCATCTCATCGCTCACTCATTCATCAAACTGCTCACAAAATACCAGGCCAGTTAACCCAATCATTCCAGACTGCAAGCCCTTTTACTATTTTACATAAAAGCGCATTAAAATGTATATATAAGACGTTAGGGACATTCTAAAACGTTAATCAAAATACAAAATCTATAATACTAGGACGTATTGGATGTGTGCACTGTATAGAAGGTGAAGGTTTTGATCTCTTTCCCCTGGAACTGGATGCTCAGTCATAACTGTAGGACTATCCCACATCTTCTGTCAAGTTGGGAGAGCACAGACGAGTCTCTTGTCTTTTCTTCTTAGCTTTGGCAGCTGCTGCCACCTTTATGGCTGCCAAGCAACACAGTTGTTGTGCTGGAGGAGAACATGAGGGAGCAGGACCTCTCTCTCTCTGGCCCAGGCACTACCTAGTCATGCACTCCCTGGATGTGCTGCCTAGCACAGTCAACACAGGCAACACAGGCAACACAGGCAAAGCAAAGGTTGTATACAGTCTGCCTTATCTGCGGGTATATGGTTCCAGGACTCCCACGGATGTGCAAAAACCACATACGCTGAGGACACACATACATATATATAATGATGTAATTTTACCCTGTACGTGTTCATAACTTGAAACCCCACCTATATGTACTACTTAGAACGGCTAAACCCCACGTTAATCATACTGACTACAGTGTTCCAGCATACGCTGCGCGTGGGAATTTCAAATGTTCTTTTTCGAGGATATTCAGGAGTTGGCCAAACTCGCGGATAAGGTGGGCTGACTGTACCAGCATACAGGGTGTGTCACTACACTAAAAACCAATGCTTTACGATGACGAGCCACTCAATGATATGGGATGTGCTCTATGTGTCAGTACAGTAAGGTTTTTAGCAGACCAGTGACTCACATACCGGTATCATTACTGGTATACAACATATATAACACTATTCATTTATACTGCTGGATATTTGCTGATGTAATTCAGTACCTCGCTCAAGAGCACAACGGCTGTACCCTACCTGGGAGGTGCAACTGCAAACCTCTGAGTTACAAGCCCAGTTTCCTTACCATTATTCTACACTGCCTCAAATGTCGAGTCCTTGAATTTGAAAATAATTGAAAACAAATAACATTATGCGGTTTTAGCCTCAGTGCTGATTATGGAAAATGTGAATAATTCATATGAATTGTTGGGGCTTTTTTGAAGAACTTCAGGGTATCGAGAAGAATGATAATATGACAATATGTTGAGTGGTTACATATGACCATTTGACGTGCTGTGAATACAACACATTCCATTTCAAATGGAAAACATGCTCACAGGCTAACAAATTGAATTTATAATGAACATTTTTGGTTAAATGTTTGCAAGTGTTCTTATTACATGGTTAGAAAAAAGGACAATAATTCTGTGAGAACTAAGCTACAGCATGCAGAACAATGGATCCATACATATGACTCTTTCATTATAAAAGTCCTTCAGTAGAAATGGTGAACTGTTTGAATTTTCTCTTCCCTTATGAAACAATTTGGATTATTTTTGGGCTGTATGAAGGCTGCTCGACAACATGTGAAGTGAAAGTGGTGTGACGGCAGGAAATACATGAAAATGTTCCTTCAAAAAGGTTTAGCCCAGGTGAAAGCATGCTTACCTAAATTAAAAGGCTTAAAGTATGTGCCAGTCAGGCCCTATGAAAAGCTAGAATACACATACCACTGTTTATGTACATTAGCATTTCGCTGCTAGTGTACAGTTAGCAGTTCCAGTAGTCCAAGTGCTACTCCTTGTCCTTCTAGTGCAACGCCATGTTCCCCAACAGTAATTTGTCATAGTGGTCCATTGTACCCAATAAGCACTAACCTCCTCTGAAGGACAATGCCGGTAGTTCAATCCGATCCAGCCATTACAGTATGGGACGGATGCCATTATTCAAAGGCACTTAATGAAAATACAAGAGCATATTTATCTAATTGCATAGACATGCCAGTAACTGTCTCAATTGTCCGACCGCAATTGATAGTCTGCTTGGTAATTTCTATTAGCTATGGGACGCTAAAGTGCCAAGTGCAATTGCTTCCTTGTGTTAATCATTTTTTTGGAGTGGCTTACCATGCATTTGTTGGGCTTCTCCCCAGAGTGGACCCTCATGTGGATCAGCAGCTTGTAGCGGGCGTTGAAGGGCTTGTAGCGGCGGACACAGCCGGCCCAGAAGCAGGTGAAGTCCTCGCCCTTGCGCTGGTCGATGTGCACCTTCTCGATGTGCCTCACCAGCTCCTCCTGCTGCTCATAGGAGGCGCTGCAGTCGATCCAGCGGCAGGCCTGCTGGTCGCCGGGCTCCTCGCGGTCGGGAGCGGCGACGGCCATCCCCGCGGGTTTGTGGGGCAGGGTCGGGGCGGGTGCTGGCCCTGCAGGTGCAGCAGGGTTCCTGGGCTGGGGCCGATGTATTGGTGCAGGTGGTAGGGCGGGGGCAGGGTGGGGTGGAGGGGGTGGTGGCGGTGGCCATGGCGGGCATGGTGGAAGAGCTCCTCCTCGCCGGGGGAGAGCTCGTCCAGGGGCTCCTGCTTCAGGGCTCCGGCCCTCCCGCACCCCTCCAGCAGGCCCTGCTGAAGCACGCTGTTCACCAGGACGCTGAAACTGTCGGCCGGGTCGGGGGCGGCTTGGGCTGGGGCAGGGGGCGGGGGTGGAGGTGGGGGCCGGGCTGGGTCCTGCGTGGGGGCGGGCCTCTCACAGTCTGCCGAGGAGGAGGAGGAGGAGGCTGAGGAGGATGTGGAGGAAGAGGAGGAGGAGAAGGACAGCAGGCAGGCGGCCGGTGAGGGCAGTCGGCAGCTGTCTTCAGGGCCCTGCGGGCTGAGAGAGGACAGCCTGCGCTGCTCTCCCTGTCCCCGCAGGAAGGGGGAGCCAGCATTCACGCACGCCACCACCGACATCTGGGATGAGCAGATGATAGCGGTGATGTCGATTCCCTCGGGAGCGCCTGCTGAGGGGGCGACTGAGACGCAGTGTCTCTTCAGACTGCCGGCGTGGAGCACCCGGGCCGGGACACGACCATCGCCAGGGGGAGGCGGCGTTGGCCCGCTGTCGCCGCCGAACGGGTAAGAGGACAGCGTGTTTGCAAAGCCGCTGTGGGTCAGCTCAATCTCGGGATGGGGGAGGCTGGTCTGCCCCACCCCCGCCCTCCCAGGAAGGGGTTCGGGAGTGGATGGCATCCCTGATGTGATTTTGTACCTTGCGGGGCTCTCCTGTTTTATATGCTGTGGGTGACAGCCCACTCCTCCAAAACGGTGGCCCCCATCGCTGCCCAGACCCACTGAAGTGAGAGCCTCCTGAAAGCCAGAGGACCTGCATGGAGACACAGAGGAAAAGGGTACAGGATGCAGCTCTGCTTAACAAAAGACTATGACATTTACCTAAAGATAAATGCTAAGAGCAGCACTGGGCTTAGCCCAAACCCCTAAGGCCTTCAAAATGCCAACTGAGTGCAAGTATGGAGAAGGAAACAACTGTAATTCACACAAATGACTGAGCAAGCTGACTAGGTCACGTCATGGGGGAGAGATATGCAAATTAAGTCCGGTTTTTACATCACACCTGCTGCCAATTACAAACAGCTTGTAAAACAATCCCGAATTTTCTATGGTTCAGCTTTACAGAACAATGCGGATTACAGACCTCAAACTTTGGGTGGGTTTATTTGATACCTCAGTGCGCAAATGTGATACAATCCACTGGAACATGTGATTTTCCCAAACAGGAGGTGGAGGGTGGGGGGGGGGCTTTAACTGGAGACACTAAGAGCACTGGAGGCTGCCTCCACTTCTCAGATACATGTAATGGCCGTTTGGGGGCTGCGGACCTGTCCTACAAGGTTCACTTTCAAGTGTGCACAACAGGCGAGCTCTGTGCTCAGGGGGGTGGGACCATCAGCTCTCTGGCCTCAGCACAGAAAACACCTCACACCAGGAGGCAAGGGCAAAGCAAAGAAACTGCTCAATCAGACGACTGGTCACCCTATTTATAACTGGGTCTTTCAGTATCATAAACAAAGGTTTGTTCATATAGAAGTGTGGAACGCGAAAACCTTTGCATCCATGGTAAACGGTGCTGAAACACACTGCTGAGGAGCTGTGCTTTGATGCTTGAGCTAAGTGTCAACACAAACCTTTTTCTTCTCGTGTGGTTTGCATTTTTCTGGGAGAGGCCGATTGACCCTGATAGATTTTTATCTCAGCTATGATATTAAATCTCAAACAGTGGCCATCATGTCTATCTTTCCCCCTTTTATAGTTCTACATCGTCCACTGCCTTAGCAGCGATATACTGTAAACAGCACGCACAGCAATGAATAAAGTAAAGCTATTTTCTGCTATTTGCTGAATGTGGACATAAACTCCATGATTAGATGAGATTAGAGAAAGCTTTAAACAGGAAACCTCAAAACAATCAAAACATTTAACATGAAAGTAATTTAAGGTCATGTATAATCACTTAGGGAGCACAAGCGCACACACAGACACACACATAATCTGCCTCTACAGCTGCTGTGATCTTTTAATTAGTGTTTTCTGACAGGTTCCGCATAGTTATACTCTCAGTATATACTCCCAAGAGATCCCAGGCCTCTAGAAACAGCTGGGCTCGCAAAAATGTTGCCCTTGTCCAAATCTTGACAATTTCACCAGCATATGAGAGGGAAATGAAATAGTTACAAATCCCACAATGCTGCCGGTGACATAAGATGAAATTCTGACTCTTTCAAAAATGAACAAAGATTCAGATAGTTCCAAATATAAACTGGCACTCTAGAATACTTGCCAGCCCCCTTGGGACTGTGTTCCAGTAAGAATACAATCCAATGCACGCAGTTTGAAAAACGAACCCAACAATTTCCTCCTCAAGCTAACGCATTCCCTTCTGCTTTAGTGGGGCTGATTTCATTAATGGACAATTTTATGGACAATTTCATCCAGCTGGTTTGTTTTCAAACTTTTATGCTCAAACATAAATGTTTCAAAAACTGGCAACTCTTTATTTTAACTAGAACTTGCACAACAATTCTAAACCATACAATTATGAACAACTTAGGGGACATGAAGTTCAGGTTTCTATGATAAGAAAATATTCAATGCAGCATAACCATAATAATGTGAATAATAAGCACTTGTGTTTAACTATAATATATGATATACAATGTATATAAATTAGTAAAGATGACCACATGGTCTATAATTGAATTCCCTTCATAATAGGAGTCTCTTGAGTTTAATCGGTATGCACTGTTTTTCACTGCTTTGTTTAAGTTTAAGTAACAGTTAATTTAATTAGATTTCCCCTGTGTAGTCCGTCCGTAGTTTACAGTAATTTTGTGCCATTTCATCATGTCCGATTACACAAAATTATTAAAATAATATTGTTTTCCAATGTGAATTCTGTGACCTCTGTTTCTCCTTGGGTCTAGCTTCCTGTTCATGCATTTGTTGAACCAGTTTTCCTTTTAAATTTGTTTTTATTTTCTCTTTTTCCATTTCTTTTGTTTGTTTTATTTTGTTTTCTTTCTGTTCTGTCATTGCTCTGTTATGGTTTTTGTGCAGTTGCATTTTGTGCACTTTTAAAAAAAAGAAAATTTCATTTTCATTAAAGGAATACGATTGCAGTATTTTTTCTGTGAAAATATTGCTAACCAGCCATTACTAATGATATTCTGGCAGTCTGTTTCAGGGTGTATACCTGCTGAGGCTTTACCCTGCTGCCTGTATCTGTTATTCTGTATCTGCTATTCTAAAACATCTGGGACATTTCCTGGCAGCTACCATCTGCTATGGACAGAGTAGTTATGGCAGAAAATGAACATTGGACTACTAGAACTTTAACAAGGCCAACTATGTTGGTACATGGGAGTTGCTGTGAATCCGGCTTCATTGCAAGAAAGACCACAGCGTTTGGCTCAAAATATATATGCAAAGAAGGGGAGATGGAGACAATTTCTACATCGTAATTAGATTTAGCATAGTCTATTCTTGAGAAAAGAACCATATCTCAAGGTGATGCTCTGTGCTTTACAAAACCTATGATTGACCTAGCACATATCATCGCACCCTTTTCAGCTCCAAGTGACCCTACTGGGACTGATGGAATACCTTGAGTCGTCATGGTGATGGTTGCCCTGGATACAGAGGTTCTGCGCGGGATGGTCACAGGGGGCCGCGAAGCGCTCTCCTCCGGGCTGGCTTCCCGTCCTGTTCTGGCGCTCCTCGCGGACACACATTCGCCGCCCACCGCCTCGGACACATCCTTCTTCCTGGAGCAGAAGGGGCCGCCGCAACCCCCGTTCACTGTAACACACGAGGGGTTCATGGAGCAGGTTTCACACGCCATTAACCAAAGAGAACGAGACTTCTCTTCCCTGACCCCCGGCCCCCTTTCTCAGCAACCGTTGACATCGAGCTACAATAACCGGTTTGATCAGGCTGCTATTCGCAAGTACTAAAGCCTAGGCTGACAGACACATTTTTGTACAGTAGCAAGTTGTCTGGAACCTTGACCCAGATGGGAGACCCATCACAGAAGGGTGACAAATGTCACAGATCTCTCAACAAGCTGGAAAATTTCTACAAAGCTACCTATAAGGATCACCTCGGAGAAGTTCTGGGCAGTTTGATTCCTTTTCACAGCAAAGCTTCAATTGATGCAGTTAGAACTTGAACGCTGATTCATAATTCACTCATTTCATTCATAAACCACTGGCTCTGGGCATTGGAAATCAGTGATGAATGAGTACTGCTTAAATCACTTCGGTAGACTAAGCGATTGTTTCTACTTTGGGTGGTCAGAAGCTTAAAGAATTCCATTTTTTCCCCAGGATGTTTTAAAAATCCGACGCCTGTTCCATACAGTTTGTGGATTTTGATTGGTTCCCATGAGTTTCACTCAAAGCACTAGACAAATCAGATTAGTCTGGATCCATGGCTGACAGAAACAAGCCATTCAGGGGAATGACATTATTGGCAAAATGGACACCCGTAAACCTGACATTTCTCTCGCTTACAACGGCCCCACTGCAGTTGTTGAGGACACTACATTTTTACAGACTCCTCATTCCAGCGGGAGTACATCTTATTGTTCTAGAAGATCAAACTGTGTACAAACACGCACAGTACAGTACACAAAGAACACATACACATGAAACATCTCCAAAGACAGAGGAATGAATGCTGCTTCTGCGTGATGAAACATGGAGGGCTTGTGGTTTTATTAGGGGCGCTTAGTGTTCTAACAGCAAACGAAAACAACTAAATGGAAAAAGCCCTCTCACATGTGGACAATTACTTCGTTCACCCACTTCAAAAAAGCCTAGCATGAAATCAGAAAGCCATAGGAGACAGGCATTCTTAATATACGGACCAGTTGTCTTTTAGCATTATTCGTGTTCCTACCATTTCATGTTATTTATTTATTTTTCCCCCTTACAGTTAACCGTTTCCCATGATGTGATTTTACTATGAGAAAATCGAGCGACAGAGGGTAAGGATTCTTCAGAGACACAACAGGGGTACATGGCCTTGTTGAAATCCTGGGGGTGGGGGTGGGGGTGGGGGTACCCCGTGGCCTACTGCAGCAGCTCGTAGTCCCGTTGGACAAGCAGGGGATACAAATAAAACATCTGGACATCTACTGTATTCGATTTCAACACCAAAAACATGGGCCCTCCACTTGGCACACAGCTATGGACCCTTATCAAAATCCGCATCGTTGCTACACAAAACACTTTAATGCAATGCTTTAAAGAGATGAAAGAGAGCGGGGAACTGGAGTAAAAGTGGAAATATCTCCTGAGTGAAAGTCAATACCTTCATAGCACTCGAGGAAAAATGTTCCATATGTGATTTCCAACTTGCTTAACTCAATTTCATCTAATTCAATTCCCCTTTTTTAAATGATGTTTATGATAGCGGCATCATACTGATGGATTTTTATTTTTTTTTCCTTCTTTATTTTTTTTTTCTTTTAGGAAACCATGCCAAAGCCCAAACATTTCAGACCAGGTCGCCGAACATCGTGCTTGTTTCGATCAGACGCGGCTCAGAGTAGCTACTCCGTTTACTTTCCACCTCTTCCTCCTCCTCTTCCTCGCTATGCTGCGTTAGAGACATAGGAAGATCATAAAACCAAATGATGGCAGGTATACGCCACTAGGCTAACCATTTGCAGCCAATCTACTACAGTACTACATCAAGCCTTGACATGTATAGAAAAATGGTATCCAACTCAACTGCACAACCTGGCAACCTGTTCCCAAGACTGAGGCACTATTTATGTAAAATTACATTTGCATCTGACCTTCCTGAAGTGTAAGGTTAAGGTTGCCAGTACCGGAAGCTCATCACCACATTCCACAAAAGTGACGACGAGTTTAATTGAAAGTTTCTGGAATTTGTTTTTTTTTTTTTTTTTTCGGGCGACAAGAGCAGCCTCTTCTTTTACACGTGACGCTCTCGTCACGTTGCTTTACGGTTGCCATGACGCAGTAAGGCTGCGCATGAACGTTGTGGGACTGTTGTGTTGTGTTCGAGCTTTGGAGACTGTTGTGCAGACAGAGGGAAGAGAGTTGGCTACCAGAGGAATGTCTATTGTTTTACTCAATGCTCGGAGCAAAGGCCTGGCCCTGCAGGACTCTTACGGTGGTCTGCGTTTCATCCCTCAGACAGATTAATTTTTCCTTTTTTTTGGCAGAATGTTAACCATCTTGAAATGTCCTACAGTTGTTCACACTATAACGTCAGCTGCCGCAGGCCAGGAGCCAGACACTTTCTCTCACCTGGCAGGATTCGCGTTATTCAAGACGGACAATGACCAGGGAGAGGAGTCTGTGTTCCTCCCCGCTCCATCACAGAAATATCATCTGTAATTGGTCACTCTTTAAATCTGGAACCTTCCATTATAGATGTCCACCTGAGCTCCCCTCTGTTATTCATATCCCGTTACTTGTGAGAACAGGTCACCGGAGAACGCAGAGGCGCAAGTAAATTCACCAGCAGGCCAAAGGATCCATTCTATCAAAGCATCACGGCTCTGACAAATCCACCTATCAGATTGCAAACTCCAACAAAAATTTCTCCACGGTTACTCCGATTTCACCTGCAGGAATGATTCATTTTTAGCAACGGTACCATAAATTACCTGAGGATCTTTTCTAACCCCCGTTTTCACAAACTGTGAGAAGTGACCCCTGCTCAGCCCCTCTGAATGTCCGTGAAGTTCTGAAATAAATTTAGGCCCGGGACTCACGGTGATGACGAGAAAAAGAAGAAAGCAGAAATCTCCGCGGTGTTTGTGCATATAGGAGTGGTGTAAGCCATATAGTATGCTGGTGTTTTGAATCAAACCTGTTCGCGTATCCTCTTACGCATTCTGTTCGCTGCTGTTATTAAGTTGGATCGTGTTTTTCCCCCCTTGAAGTGAAGGAGCGGTTCCAGTAAGGCGGTAGAGACCACCAGTGAAAACCTCTGTCATCAGGCACACTCTCACAAGTGTGGTGCGGGGAGACTAATTGGAGAGGCCACTGAGCTGTAAAGTGTCTACAAGCTGCAGAAGAGAACGCAAGAGTTCTGGCCAATACAGCAGTATGCTAATTCCCCTCTCATAGTGTGAACAGCCTGTTTACGTTTTAATTCTGTATATTATGTATTTATTGTGTTTGCGTGTGCAGTACCATAAATTGTGTTTTATGAAAACTGGATTTAGAGAAGGATCAACAAAGGGAACATGTGGTGTAGTGATTAAACACACACAGATTTGCTTGTGTGCTACACACCGGTTACAGAGACTGAGCACACAGGTAACATTCTCACAACACCATGGGATTGTTCCCAGAACATTGTGCGTTAGCTAGGATAACAAGACTCCAGCTCTACAGTATAAAACCTTTATAGAGTTCCACATGGAACATTAAAAGAAAACAGCCTGAATATTAAAATAAACAGTGCCGTTCAAAAAACAGTGCCCTTTTTTTACTTCAAAAGTTTGCACAAGTTGGCACAAAGAATGCAGCATTAACCAAAACATCTGGCTTTCCATATGAATATTTCGTTCAAAACCCTGTCATCACTGCAGCTGAGATCCAGCTATACAGAGCAAATTGATATGCTGAAATACAGAAATCAGATGGCATTGGAAATTATAACCTGACAAATGAAAACAATAATTCTAACGTTATATGTACAACCAGAAACACTGGCTCTTGCCACAAGTCATGAAAAAGTCTGAAACAGCATTAATGAAAGGCTAAAAAATATTGTGATTCCCTTCCTTCTAGTAATTTTCAGGCCCCCATAAATTGCATTCATTTAAAAGGGGTTGCTGGTACACTTCCAAATTCAAACACATTATTATTTGATACAATGCAACAATATAAACATTCACAACTTTTATGTATTCTCTTCCGAACAGCACAAAAAGGACCATGAAAGCAATTGCACAATAACATTCTCAACAGTCATTGTTTTTATAACCTATAATAGCCGTACTTCCTTTATATGCACATACGCATATTCTCACAAGCCAATAAAAGCACACTCCCTAGGTGTAATCAAGAACACATCGTGGGCACGGAACCAGAACAATTTCTATCAACAACTGTTTTTATTTTTTTGTGCCGGCAAGGAAACTTCTAAATTCCGAATATCAGGTTTACGAGGGCACAAATCTGATGGTTAAAATACTTCCTTCATCTGGAAGCTTATAAATTTTTTTTTTTTTTTTTCGTTTAACAATTTTAGAAAAATGCACCCATGTTTCTGCCAACCATTCTGGCATGCTGTAAGACAGAGCTGTGTGAGGATGATTTTCCCCATAGAGATCCTGCGCAGAGCTCTCCTGACCTGTCAGCTCAACCTTGGCTGCCTGCCTGCGGACTACAAAGGCTTGACGTTATTTCTGCCAGAGGTAGAACAGAACGGGTCCAGTGCTAAAGCACCCGCCTTGTTGTTGCATCATTCCCGTTCCTCTTTGGGAAAATGTTTACATTCAGTACCATCTCCCGGGCACTGGCCTGTGAGTTGGACTTTGCCCCGAGCACTACAATCCACAAAGAAGACATGGAGTAAATTCATATTTTATTTTTTTTATTCCAGTGGGCTGGGTAACAAGAAAAAGGTTTGAGGCAGTAAAAAAAAAAACAGACAGTCAAGGAGCAAAAACCTGGAGGGAATCCCTTTCACGAAAAACCTGCAAGCCTTTAGAAGCTGTAAAGTCCCTCACGCGAATAACAAAACCCGAGGCAACTTCCACCTATCGCTTGTTATTCAATCCACCCATCTTTCCATGCAGATACTCTCCCTTGCGCTAAAGACTGTGCTGCTTATGATTTATAGCTTAGCTACATTATCAGAATTAGTCATGCTGAAGTAGAAAGAAAGCTCTCTCCTGCATATGGCCGCCTGGAAAGCGACCAAGAGTAAACTTGGTTTGTATTAAATGCGGCGTAATAATTCAGCGTTGTATATTTCATTACGTGCGAGGCCTGTTTTGGTCCAGAGGTGGGAGAGCATGAAAGCTCCAGTGACTGGGTCTGAAACGCAAGACGTTTGAAAAGGGGAGGCGAACAGGGGAGAGATACTTCCCGCTTCACCGGTAAGTTGACAACCTAATAAGATCATGCTGTGGCCAGGTCCCAGGGACGGGGCCGCGGCGCCGCCAGGCTGGGCCTGGTTAGTGTGACCGTGGGTGGCCTGTCATATGGCCTTTTGCCTCACACCAGCCAGGCCTGCCGTCCACCTCACTTCCCACAATGTTTCCCGGTGCCTTTCGTCCACACATTTGCAAGTGTGACACTTACAAATACACAAAGCCGGTATTTCTCTCAGGGGCTCTGTATAGCTCCCTGGAACAATGTGATAAACAGTGTACAGTTAAACTGAGGGTATTGCTGAGATTTCAGTGACGCTCGCAACAAGTCAGCTGACCTTAACCAAGCTGATTTCTGAATTCCAAGCCTGTCGTGATTGCTTTACTGGCGTAAAATGTATATCAAGAAATGCCTGCATGATCACTATTACACTGAAAACAGCTGGAGGCGATGTGCTTTTGTGGGAAGGAGCCAAACTGTAGTGTATTGTTTCAGCATGGTAAGGGGGACCAATCAACACTCCAACAGGATTGGCTGCTGCCTGTTGACATCACTGATAATCTATGCATTTTTCTTCAACTTTTTGAACGTCACCAGTCCATCTCACCGCTGTCACCGACCGCCACATCACCTGGTTTGCTGGGAGTCGCCCGTTCTCATCAAAAATGATCAGTGATGAGTTGCCCAACTTGCTTTCAGTGTAAACGCAGGGTTAGCTGCTGCTACAAGTTTGGTGTACAGAGTATGGCACGGCAATGACGTTTGAACTCATTCCCATCTTAAGGTCATGGGACCACTTTTTCCAACAAGACCTGCGATCGGTCCCTGGAGCACAGCTGTGTGAGAGGCTAGCGCCTGACATTAGCATCAGAATGCTTGCAGTTTTTTGATATTGATATTGTGATGATATTGTGATGATATTGTGACAATATCATCATATGATAACAGCATCTGCTTTCTATTACACATGCAGTAATGCCAAAACAAATTCAGCATCATTAATTTCCACAAAATCTATAAATCATTACAATCTTATTACATTCATTCCAAGAATGACAATCTTTGTCACTTGTAATTATAAACAGTTTTTTTTTTTAATCAATGGTGTAACAAATAGTTAACTGTCAAAGTAAAAATTTGTGGTGCAACTCATAAATGGTAACAATTACGCATGAAAGTACGCACACTTTTGAAACATGAAATGGATGCATACACTTTTCCACAAATTTTCACTCTTTACCAGATGAGACAGATTTCCATCTTAAACAAAAATGCTAACAGACACAAGCCACGCCTCCTCTAACTGATAAAATGACATGTTTTGCATTAGCAGTGCTGCTGTGAAAATGAAGAACTCAAAGAGCGCTTTTGTTTACTTCATATTTTTCTAATCGGATAATTTTTTTCTCTCCCCTGATCAGCCAAAGGGTCCCATAAGAATGCGGTCTTTTTTAGCAGAAGATTCTGGAAACCAGCTTTAGTTAACACTGTCTCTTGCAAGTGTTCAGAACCTATTAAAATGATGACCGAGGGAGCGAGATTTCAAGGGGTGCTGTTGCCATTCTATGCCAGAATAACCAGGGGCTACTGATGTGCGCTGGCCAGGAGAGGAGCAGACGTGCCGGCTCCGTCGACGAAAACACTGATTGTTGTCAGAACAAATAATTAAGAGCCGAGGAGTAAAAGGGTCCCTGGTTATGGGTATCCTCTGTGAATACCGAACTCCTCCCGGGCTTTGGCGAACGACCACAGAAAACAGCCATTATCCACTTTGTTCCGAGGAGAAGAAGAAGGCACCGTCGTCACGCCTCCTCCTGTGTGGTATTTTTCGATATTTTTTTTTTGTACTAGATTGAGAAACCGCGGGGCCGATCGGCGTGCGGGGCCCTCACGAAACAGGGCGATCGCCGTGGTGATAATGGCTAACACTCCAGCACCACTCACCTCTCGCCGTGCTAAATTTCCCCCACCCCCAAACCCCCCCCAAACAGCCTTATGCGCGGCACGATTAGGACACTTACTGGGGATGTTCTCATCTAATTTCTCCCAGATTGGGCCGCTTCGGAGGGAAAGTGGAGCTTGCCATCACCTCCGGCCTTTTCCAGGCGTCCTGTCCGCCAGCTCACTGTTGAGAGGGCTATTGAAGTGCTAACGAACACGGGCAGTTAGCGGGGAGAGGGCTGCAGACTGGCTCTGAATAATGACTCATCAAGGCAATGGATTCTTTTCACACGCAACAAGGGGCAAAGCAAAAAAGGCAAGGCCAAAAAAGGAAAGACAAAAAAAGCCAAAAAAACCTTCTGAATCAGCTGGATCTGACGGGAAATCTACCTCCTCCTACCCCCCCCACACCCACCAATTAAAACTTTCATAGCCAGCCTTCAGACGGACGTAATTGCAGACTGCATTTGGATTCAGGATCAATGAGTCATTTCGGATTCTTTCATCAAGCGGCCTGGTGCCACAGAGCCATACCTGGGAACATACGAGAAGGCCAGTCATGCAATGAGTGAAATGGAACCCATAACCACAGGTACAATACACAGCCTGGGTAAGGCTACCACATTGGATTTATCATTAAAAACATAACAATGGAAATGTGGGGATGAATGTGAATGAACCTGGGAAAGTTACAGTACGGCATGAATGATAATCAGCATGAGGAATGAGGCTGGGAGACCGCACAAACAGAACTCCCTGTGTACTTCGGCTCCTAATTAGAAGGCTCGATAAACTACATGCCGCAACTAATGTCTTAATCCTGGCTGATCAGCCATTACAACTCCTCCATCAGCTCTCGGTATCCTGAACTCCTGCCCCACGCAACGAGCAGACCGAAGAAAAAAAAAAATAATAAAACCCATCATGCTCTATTTCCCTAATTATTTTGTTATTTCAACTTCCCCATTTTCCCTCAATATGTAATTTCACTCAAATCTCTTCCACCTCCCATGATGCAGCTGGGACTTGTGCATCTGATGTAGCGACGGTCTTCCGTTATTATGTGCAATTTCGTGCTAATCTTGCGTGATTTATGGCTGCGGTCGGGAAAGGGATGTTGATAAACACGAGCGCCCCTCGATCGCCGATCAACTCGCCGACTCGCTCAGGGACCGGGAGAACGGGACTCCCACAGTAATGACGTTCGACCGCTAGAGGTCACAGCTGTTGAGCAGGGCCCCGTTAGGCTCTTGATACTTTTTGGTGACGCGTCATTTTCTATAATTCTGGTCCGGGGCTTTCAAGTCACCTAAATGGGTGGGTTAACTAGTGTGGTGAACCCACGCTTGTGCCAGCGTTTAATGCTTTTCGGGTTTTCTGAGATGCGGAAAATTCAAAGCAGATGTGCGAAACTGAACTTTTGTCATATACTGTGTTTTTTTTTTTTTCCTTCCACCCCCTTTTTTTTCGGGAAGGGAAATTCAGTCTTGATGCACGTCAAACAGCTGAACTCTAGTTACGACAAGCTGCCAAACCCAAAAGACAGATGCTATTGGAAATCTATCATGACACATAAACTGGACCCACTTTAGGCCCATATATCATGTGATCAGCATTTAAGCAGTTAATAACAATCTCATAATTTTTTTCTCCCTCATGCAGTGCAGTAAGGAATACTTCTCCCATGCCAGGACTGCGCATACACAGCTGCGCATACACAGCACTCATTCTCTGCCTTGCACTGTATGTTTCAACTAAATGACACCTGAGGCTCCCCTCAAAAAAACAAAAACAGCAAAGATTGCTTGGATGTATAAGGAATTTGAGACAGAATGGTAGAGGTATTGGAAGTACCACGTTCTTGTACAGAGGAATCCTTTTATAGCCTATTTCCATAAATAGCTTGGGAGTTAGGTAATTCTAGCAATGTTACATTTGCCGCGAATGAAGTTAGATTGGCGCTGTGCCACCGTGCTCCTTTCCGATGCCTCAATGTAAGAGAAGTCACATCATCGTGGATTGGTCTGTGATCATGTGAAACAACGAAAACAAGTCGAAATGAAAGTGAATGAGCAATGGTCATTTGAACAGGTTGATGTACAGTTTACACAAATAAGTACACTCTGACTTCATGCCACACCATATATAAACGGAGCTTATAACAAAAGAAGTCAAACATATTACTAGAAGGCAATATACATGAAGGACCATGCTTCCGTTAGATGCTGCCTTTCTGTAACTACAGGCAATGCAGTTTAATTCAGTTCTTTTGTACAATTAGATGGCGAAACAGAAGCAATCCACATCAACAGGGTTGGCACCTCATGCTGAAAGTCATTAATGGCAAAACAGTGCAGAGAACCTTGTTTAAATGTTACTGTTTGCAATCCACTTTTATGGCAGGGTAAGATGACCTAAGATGACATACAAAAGCACTGGTGATGTCTATTAAGTTTATAAAATGAACTCTTCACAGCATTGTGACTGGTGAACTCTTCAAATTGTTATACACTCAAATTTACTTTCAGGTAGCTATTCATAATCTTGCATAAAACTCACTCATCATCTTGGATGTGTGTACGTTGACACTGAACAAGCCATCAAGCAAAAGATCAGCTATAAATGTCATTTTGTCTCATACTCATATGAGTTTTACGATTATTATATCGTCCTCCAACCAATGGTCCCTGGTGCTCTTGGACCGTTAATGGTTCCTTAAAAACCTCACAGGGAACTGGGTGTACCCCATCCCAGCAGAACCTCCTTGATTAGTCCCACACTGATAAGAGTCTCATTTACTTTTGCTGTCTAAAACATTTAAATGTATAGTGTTTTAATAGCTTTCACTTCATTTAAAAGCATCATTCTTAAAATGCACCATGTATGTATTATCTATGTCATAAAATAGCATGATAAAGACGTTCTAACAAGTGATTTTTTTGAGGTATGTTAGTTAGGTGTGCAGACAGCACAGATGTGTGTTAGCGGTCTGTAAAACCTATTCAATGACATTCTTCTCTGGCAGCATCAACACAAACCTTCTTTTCAGGGTGTTTTGTACACAAAAGTAATTTCTCTATCAAAAATGTCAAAAAAATATTTAGACTGCATTTGTCTGCTCAGGAGTAAATAATAATGGATTAAGGCAATTATCTTTGTAAACATACATCATGCCTTTTCTTTCAGATATCAGACATAAAAACAGCAAAAACTGTTCAGTGATGTTAACTAAAATACCCTTGCCCAACAAATGAGTACATGCAGAATTTTTTTTTTTTTGGAAGTAAAAAAAAAATGATGCGGATGCACTGACCTTTATCCAGACAGATTCCAATAAACTAAAATTAAGACAACAGTAAAAGCCTTTTTTTTCTGTGTGACATGTAATCTCATAACTTATGTCTATATTTGTGTCTGCTGCACGGGGCCCAAACGTTTCTGCCTGGCTTATTTGTTTTCTTAGTAATGCGTGTATGATTGAAAACCTAAGGGCAAAAGTAAATGAAAAATAGTCTGGCCGTAAAAAAAAAAAAAAAAAAGAGATTTGTGAAACAGGTGCTTGGCTGAAGGAGACACTGCTGAAGGGCAAAGGGGAAACACACTGAACTAAGCCTGGAAGCCAAAATTGTCTCTGTTTCTCTTACAAGATTACCGGTGTTACAGACATGAAAGGTTGCTGGTGGATGACATCGGTTTGTTATGGCTGCGTTTGGCCATGGTCGGGAACGGCAATGCGTTCTTTTCTATTTCAATGGAAGTCTTAAAGCGGGACACTGAGAATATAAATGTGTTTGTCTCAAACAGATAGTACATGTAAGTGTGTACAAATTTTTAATGGGGGTGGGGGCTGCCATTTTGAAATGACACAGATCGTTCCATCAAAGCAGTGGCAGCTTTGACTACATACATACTGATACCAAAGGTATAATTTCACTTCTCCTTGATGGCGCAATTTAATTTAGAAAGCAGCTCGGTACTGTAACACAGCTCTGTGCTGTACACCTGGGGTCCCCAAAACAACAGCCTGCAGACCTAATGCGGCCCTTTGACAAATTTTGGACCAGCTGGCCAGTACATTCCAGATTAATCTAATTACTCATTAAAGATGATAATGAGTGGACTTCAGAGCCAACATTGTGCTTTAATGTCTAAATTGTGCTCCAGGGTGATGCTCAAGTGCTTATCTGGGATCAGAGTTTCAAGGAAACCCAAAGCCCGATTTTAACTACAGGTCGAAACAAACTGATCCAGGATCTGTATCACTGGGCACAAATCATTGGCCTAATAGGTTCTGGCCTGCAAAGGTGAGTACAGCTTTCCAGTTGTCCCTTTGGAGACCGCTGCCATACACCATGAAATATTAATCTCCTTTAAAATTCTTATAAATGTCTTCCTGTCTAGTCTAAACCCGGTTCGAAGACCAGCCAAAAAAAAAAAAACCCCAAAGGCAGCGCTACAGCGTAGTGGTAGCAGCAATTCTGGTGAGTGCATTTGAAAATAGCATTTCAATAGACTGCTACATGAGGTATGATGTGTCATCACGATCTGATTGGTGTAAAATCTGCTGATGTCACAAAGCACTTCAGCAGACTCAGCTGCCCATCAGCTGATTCAGACTGTTGCGTTTACTGCCTAAACCAGTACGAGTTAAATGGATTAAATGGAGAATAAAGAGCTGATTGCTTGCATTCAAAATGAAGCACTCATGCTTTTCACCTCATTTATATTGGGTGGGTGTGTTAGTGGAGCTACTTTTTTAAATCACAAAAGAATAAGGCAAGCCAGTTATGTCTGGAAGATTACTTATTAATGTTTGAATACGGTTGGATTTTTGAGTCAGTAGCTGTGTGTGTTGTGATTAGAACATATGCATTATAAACACTCTGATGAAAGAGGTCACTATTCCCACTGAAGATCAGAGGACAGCTGGCCCAGGGACACTAAGGCATGCTGAAAAGGAGTTTCACCCCTTCAGAAACCCTACTATAACCACAACTTTCCACCTGTGTGGTCAATATGCGGCTTATCCTGGTCTATTTTTATATGCTGTTTGACAGAGAGTGTTTTTGTAACAAACTATAACTTCCCTTCAACTGTATCACACACAGAAAGCGTTGGGGCTGCCTTCCACAAACCCAAATAAACAGTGACACAACGCGTCTTTAGACATACGCCTGGGATGTTTGGATAACAACACCAAGTGTGTCACCAGTCTGAAGACAGATGGATGGTTTTCTGTCCGACTGAGTGAGCCGCTAGCATTCCCTGCGAGGCCTGGCGAGGCGTGGTGGGGAACCCAGCCCCAAGTTCCCCCATCCCATACCGAAAAACACTGCTGACCACAGTCTGCGGAACCAAAATAAACGCTGGCCAGCCGCTCGGCCGCAGCTCCTGCGGTCGGATGACATCACGACCCGGCGTTACAATCCCCAGCCTGTGTGGCCACGCACATGCTCATTCGGTCGCCACCGTCAGGCGGCTTAGCGGGACACACATTCTGCCTCATGTGCTGTTCGTTATCCCAAACAGTAAAACTGCGGTAGGCTGGGTTTGTAGGAGTGGTGAGCCCAGTCAAGACTGATTTAGGTGGGACCAATCAGAAAGGAGAATACACCGCAGTTCTGGTGGGGCTGCTGCGCCTTCAGGCTTTTAGCGGCTTCCTCTCAATCAGGGACCAGTTTGGGCCTTCCGAGACAAGGTGTGTGGAGACAATGACTTCATTTTTGCACTTTAAGTGCTAAAACACGCCGAAAACCAGCAGACCCTGCAGCCTTCTAGAACTGTAGCTGAACACCTGTGTTCTTTAAAAAAAAAAAAAAAAACGGGCCTTTAACATGTAAATTGGTGGCATCCTGGATGTTACACACGTCTTGTTTCTAATTAGTGTAAATTGGTACATTAACATTGCACTGCCATGTGTCACCACCTGCTGGTTACTCAATGCCACTGGGGGTCCCGTCCTTCCAGTATGGCACAGAGTGTTTGTTTTCCTTTCTCAAATGGCTCTGAAAGCTCCCATGTCCATGGACATTGACACAGCATAAATTCTACAAAGCATCTGTTTACACATCAGGGTATTTGCGGAGCCTTCTAAGATTAAATTCTGTGTTCGGTGACACAACAGCAGACTTACATCAAGGACAAGAGCATGCAACTCTCTGGTTTTGGGTTTGGCTCTCTATGCCCCTCTTAAGTGTTCATTTTACCCACCTTCCACTGAGAAAACAGGAAGACAATCTGGCCATGCTCTAAGCCATGCTTAAGATCATGTGATAATTGCATCATATTCCTGTAAAACTGCATTAATAACACTGGAGCCCAATGGTGAGTTCTTGGTTGGTTTCAGTGGACATCTCTGCACAAACATTGTATTTGCTAATATGTTGAACCTGCTTTTCTAATGTGAAATTGATACATTTAATGACAGTTTCCATTATTAAATTAGATACAGAATTGCAGTTAAACAGTGTTTGTTTCCATCGGATACCAGGCATTGTTCAACAGATGCGTCAAAAAAAGACACCAAATGCAAATGTAAATTCAAATGCAAGCATTTCCCCCAACTTTGCTTTCAGTCCCAGAAGAGTACACAGTCAGTGTACACAGTGGCATGCTCCATACTGCATTTGAGTTCTACACTTGCCCCGGGTGTGAAGCAACACCATCATTCAGCGTGTGTCCATTTGTGTGCAGAAAACGCCCGCACCTTCATCCACTCCCACTGGCCGCAGCGCGAGTGAGGAAAAATAAAGAGACACAGCGATATGTTGTGAGCATGTGCCCAGCGGACCTGAAGGACAGGGATGCCGCCGATTAGTGTTGATACACCCAGCACTAATAGCAGAGACTGCCTAAAGCACTACAAGAACAGCTGTCCACTTGGAAAGCCATAAAAAAGCCAAATGCTGCCTGAATCACTTCTGTGCGAGTGGGAGCGCTGGTCTACCATCAGTAACCCCACATAACACCACAGAGAGAGACATCTTTCAGAGGTGCACAGTATGGTAACTGGGGGAGGGGTGACTGGTGAGGAAGGGAGGTTTTGAGGGTGAAACGAAACGTGGCTTTGTGGGTTTGCCTCTGCCGCGCTGGCGGACCCGCACACCGCCGCCAGGCGAGGGATGCCAAGCGTCAGGCGACATGGCTGTCTGCCACCGCTGCTGCTGACACACACACACACACACACACTGGGGGCAGGCGAATCGTGTCCGTGTCTCGCTCCAGCGCCGTGAGTGAAACCATCCCTGTCATCCTCTTTTCAGTACGGGAGGGGGGGAGGGAGATTGTGGAGCAGAGCAGGCCAGGAGATACAGTCCATTACACGTACAGCGGCATGTAAGACAGCTAACAGGGGCTATTTACCACTGTGAGCACTGCAGCATGGTAACTATCTAACACTTCAATGCGATATATCATATTGATTGTTTCTGCATGGACACAGCCTTCTTGAAAACAAAAAAAAAAGAAACATATTCAGTTCAGTTTAACAAGAAAATATGTCCCTGCAGTAAGCAAAAGTAACTAACCATGCTGAGTCTTGGAAACAAAATGAAAATTTGTTTGCGTGGGAATAGACACAAATAGGCACTAATGATTTTGTTTCCAAGAGGCAGCCTAGTTATAAATGAGTCACTCCATGAAACACACTGAGTGGATATATTTCTGTCATTGCACCTTGGGCCCTGCCCTCAAACTACCCTCGTAACTCGTTTGTTTTCCATGAGTGTGGACCTTTAGTGAGGAGGGGAATCTCATGTACAGAGGACAAACCAGTCCTAAAAAGAGCCTGCCCAATTGTGCACCATCACCGTGAAATTGTCTTGAACCGCCTCTTCTCTGAGAATTCAGACACAAGTACGAGCTTATGGCTGTTTGTTCAGTGACTGAAAATAACTTATAACTTACTGTGTGGCGTTCACTTCAGCTGCAGTGAGTTCATCACTGTGAGCACCCCACCCCAAACCCCCCCCACGCCCCCTTTCCTGCCCTCACAACGCTCTGTGACTACATTTGTTCTGTAAAGACAGTGCTGTTTTTTGAGGATCTGTTTTTGGTTTGTATATACTGCTGCTCTTTATATAGTTGTATAATAATGGCCTTTTAGAATAAAAAAAAAAAAAAAAATGCAACAAAAAACAGTTCAGTTCAGTTCAAAGGTGCTTTATTGGCAGGGTAAACAGTAGTTTTGCCAAAATAGTTACTTACAAAAACGAGTATTTACTTCAAACTATATCGCTTCCCGCAGGCTTGCCATATGTACGCACTGAGAAAATGCTTGCCTGGTGCTGGTTATATATACATATATATCTCAAAAATCATAAATTGTTCAATCCATTAAGTTGTGACAGGTAGCAGTACATATTGAGGTTTATATATTGGGGCTCCGCTGGAATTTTGGGGGCCCCTCTCAGCATAGGCAGCAGCTTTTCAGTGTCAGTAATGTTTGTATAAAGTTGGAAGAAATCAGTTATCCCATTAAAGACCTCTCTTGTTTGAGGTAATTTATTGCAGTGTGGAGAATGTGAATTTCAGGTTGGACCTCTCCTGCCTGACCGTTACTTTGCCAAGTTTGCCAGTGCCAGTTAGCCTTTGTGTTTAGGTGGTCACTGAGGCAGAATTTTCACAAGGGTCTGTCTTTGCTCTGTGTGTGTGTTTTTTTCAATTACCGGGTTTTCTGCTTTGTTTTAAATGACTGACAGCAAAACTGTTTTTTTTTCTTTCTTACAGTATATCGAAACTGTTCAGTATGAGGTGTTTTGTAATTCGGTTGACTCCAACTGCTTTGCAGGAGTTCAGCAGAAATATCTTTTGAGTTGACTGAAGCGCTGCTTCTCTGGTCACTGACTGTCAGAACTAGCTGCCTGGGGACTTTTTTCTAGGCTAAAGTTTGGGTAAAGCCAGGCATGGTGGCGCTGTAATGAGTTACGGGGTCCGTCTGTTTCAAATATGTGCTGCATTTCGCTTATTTTCATTGGCGGGTTATGATAAATGAATTGGGGCAGCAATGTTTTATGTGTAATTTCAAAAGGTGTTTTTGGTATTCCAAAACCTCTCCATTCTCTCTGTAGTTCTCACTCAGCCTGGAGAGAGTGACAAATGTTAGGGAGAATATGACACGTCCACTGTGATGATGTCACCCTAGCCCTTATGACCTCACTGGGGTGAATCGTCTGTGTGTTATTTTAAGAGCCGTTAGACAAATAGACATTTGTAGCAGTGTTTGATTTTGCTGTTAAGAGCTGGTTTATTTTTTTTTTTTTTTTTTTTACTAATTCTTGGTGAGTACACATCTCTGCTGTGGCATAGCTTGCTGTGAGCCTCATATAAACGGAATTCAGAGAATGTGGGTGCTGGTGAGGATGGGGAATTCTGAGCTGAGGTTCCAGAGAGTGTGTGTGTGTGTGTGTGTGTGTGCTGGAGTTTATGTGTGTGTGGGTGTGTGTTTGTGTGCTGGTGTGTATGGATGTCTGTGTGGGTGGATGTGTGTGTGCATACGTATGTGTGTGTGTGTCTTGGGGGGGGGGGGGGTGGGGATGTTCATTTGCTGGTGTGTATGTGGGTGGAAGTATGCGTACATGGATGAGTGCGTCCACAAGCATGTGTGTGTGTGTGTGTGTGTGTGTGTGTGCATACATACATCTGTGTGTGTGTGCGCGCAGAGTGCTTAGCACGGAGTGTGTGAGAGCACCAGTCCGTTGTGCAATCGTTGTTGAAAATAACCACAGCAGACGTATCTGCTGTGACAAAATAAACAAATCCACGTTTTGGCAGAAACACAGCTTGCCTCTGAAACAATAACCCTCTGTTATTCTCGGAGCCTGAAAAAGCAACACTCAAACACTCCTCATATCCCCCTGGAAACCATATTAGAGAAATGGGAGCTGTTTGGAATACATAATTATAGATCCCATTCTGTTTGTAAGAATGATAATCAGGACGTAATGATATAGTACCGAGGCGAGTGTTCAGAGAGCCTATTGAGAAGTGATTGATTTTGCTCCTCATACTTTAGATGGGTTTATTACACAGGCCCCTGACAATGACAACTTCAAAGGGCCTTAGTCTGTCTTCAGATGAATTGCGGACTTAGCAGCCTACTCTGCCGGAGAGACAATGCTGCTTCTCGGAAAACCTGCAAGGACTTGTGGGAAGTCACAGTCACCTGCTGGCTCATTGTTTTTTCACGCACACATTTCTTTCTGACGAGAGGTAAAATAGCATCCCCACAGATAAAAATAAAAACAACCGGTCACTGTCCGGAAAATTTGGAACCACAATCTGAATTAGACCTCCTCGTCCAGTTTTTGAGATAAGTGCTCTCCATTTTCTCCATCACTTTCCAAAAAAAAAAAAACAACAAAGTTATAAAAAAAAAAAAAAAAGAAAAAACTGCCAGGAATTATCTGCTGTGTCACTGCCAGTAGAGTCTGGGCAGTAAACAGTGTGGCACGCAGAGAAGCCATTGTTTTTTGATAACCTGAGTACTGGACAGCTAGCCGAGCCGAAGAGACTTCAGGGCCTGCTTCCTGTTAGCAGATCGGCTACACCAGCTATCTTGGGAGAACAAAGTCCTCCGCTCTGCCCAGGCCCAATATTTACAAGCACACAGATGGCAGGAAATTCCACAGAAATGACAGTGGCCAAATGCAAACCACAAGACATAAAGATAATCCCATACACCATACGCACACAGCAGAGCCTATGGATTCTTGCCCCGGGCAAGCTATGAGCCTGACACTGATTACCGTTTGACATGGGGGCAGGTTTATACGACTTCTGTAAAACGAATAATTAATTTGAAACAATTATTTATTTTTTTTAGAAGGTAATTTTAACAATGTGCTGTAAAAAACATGTTTAGGAGAGGTTTAGGACGAAAAGCTGTCCCCCCATTAACGGTGCCTGACCCAACAAAGTGGGCCTGGATTTAAGTGGTGGGCAATTACAATGCAATTAAATGGAAAAAACATTTGAAAATGATTATTTTGTTACCGGCACAATGTATTACCTTCTGCAATTTTCGAAGGAAATGCTTGTTATTAGAAAAGGAAACAAGATGTTCGCGCACGAGGACAGAGAGGAAGAGTCACGTTTCACTTCCTGTTTTTGTTATGTTTGTTATGATTGTCCTTCAAAAAAAAAGAAAAAAGAAAAATGAAACCACTCTCCTTCAAAACAAAAAAAAATGTTCAAAGCACCGGTTGTAATTGGTTGGGGTTTAATGTCCTGCACTGAAAGGGGAAGGAAAAATGGTTCCATTCATCGAGTAACTCAAACATCACAGACTGCAGTCTGACTACCTTATCAAACAATACAATTGATTATGTCAGTACAAAAGTGTGTATCTGTAGGGAAGCTCTGCCACATGCATTAAAGAAATCACATCAACAAAATACCGAAAGACAGTATTCAAATGTGTCCGGCATGAGAAAGCAACTGCTCCGTTTGACTCATTTATTTGTTTTGCCTAAGCTGTTTTCATTTCCTCTGGTCCCACTGGGAAAAGTCCAACGATTAGGGATAATAGGCTCGGGACTCTATCAAACGATACCATAATCTCCCTTAATATTGTACAAAAGACCTTTGTAAAACTTAAGACAGATGACAGGCTCAGTTCCTCTACACGATCACATCTTAATAAGCTACTGACTGCCAAGCTATACATCTGCAGCTTGATTTTTTAAAAGTATATTTCTTTAATTTTTGAAATACTTTCGTGACGAATGGCTAACAACATTTTCTGCCATCTGACCTGAAGCAAAGACAAAAAAATATACTCTGTGATATGAGTTTGAGAACAAGCATCTATCATTTTTTTTGGTCCAATTAGGAACAAAAAAACAAGGCCAAAAGAACCCAACTGCTCCAAATTATTCTCCCTAGGGTAGAGAGAGAGACACAGAGAGAGTGAGATTGAGAGAGAGCGAGAGAGAGAGAGAGAGAGAGAGGGGGGAATAATGGGTACAGGCTGGTGCCTACCTCATATGGCACTGCAGTTATGAACCTTTTGAGGCAGAAAAACGTGAACCTTTTGCACTGAGGAAACCTCCAGAGGATGAATAGGAGGACAGGCTTGGGAATTCTCAATACGCAGCGATTCATACGGCAGGGGCCATTGTCGAACGGGGAGCCATCTTATTCAAAAGACTGCGTTTTGGGAGCTCCTCCTACCCTTTAGACATACCCCCACCCCCGCCCCCCACCCCACCGACCCCTCCCCAACACCCACCAGAAACAAGTGGGACAGTCAGAAAGACAATGTGTATATGCGAAACATCAGAGGGGATAGCAACCATACGTTGGAAACAGGTAAGAGCACCCAGCGACATCAAAGCGGACATATGACGGGGGACTCGGGAAGAAAAATGACGAGCCGCGGAACGTATAAATGGCGCCATTGTTCGGGAAACCTAATATTTGGGAGAGATGAATAAGTGTCATATGGCCATGGGGAAGAGCCGCCAGTGAAGATGTGAATTGGGTAAAAAGGGATCTGAACGGTGTTGAAGGCAGCCCATTCAATCTTAGTCTGTGTATGTAACATTGAAGCGGTTTTATGGCGAGGGCAACAGAGAGGATTAAAAAGCCAGGCCCACCATCAAAGACCTCTGAGCAACGTTACTGTGGCTTTTGTACACATTTGAATCTCATTTTGAAAGGCTGTTAAAGCAATCCCATTTATTTTATTATTTCTGACATACAGAGGGGGTTTCCCATCCCAATCCTCCGGGAAAAAAAACCCTCGAGGAGATGTCTGCCCCAGAGGGACATGGGGTCGAATCTCGGCATTGCCGGTCTAATTTAAGGACAAACAAACGGAGTTGGAATCTGAAAGGGTAGTGCGTGAAGGTTGGAGAGAGCCAGAAGCAGAGGTTGGCTTCAAATCCACCTCAGTCATGAAAACTGGGCCTTGCAGTATGTCAGTAAAAAAAAAAAAAAACAAACTCAAAACATTCATTCAAAATAACTCTGCTGTTTTAAATGTTTTTGATCAACTTTTCATAACAAGGGTGTTGTTGCATTAGCGAAAGCTTAAAAGCACAATGATTGAAGAATTCTGAACATGACTAATACAGTATAACATCTGTGAAATCGAATGAGTCATAGAAATGGAACTCCTTGTACCAAACCACTAGCTTTTAAACCTTTCTCAGTGTACAAAGGACACTTTGACGAAACGGGGGGAGGATGTGAACAGCATTTCTCTAGCATTTATTATTAACCAACTGGCTCCGGGTGAAAGAGACGGCATTATGATTCCAGCGTTAGTCAGCACATATTTCAAGTCCCCCTCAGAAAAGCCACAGCCATTAGGCTTATTCTGATCACATGGACTCTGTGATCCCTGCCCTACACCATCGTTTGATTTTGAAAAAGTCAAAGGCAGTGTTGAAAGGAGACCTAAACTGAAGTCGGCACGCATTAACATGAGCAATTGGATCCAGTGATTAGGCTTCGCTGGTGTTCCGTGTTTTGCACTCCTTCCGCCTGCAAAAATGTTCCAGTTACTATTTAAACTGTTTATATACGGAGTTCCAGCGATGCCCGTTGAAGAGGAGTTGAAGTTTTTTTTCAAGCAGCACAAATGAAAACCAGGAATATGTGAAATTCTTTCTAGGAACAAGCCCATCTCCCCAAAACAGAGAAACCCTAAATGTTCCAAAAAAGAACATTTGAAGTATTTTTATTGATTAATAATACTTATGGTTATTGCTAGTTTCAGTAACTTTAACAAGTATTGGGACAAGGATGCAATTCACTGCTGTATTGTCAATATCTGTTAATATTCATAATTTTATATGCGTTTTAGTCACCTATGCTAAAACAGGAAAGCACCAGCTTCCCTGCCCTTTAGAATTTCTGATCTGGTTGCCAGGAGGGATGCACCCTCCCACGGCTCCTCCCAGCTGCCTTTTCAACCAGTGTTTGCTTAAACGAGCAGGCAAAAAAGGAAATGTGCCAATCTCTTAAATCCACAAACAACAATGTGGATTTAAGAGATCATGAAATACTTTGGCAACAAAAATGAGACTTCATTATTTTTCTTTTGAATACAATCAGCCAGTCTGCCTGCATTAGTAGTGGACAGAAGCTCATGAGCCACGATATATTATGTTGTAACATTGCAGGCCTTATCTATTAGATTTCCTCTACCAAGGTAGCTGACAAAAGCATTCAGCTGAGAAACAAGCCATATAAGTGAACTGCATATACAGTTACAATGGCCGTGGTCAGAGTGGAGGTGCCAGAAATATTGTGAATTCAATGAAACAAGCTACACAGCTTGTAGACTAGAATTTCAGTATGTGTACTGCTCGTTTAAAGATCCATGAGAGTGGGAATACGACAGCTGAGACTTGTCTACTGTGTGACAAATATGCAGAGATGAAGCACCATCACATGTACTCTACTTTAACCCTTTAACCATGCCAAGGGTTTGTAAGAGGGAAACATGCCAAGGTTGTGGCTGAGTCAACATTATGAAGGCATCCAGGAGAGCGGTTCTATCCTCCAAACCTCAGAACACTAGCCTATCCCTGAGATAGCGTGTCGCAGAAGCAGAGCTGCACTTGAGAGAGGCTGAGAGAGGCAAGCCTTTCTCGTGTGTCTTCAAGGCTGTACACATAAGGTGCAGAGAAGTGTGTGAGTACACACTGTGAAGCAATATACGAGACATACTCTCCCCAGGGCAGCACTGTGGATAGATGACATATTAATTAATGTCTTATGAAAAAGTAATGAAGCGATTCTGCATGTTCAAAGTTGTTTTTTCAGGTTGGGTCGATAATTCAACGCACTATATATCAGTGAATACATTTAATATTTAGGATATGTTCAAACAACCTTTTCTGCAAGAGGGCAAACCTGTAATAAAACTGGAGGATTTCGGTCTGTTTTGAGAGGAGAGGATATAACTCAGGGAGAGATAATAAAAATTGGCTCAGACCTTCTCCCTTTGGTTCACAATGATTTTAGGAACGGCTCGGGTCCCCTGTTGGGACCCCCTCTCTGTACTCCTCTGTGTGGCTGTGGTCCAGGGCGCCTTGGCCCTCCAAACCCCACAGTGTCCAGTGTCTCTCACAGCATGCCATTTACCAAAAAACCCTTTCGCAAGCTACGCAAAAAAAGTAAAAAATAAAAACCCATTCCTGTACCCAAACCATTTTCCAACAGGGATTCCAAACCCATAAAACGGCTTTCTTTTCATTTCTCTTTATATAGAGAACTTTGAAATGTAAATGTGTGTTTCCTTAGGAGGAAAAAAAAATGAAAGAAAGGTCTTTGAAAGCGAAATTGTGAGTGAAATCTGAATTTTCACCCCTCTCATGTGGGAGAAATGGCGGAACCACTCCCTCACCATGGCGTCCATGCCCGATTCAGAACTCTCATGGCCTGTAAAAGCCTGATCCGTTTACATTTGGCTGTAATGTTTCTGCCTGAAAAACGGGAGTCCTGTTTTAACAAAACAACAGTCACAGTTTTTTCGCTCATGCAAGTGCAGATTCATTTGGTAGAATGGGTTTTAGGCACTAATAACGTGATAATTTGGGGCTATAATTTTGTTTTGAAATTCAAAAACGTGTTTATTTTTTATGAAAAACGCATCATGGACACATTACAGAGGGGGCATTCGTAACTCTGCTGAGAAAATATATTTTGTAATAGAATCATTTTCAGTCATGCATGCCTGTTTTGACTGATTATTCCCTGAGTTATGGCAAAAAGTCCATGTCGAGAAGAAGGGGAGAACGTAAATATTCTTTGACAGCTTGCAGAGGTGATTTACATTACAATCAACAAACAATAGTAGTGTTTATCACATTGGGTGTGGCTGGAGGTCTGACAAACAATGAATCCACATTGACAGCTGTAATGAGCATGACCTTCACTCAGTGGCTCAACAGAAGTGACATGCGCATCGTTAGACCGCTCTCTTATTAAATTTACTCAGCTCTTCTGTAAGCTGTGATATAGTCTTGGCAGGGTGAAAAACAGAGAGGAAAAATTAAGCTGTAATATACCGTGTCCAGCTGAGGCAGGTGTCCAATAGTGTAACCATGACGATCGAAAGTCGAGTTGTCATGGTGAGAGTGAGGTTTTATTGAACCAACAATGAGAGCAGCTACCATACAGTATCACTGACTCACTAATTTGGACCAATGAATGAGCAGTGCATTTGCTGTTGGGAAAAAAAGTCTGTGATTGACAGCTGAGTGTAACATTTTTATAAGAGAATATAGTGATGGGCCAATCAGCCCAATAAGGCTTGTTATTTACCTTTACCATTTTCTCAATCTGTGTCTCAGAGCTGTATAACTGGCTACACTGTCACTGAAGAGATGGAGGGATCTGATTGGATAAAGGTATTTAGCACCACATTGTACAACAGCAGCCCTTCTGGCTGGTCAGCCACAGTTGCCATGCACTTTCTGCGCCAGCAGTGAAGACCTCTATCTCAGCAACAGGAGAGCAGAAAAGAAAGGAAAAATGGTATTGCATGGTTAAGAAAACCCGTCTGTGTGTGCTCTCCACTGGAGGAATTGAGGTGATGTGACAGGTCTACAGTTATGAATGGGTACCCTGAGGAGGAAGAAAAGATAAAAACAGAAAGGAAACAATAACAAACCCAGAGAAAACAGACACCTGCAACTTTGTCTTGGAAGCTGTAAAAGAAGGCATAAACTAAACCGAAACAAAACTACAGGGGGGACTGATAGACAGTATATTGTGTGAGGTATCATATCAGACTTAAAATTAAATGACTTCTGCACTATTTAACAAAGTTTAATGCAAAACATCTTTCATCCACAGCACTTTTAGTTTTTGTGTTTATATTCAGGCAAACATTCACACACACACACACACACACACACACACACACACACACACACACACACACACACACACACACACACACACACACACACACACACACACAGGCAGTCACATAATTCACCCACCATTTTCTGGTGGCAGAAGTAACCGGCTTTCAGCCATTCTTGCTTGAAAGTTTAATTTTTTTAAGTGCCTCATGTTTCAAACTGCGATATCGTGCTGAGATCTATACGTTCTGTGACCTTGTGCCAGCAGGAACGAAATCAACGGACTGTAGCAAGGGGAGAAAGCCACAAATACCTCAAATCTCTTGGAACCGTCTACTTGCTTGCTTGATTTTAGGAGCATAACTTCAGAGCAGGTGCTGGGTAGCTCAACCAATCACTACACAACGGGAAGAAGCTGATGGTGGACTCCAGTGATTAGAGTACCACACACAAACACTGTGAAGCTTAGTGGATTTGCACTCTCTGCTGATAACCATGTATAAAGCTGCTAACTTCACCTCGAGTCCTCTTATAACATGTCAGGAGACAGAGTTTGCACTGGTCACAATTACTTTGATTCTCGCAAGGAAGTGGAGAGGTAAGATTAGAGATGGGAAATAGGGATATATATATCCCTATTTATTTATCACCATATTTTACATGGTGATGTTTGACACCTGAACAGTGGCAAAGTGTGACTATAGAGGAGCATAAAATGACAACGTCATATACATGTATGTTATCAATAGACCATTTTAATATGAGTTTCCAAAGCAGCACCTCAGAGGTTTTGGGTATTGAGAGAGGTCAAACAGTTTGTTGCCTTGCAGGTGTGTTCGTATCAAGAACAGCTAAAACTTCTTTTATATTTTTTTATGTCTTGCAAAATTTCTTTTTTCTCAGTTTTAAATTCTAAGGGTCTGGCCAGACAAAAGCGTTGCTGCACATAAAACAAGACTGTTGAGATTCCAGAAATGAAAAGGAAAAAAAAAAAAACTTCAGAATGTCTGAGTTAAGTCCTAGACAGTCCACACAAAAAATATGAGCAAAAAAAAAAAAAAACCTTGGTAAAACTACAGTATTTCCATCACGAGCCCCTCTCCTGACACGAGCAAGCTTGCATTTGATTTACAACATTTCTAACCCTATAAATAAACTTGACAGCTCATCTTTGTCTGAGAATGTTGTTGTATTGGCCAGAGGCATCAGCCGTTTCCAATGGGACACTAATCCCTCCAGGGTCTTCTGATGGTTTTTGGAAACTGGAAAAGTAGAAACCATTGTTTCCTAGCACACTTTGTTTTTGGGCAATGTGCAGACCAAAGTGCAAAGCAAGCACAAGGCCTGTTGTAAAATTATAATTAAGCCAATACTACGATTTATATAAGGAGACTCAGCAAAAAACAATACTATTATCTTATAAGGTTGGAAGCACCTTGAGTTAGTCTTGATTTAAATTTTAGATGACTTCTCTGCTTGCTATAGTACTGATGTTCTCATGAAGAGGGTATGCTGGCAAAAGTACAAGTATTTATACCTCTTTAAATTACAGTGATTTTAGGATGGGTCATGACATAAAAAAATGAAAACCAGGGAAAGCACCCCTTGAAAGTTTTTTTTTTTAAATTTGGCCATAACATTTTGGAAAGAGAAGCATAGAACTACAGCGAGTGGGAGGCCATGGAAAATGGTACTGGCAGTGTTATCCAACAAACAAGCCATGCACATGTGAAAGCCATATCAGCAAATAAATGGACAATGGTTATTTCACTGGACTACTTCACCATCTGTTTCTTGAAGTTAGTGCGGAAAATTTCTGTGGCTGCAGAACATTGTATTTACACTTGTATACAAATAAATGGACAAAGCGATTGAA
Source organism: Albula goreensis (assembly GCA_022829145.1). Classification (NCBI taxonomy): domain Eukaryota; kingdom Metazoa; phylum Chordata; class Actinopteri; order Albuliformes; family Albulidae; genus Albula; species Albula goreensis. The sequence continues at coordinate 22,365,341 of CM040764.1, read as the reverse complement.
CTCGTACTCCCACGCTCATTTTGTTGACATAATAATTATGCACCACGGACAGCACCGGCAATTAACCAATCAGGTGATGGTTAAGTCCATTAGCAGTCACGACACTGCCCTTTAGAATCTTGTCTTTCATTAGGGATTCTGACTCCCTTTGCTCCCAGCCCAATCCTCCGAGCCAATCAAGTGCTTCTGAAGGGGACTCCAATTCAAACATTATGGTGAGCCTAATTGCAAGACAAAGTACTATGGAGATGTGGCTAACCCAATGCACGCAGAAAAACGGCATATCAAAAGACAAGCCCCGGATCGCAGCGAGCGTGAAAGATGTGGTCTACAATGCATTCCTCTCATGTGGAATGAAAACTATATTCCATAGCACTGTGTTGATCTAAGAAACCATAAAGGATTTTCCTTTGGGGGTGGGGGGGGGGGGCGGAAGCCACAAGAGCTATTCCCTTAGACTGAGTAATATAATTGTCTTTAATTGTGTAAGGCTATATCTGCTGCTGATGACATTTGGGTTCTTAGATTCATCTTGAAGACAGCTGAACATAAAGGGAGAGAGAGGAGAACAACAACAACAACAACAAAAAAGACTCATAACAATCATCTACTTGTTGTGTTTAAAGTTCTAATTCTTGGGGGGACCTTCCCCAGATTTCCTAAGATAAATTTCAAACTATAATTACATGCATTCCTCTATGTTAAATGATACTGTGATATAATACTTTCTAATTAAAATACACATAGAATGCATTAGGACACAAACTTCTTGAAAGGGGCAACGATTTCCCCTCCCCGCAGCCAAGTGCCTCACCAAATGAAACTATATAATTGCATAAGGTGCCTCAAGTGGATCTTGTACTTATTCTTTTAACCTGGAGGCCAGACATCAGTAAAATTAGCACTTTCCATCAATCCATCACTTATTTATGTTCTATTTGGAGCTTAGCTACTAATACAAAGACTCACATTCATCTTGTACATTTACATAGCATACCCTTTTTATACTACATATTAACATATAATTATATTGATTTTGCTATGCTGCATATTCAACAGGGTTTATTAGTTTGAGATAAAACCATTCATCCCATTTGCAAAAAATGAACCTCCAATCAAAATATTTTTTTTGTTATTTTTCATCAGTATTAATACATTTGGCAGTCTTGTTACTAAGGAAGAAATGCTGTTAAGTTTGATATCAAGCAAGCAGGTCATTCACATGACTACATGGGCATAACAACCCCCACGAACGGTTCATTTTTGCAGGGTTCTGATTGGTGGACATATGTCTGACAGGCTCAATAAGGCTGAGGGAATTTTGGCTTGATGTTGAGTACGATAATAACCTTCAGAACAAAGGAGGCTCTTTCTCATGCTTATGTACAGCACCTTGCCTGTCCCTGATTTCAGATTCAGTAAATTGGTGGACAGAAAAAACGGCAAAATTGGCCAGTTCATCATACGAATATTTTCAGAAAGCAAATGTGTACTTATGCAAGTCATGACTTTGGCCTCACATATTGAAAAGACGGTTTCATTTACATGTTTAGTTTATTTGTGCACATGTTGAGAGACGATGTTAACTGATGTCACAGTGTGGAATTGTTGATGGTCTTCATGCATCTTCTGCAGCCTTCCAATAACAGATTAATTCCCAACCAGACTATTAATGGTAGATAATGGCCATTAGTCCATTGGATTCAGCCTGTTAAGTTCATGCCGAAGGAATTGCTTTGGAGCCATTTTTAATTATACATTAATTTAACCTATTTTTGTCTCAACCTAAACAAATTCATTCAGTATGCTATACCAAAGGCTAAAGCTGATGCAAAGTCTATAGCAGGCCCTGACTGTCTCTTCATACGCACAGCGAGACTGCGATGGAGGCAGTGGATTTCTCCAGGGCCAGATCAAGGGAAGACTACGGCCCGTTATTAAATAAAAACCTATTACTAAATTACACTGCCTGCGGTGCAGACCAGTTTCACTTTAACAAGAAAATAAACCATTTGTATATGTTTCATAATTTCATTAGCTAACTGGGTCAATGTTTTTGAATTAAAAACAATGAAAAAGACAATTTTTTTTCTGCCTAGGAAGATAGGTAAGGCAAACTGGTGTTTGACGTCTCTTTGTCAAATGAGCTCCAATTGCATTCAATTTAACCACTATGAGGACGTTGGGCTATCCTCTAGCATTTGGTTTCAAGCTAGATGTATAATCAAATTAAATGCTAAAAATGACAGTTATACTGTTTACCTGAGCGATACAACTACAGCAAGTTAAATGCTATAATCAAGTGCACTTCACATCTGTTTTGTTTTGTGTTCAAAATCACTATTGGATCATGGGAACCGGAAAAACCTAGAACTGACTTTTTAAAATTATAATTGTTACGCTGAGACCAGCACAGGTTGTGGCTGGTTATCATACATGTAAAATATAAGACTGATACAGTGAACAAAAAAACTCTTTTGTTTTATTATTGGTTAAATTCATTCTGAATAGGAGCCTGCAATAATTAGAAATGCTCTGTATTTTTAAAATAGTATTTTTACAATTTTTTATTATCTGAACTTATAAAAAGCAATTTTCAAAATGCTCCAATAAGTTTAACACTTGGACATGGATGACAGCAGCGGTTATGAAAACATTACAAATAAAAAAATCTACATATATGGATATACATTTGCATTCTGAAGCTGTTGTGTATATAGCCAGGATGTTATGTGCGGGTTTGACAGTGATATTTCAGAGTTACACAGTCCCACACCCGAACTCTCTTATGTTTTATGTGTTTCCATGGGAACCATTCAACTGGCAAACAGAGGATACGTGGTGAATGCCTGTGGGAGGACCATGATTGGACCAAAGATGAGGAAGGACGATCAATCCATAATCATCATCTTTGGAATGATGCAAATAAGGTGGGAAATACCAAATAACTGTCCACAATCTGCTGACTGATGCCTTTATGCCCCCAAAGAATAATATGGCTGAAGACAAAGCCTGGAAGAGGGACGGAAAAACCACAGAAATAAAACATCAGGCCCTTTACTTTAATGCTAATTCTTCCTCAGCGGTGCTGTGATTTTCATGGGCCTCGACTGTTCTACAGGGTCTCTGTGCTCCCCTTGAGAAATTTAAGATTTAAGATAAATTTTTATTTAAGTAGTCTAAAGGTAGTGTGGAAAACTTGCCTGGGTGGCTTCAAATAGTGTTATCTTAAACTGGAAAATGTAAAAAACATAAAAAATGGCTGTCCAGGTCTGTAGGCCAAAAACAAAGATCAGGCTACAAATGCCACTCAAGAGCCAAGTCCGTGAGCCAGGTAGAATATGCTGTCAACATATTTTGAACCAGCCTACTGTGCTGCGGTTCAGACTGTTGACAGGGCAGGTAGAGAGTTTCCCTAGTAACTTCAGCCACCCTGAATCACAGCGTGATCAATATTCCCCAGCCGAAGAAACGCAAACAAGGGACCGCTTTAACGTACATACAATAATTAGATCATGCGAAGAATTCTTTTACAAGGAAAATACGACTGTCAGACGGCTGAAGGTAGTCAAACAGAGGTTTTCCCATGAACAGTATCGTTTGCCCGGGTCATAGAGTCCCCCTGTAATAAATGAAGTGTTTGGTTAGGGTATTTAATATTTTCCAAACATTTCTAATTGCTTTGTATCCATTTTCAGGGCATTAGGCCCCTCCCTTCACCCCTCTCCCATTTCTGCACTGTAATTAATGTGGCCTAAGGCAATCCTAAGATTACATAATTGAGTTATCCTTCGCTCTCAAAAACACTCACTGTAAGGTTAGGGACAAATTAGCTTCAGCCGACATAAATTATCCTAACGCTCAACGCTAATGACTACAGAGCCAAGCTAAGCCACGCACAACAAATTCAACAGATCAATTTCCTAACTGAAAGTTCTAACAAAATAAAATCTATCACAAAATTAATTTGTAAAGCTGTCATACTTCAAACATATACAGCACTTAAATATGTTTACTGAACATGTAGACAACATTAAGCCAAGTAATATTTTAAGTCAGTATCTTCTACACATTTCAGAAAATGGAAATCAACCTACTGCAGAGTAATTTACAGTCAATACAAAAAAGCCAAACGGAGGCTTTAAGAATTTAACAATCAAGCTCAGACAGTTCTGTGGTTCATCTTAACCTTTATTTTTGTGTATTTGCCAACAATGTGCAGCATGCTAGTTTGCGCTTCATGAAGGTAAACCAACGAGCACCGTCATTGTTACTGGCTAACTTTCCACAATAAATGAGCAGACAAGCATACAGGGGAGGAATCATGTTGAAAACGTATTCCGACTTCCTGCTGAAAGAGGCTCAGAGAAGGAAAACCTCCTCACAGTAAAAGCAGGCCGGGCCGGAGACCTGGTAGGAATAGGTGAGGCCTGGCAGCAGGTCCCCATTATGGTTGCCATTTGATTTGGCCTCTTCTCCTGCTGATCCATTTGAACGGGGAGGCTGTTTTGACTAAGCCGTCTCTGAGAGGGCCTAAACACGGAGACTCGCAGCATTTGCTATAGATTAGAGACAGAGCACTGCTCTTTCAGGCTAGGGTCAGGGCGAGTGCACGGGTGCCAAGTTCAGCGTCCGACGCTATCTCCCCCATCTTCTGCAGTCAAAGGTGGCATGGCCTCGATACGTATGACGCAGGTCGGAAATAGGATAAATGCTTGCGATGGAGGTGACCTAACTTTTTTTTTTTTTTTTTTTTTTAAAAGAACAAGATTTTCATACATGATATTGAATTTGAGACTTTGCTTGGCCAGTTTCAGGGCCTGCCTCCTGTCAGGCATCCTAGCTCAGAAACAGGCTTGCTTTATGCTTCTGACAGGCTTCAGGCCTGATTCTGTACTATTACGCCATACGTTCTGCACAGAAAGCCAGTACTATTTCCTTTTCAGGATCGCACTGTTTTAAGTCATGCTGTCATGTTATAGGGCCCAAAAAGCGGCTCACCTCCATCTTTCGGTCAAGTTCTTTTCAGGATGTGGGCTAATGGTGTGTGTCGTAATACACTTGGTTATTATGTAATTATGTTCAAACTAAGTTTTTGGTTATTCTGAGGAACAGCAAATCGAATCTGATCACAGGCCACATCTGAGAGTTTGAGCGTCGAGAGACACTGTCAATTTATGCTATTCGTTATCCCGCATAGGAGTTTTGTGTAAGAGAACAAACTTTGCACGCATGGATTAATCTATCATTAGTCAAACGGCTAAATGAAAACCAACTGTGCAAGAACAATAAAATAATTTGTCTAGGGAAAAGGACGCAGATAAACTCGACAAAAAAGTTTCCAATTGGCTTACAGTGCTGAATGCACGCCAGTTTTTCACCACCTGGCTGTCAGAATATTTCTGTAGCTGAACTTGATAAGCACTTTCAATTTGATAGCAAAGTAACATTATTTTCACTACACACCCTAATGACGTGATTATTATACATTTTTTAATCAGCGTTCCACATTTTCTGCCTGTAGATTTTTTGAGGGGAATCAATGTTAAATGAATAGAAGAAGAGAATGCCCAGATTGCGCAGCATGTGCCAATTTTCTTCAGGAGATTGTTGAGCAGACCTGGAAAAAAAAAAATCACTGATGTATGTAAATGCACACAGCTGGTTTTTTTTTTAAATAAAAGTAATGCCAAAAAGTAAAATGTATAGAAGGACCTCACCTCAAGGTTCTTGTTGATGTGAGAACAGTTTAGGAGTACTGAATAAAAGCCCTGACAGGCTAAGACTACACAATAATCTGCTTCCTGTGAAGGTAAAAATATCTTTATTTTCTTTTAAATACACCTCTGTTCAGCGCTTACGCTACAGCTAACCTAACAGCTGGAGGGGCTCAGATTTAGTAAAAATAAGAAAACTAATGGCACATATTAACCAGCCACGCCATACCTGAACCAAAGCCAGACAGCTCTATCTGCTGCTTTCATTCTTTCAATTCCTGAGGTAAAACTCCCTCCTGTGTCCTGCTCTCCACTGCTTCACTATCGCTGGAGCGGCACTGGATTCACTATCGCTGAAGCGGCACTGGATTCACTAACACTGAAGCGGCACTGGATTCACTAACACTGAAGTGGCACTGGATTCACTAACACTGAAGCGACACTGGATTCACTAACACTGAAGTGGCACTGGATTCACTAACACTGAAGCGACACTGGATTCACTAACACTGAAGCGGCACTGGATTCACTATCGCTGAAGCGGCACTGGATTCACTATCGCTGAAGCGGCACTGGATTCACTAACACTGAAGCGGCACTGGATTCACTATCGCTGAAGCGGCACTGGATTCACTAACACTGAAGCGGCACTGGATTCACTAACACTGAAGCGGCACTGGATTCACTAACACTGAAGCGGCACTGGATTCACTATCGCTGAAGCGGCACTGGATTCACTATCGCTGAAGCGGCACTGGATTCACTAACACTGAAGCGGCACTGGATTCACTAACACTGAAGCGGCACTGGATTCACTAACACTGAAGCGGCACTGGATTCACTATCGCTGAAGCGGCACTGGATTCACTATCGCTGAAGCGGCACTGGATTCACTATCGCTGAAGCGGCACTGGATTCGCTTTGAATGTCTCCTGACAGAAGGGCACTGAGGAGGATGACCTTAAATCAGATACTTTCTCCACTCCTACCTCATTTAAGTCATCGCTTCAGTCCAAACTTCACTAGGGGGAAACAATTACGCTTGATTACGGACCAAATGCAGGTGCCACGAGGCTTCCTGTGACTGAATGTTCTGGTCCACCTTCTGCGACACAAAGATCCACGTCATTCTCAAAACGACGCCAGGACATCGAAGCATTGTTGCCGGCATGATGAGCCCCAGTCTGAAGGATCACGGAACCATCTTATGGAGGATCACAGGGGGTTAGGAAGGAGATCCAGACCGTGGGAAAGCTGTACCTCAGTATCGGGACCCTTGATTGGACCAGCACCCACTCCCATTCCAAATGAAAAATAATTCTGCAAAAACAGCCCCAAGCGTAGCAGGCCTGGGAGATTACCGCACATCCAGTGAGCTCTGAAGTTTTATTAACAACTATTTTTTTTCTCTGGCATGGATCAGCACTTAAAAAACTCCTACAGACTGGCTGAAAATCCTATAGATTCGTATTTTAAATATTCGTAGTGCTATGAAAAATGATCCGATCTTTTCTGAGATTTCTGTTAGGCGGCTCTAACGAGCACCATCCTCTGTTACTGTAAACCCCCCCCTCCCCCACTTGCCCTCTGATCATAACGCAAATCATAACGCAAATCAAAGCCTTCAGGACAGCTACATACAATATATGATCACTGTTCTTCATATTAATGTATAGCTTATTGGAAAGACCTATCGCACAGAATAACGCTACAACTCTTGTTCAAACATCCTGTTGTTGGTGTGTGACTCAGTGAGAGTGCAGAGCTGTGTTTTTAACTCAGTTTGAAAATTACGTCGGCACCATGCACAAATACTTAGTGCTTAATACCATGCTCAAATTGTACATGCTCAAAAGATCAAGATTCATCGGCAGAAAAACCATTTTGTTTTTAATTAGCCTTTTCTTTTAACTGTAATGAGAAGCTTCTGCTGGCGCTGAGGCCAGCTTGCATCATCGCCTTCAGGAAAATACTTCAGGTTCACTCCTGACAGGATAGAGTCCAGAATTCTCCAGTGAAAACTCAGCGTTACAGTGAGACACAGTTTTACTAAACATATCAAATTTTCCAAGTTTTCTCCAGTGTTCCCCTTTAATCTGTCAGCTCTTTTTTAACACATAAAACCCACACAGATAGACTACTTCCCAGCACATGATCAGCTCTCACCTGTTACAGAATCGCTCTGTGTCAAACTTGGTTAGCTTTTATGGTTGAATAGCTTAACAGTGGGTTTCAAAAAAAAAAAAAAAAAAAAAAACATTTGAATGAAATAGTGGAGCATCTGGGACAATAGTTATTTTTGTGCTTCTGTCAGGGGGAGGGGGAGGGTGAGGGGGAGGGGAGGTGCAAAGCTGTAAGCAGAATGATGGGCAAAGCCATCCGAATCTGTACAGCAATCCAATTCTGTGCAGCGCATAAAAACGGGAACTGAAACAACCAGTAGCAAGGTCTGGGGGCACATTCCACGAGCCGCACATTTGATCCGCTTTTTGATGGATTTCCAGCAGCACTCTAGCACAGAGGAAGAGAGGCACTTGGACTGAGCAGCTATGTGCCTCTCACAGAGGGAAGGATGCTATCTTTGTATTCGTTTTTTTCTGTTCCAAGTACCAAGACCCCTGGCGATTTTCGTCTCCCTCTAGCACACATTTTAGTGAGCAACACACTGTACAGCTCCAAATGTTTTATCCAGATGCAGAAAAAAACAATATAGTCTTTTCAATTATACCAAGGGAAATAGAGCTGGCAGATTCTTCCACTACACACAGAAAATAGCCCATGAGCTTGCAGTTTCAGATGTTCTCCCTTTGATTTCTGGAATTTGAAACAGAAATCCAATATTGGGTTTTCCTTTTGTTTATGAGGGACGATAGATCAGTCAGTCAAAAGTGTTGCACAAAACATTCCTCTGTTCTAAAACAAAAAAAACCCCTAAAAACAGACTAAAATTTGTATTTGCTGAGTTAAGTTATTATAGTAAATAAAGTTTCAAGATGTAATTTAATATTGTATAGTGGCTGGATTTGATCACTGAGGAGCAGAGAATTATTATTTCTTCAAGAACCCCGAGATTTTATTAATGACCAGTAATAGACCTTATAAACCCGACTATTACAGTTTATAATGGCTTTCATAGTCATCTGGAACGAGGCCAGCCAATCAGATCGTCCGGCAAGCGGGTACTGCCTCATGGCAGCTTCCTGGAAGAAACATAAGAGAGAACAACAGAGGGGGTAAAACTCAGACTTTTGGCTGCTTTTCCATCCTGTGCTAATGAAGGTATAAAAAATGTTTGCCAGTGTGTGTGTTTTTTAACCACTCAAACGAGGCCCACGAGCGCCAGAAGATCCTAAATCAGATTCTTCATGATTGGCCTTTGACATGCTCGGTCCAGTTAAACACCACTTAAAATGTACGTCTTGGAATGCACCACACCAGTGGTGTCCAATCTTAACCCAGAGGGGTCGGCCTATGCAGGCTTTGGGTGGGTGCAGGTTTTTGTTCTAGCCCAATGCTAAAACACCTGACTCAACTAATCAACTTACTAATCCTGGCCTTTAATTTACCTGTCTGACACCCATCATATCCAAGAGAAATATGTTTTTGCATTTTCTAAATTAATGGACAGCAGTACAGACAGCATAGCAAAAGGGTGATGCCGCTAAGGCATGATGGCTTGATGTTGAAAGTAATTACTGTACATTGTATTTTACTTTCAGTTCTGTTGTGGAGTGTATTCAGCAAGTGACAAATACTGTGGATGTATCTGACACAGGGACACATGAGAGAGAAAAAGTCTGCCAGTTCTACAGCTGCTGGCTGTGCTGGGGGGCTCTGCACATGCTAACACACAGCTGATCAGATAGCAGGGCTCCCTGAGGCACTCAGATACTGTGGCCACACTGCCGCCCTGCTGGTGACCAGCGGTACTGCAAGGGAAACAGGCCTCGGTGGAGTTAAAATGGGAGGCCACCGGGCTCGCAGTGGCCACATGTGAGGAGTGTAAGAAATGTACACCAAGGCGGTCTGGGCCAATAACCACCTAACAACCGCCCTGGTACTCTCAGCCATCAGGTGCATGAACAGCTGGAGGTCACAGACACAAAGAGCCCCCCCCGGTGGCCGACACCCAGCGTGCCCCTCGCAGTAAGCCCCAGAGCCCCCCCTCCCACCCTGTACCCCACAACGTGGGCCGACCGCCTCTTCGCTGGGCGTACAGTGGGGTATTCATTTCACAGCCACGAAGCAGATTTTTCTATAATGATACAAGCCACCGGCGAGCCAAGATCAGCAAGTGGCAAGGCCGGGATGTAAATCAAATGGCACCCCCCCCGTGCCTGAGTCACACGGCGGGAAGGAGCACGGGCCCCGGCTCTCTCTGGCTCGCGCCGCTCGAAGACGGGCCGGAGCGTCTTAAGAATGTGTGAGTAATGCGGCTACAGAAGAGCCTGCTGGACGCTTTACGCTCACACGTTCCCCTCGCAGAGGAGGGAGGGGAGAGAGAGAGAGAGAGAGGGACTGGGAGAGAGAGAGAGACAGAGAGAGAGAAAGAGAGAGAGAGGGGGATAGACTTTGACTTTTAAAGTGCCTTTATTGATCATGTATCAACACCTGTCCAGTGATGAAAATTACACAATAAGGATAAACTTTGAGGGGGGACAGAGAGAGATGCGAGACACGTTATGGTCACATGTTCCCCTCTCAGAGGAGGAGGGGGGACTAAGAGAGAGAGAAAGAGACAGAGAGGGGGACAGGGAAAGAGACTGTGGGAGACAGGGAAAGAGAGACAGAGAGGAAGAGGTAGGGAGAGACAGTGAGAGGGGAGAGGGAGAGAGACAGAGAGGAAGACGTAGAGAAAGACAGTGAGAGGAGAGAGGCTGGCAGAGAGAAATACAGAGAGGGAGAGACAAAAAGAGAGGGAGACAGAGAAAGAGGGAAGAGGGAGAGAAAGACAGAGACAAGGGGGGAGGAGAGAGAGAGAGAGAGAGAAAGAGAGAGAGAGAAACACAACTATTCCCCATTCCTTTCTGAGAAGTGAGCAACGGACAAAAACTGAGACAAAACAACAGGATCCATTTCACTTCAAGAGGGAATTTGACTCCCAAATTGGGAAGTTGGACGATGTGGGTGAAATGCTACACGGAATTCTCAAGTCGCGGCTAAATCTAAAAATACATTTCATGATGAAATCTATAACTCGTCTTTATTTTCCTTTATTTAAGTATTTTCATAGGTAGGTTTTGTCTGTTAATTTGGATGTTTAGACACATATAAAATGAAACATGATTTTTCAGGCTCATTCATACAAGAGAATTATGATCTGAATTTAGCAAGAAAAATAAAACATTAATTTAGTTTTTACAACAATTTTTTTTCCCCTCAAATCATTACTTTTAATGGGTGCCTGGAGCAGGTATTGTGCATAAATAAAAAAATCCTATATGCTGCTGATATGAAAGAGGGTTATGTGCAATCGTAAAAGGAGACAGGAAGCAGTAAAATCAGACGAAATAAACTAGCTTTATTGCTAATTTGTTTTCCTGCCAAAGAGACAAACACTGAAAACCACAGGAAGCAGGAACGGTTAGAGTGCAGTGCTTCATCGCCCCAAAAATATAACAACTCTGTCAATAAAAATATCTCCAACGATTCCACTGATCCCTCTACACCGGTCTGCATTCCACATGACATATCGCAATGACTTGTTAACAGCTATCAAAACATTTCCGAAAAATGGATTTGACTCCTTTAAACAGGGATAAACTATGTCCCTTGTTTTGAGAAAATGCTTCAGTTGTTTAAATTTTATGTCTTTCTTATTAAACTTTATCTGCAATTTAATATCTACACAAAAAGACAAAAAAAAACAGACAGACAGATGTAATATGCTTACATGTACTTCAAGGTAATATTATTCAATTTAATCAATTCATCTGGCTTCAGTAATAAGTATACTATTGTACACTATTTGTAACACCTCTCAGGTGTTCATCCACTGTGTTAACCTAATCAAAATAAAATGGGAACAAATAGTTCTCACAGTAGACACTGAGGTTTGATTTTCTTCAGTGGTTTTAGTATTTTCACCTCAGACTCAGTACATCGTTAAAAATAAATGTATGCCCTAATAATTCAGTTAGGTAATCACATCTGACACAGTTATAAGCGATGACAGTGTCATATGGTTACAGCTAAGCCCACCCATATGTGTGGATGAAGATGTTTCAAATAAGGAGTGATGTAGCGTGTTCTTTCAACAAACCCAGGGCGTATCCTGTTGGTGAAGGGAGTTCCTGTGTTACAACACTGACAGTGCTTTTCCTGCCCGCCTGTCTGGTGAATGAATGTTTAGAATCAGCGGCAGGCTACCGTGTCACAACAAAACGATCACCATGACGTACAAATCAATGGTACATGCTGCAAACATTACCATGGGGGTGTCTGTGGAGGCACAGCCAAATTGTCCGTTGCTCATTTTTCCAAGTTGTGCAAGTATTCTATTGGATATCAACACAATCCATTGTTTTATTGTAGAGAGGTGGGTGGGGGGGGGGGGGGGTGGGTGGAGGGAGATGCATTCCGACAATGCAGGAGAGGTGATTTCTGTCACCATGGTGATTTAAGACAAAATATCAAATCCATTTGGTATATGTTTAGTTAACAGAATGATTTTATTATTATTGAAAACAAATGTCCAACAATTGGATGCCCATGTCATTTTATTTCTGAACACAATATCACTTTCAAGATGTTAAGTTCTTTTACCGTACACCAGTGTTATAAACAAAAACTCAAAATTAAGTACGAATTAAGACCATGCTCTGTAATTGAGGACGCGTTTCATACTTTTCGTCAAAAATACTTTCAAAAGGTTTTTTTTCTAAGTGTTTTTGTTCGCTTGCGTTTCAACTGAGTCTAGCCAAGGCTCTGAAAAGGAGACAAGTGGACCAACACGACAAAAGCATATCTCCTGTGTGAGCCACTGTATATCCAAATGACAAGACTTCACCGGACCACGCAAAGGCCGGGCAGCGCAGGACACGGTTTCCTCATTTCTAGGATTGAGGAAACACTGTGGCAGAGGTTTTTCAAAAAAACGTCTGAGGGAAAAGCGGCAACAACAAACCGCAGCCAAAGACATTTGGTAATTTGGCAGAACTCCTGCTAATAGGCCCGATGGTTTCGGATAAGTGATTGTGATTATTGAATTATGTAGTGGCAAACGCCTGACAAATTCTCTTCTTTAACTCTAATTAGTAGGTAGCTATTTATTCATTTGTGGTTTTCCAACAACTTAAGAAAATGCCCACTGGTAACACTTTATGCTCTTAACATAAAACACTTTATGCCCTTGTAACAGAAAGTGCAAGTGGTGAAGTTTGAATTATAAGGCATGAATGGGTGAATTATAGCCAAGTTTCCTCTTTGATTGCACACAGTGTGATATAAGGCATGAATGGGTGAAATGTAGCTGGGCTTCCCTTTTGATAGCACACAGTGTGATATAACGCATGAATGGGTGAAATGTAGCTGGGCTTCCCTTTTGATAGCACAGTGTGATATAAGTAATGAATGGGTGAAATGTAGCTGGGCTTCCCTTTGATAGCACACAGTGTGATATAAGAATGAAATGAATTGGTGTGAAATGAATGGGTGAAATGTAGCTGGGCTTCCTTTGATAGCACACAGTGTGATATAAGTAATGAATGGGTGAAATGTAGCTGGGCTTCCCTTTGATAGCCACAGTTTGATAGCACTGCACACAGTGAGATATAACGCATGAATGGGTGAAATGAATGGGTGAAATGTCTGGGCCTCCTTTGATAGCACACAGTGAGATATAAGTAATGAATGGGTGAAATGTAGCTTCCTTTGATAGCACACAGTGTGATAATAATGAGATAATGAATGGGTGAAATGTAGCACACAGTGTGATATAAGTAATGAATGGGTGAAATGTAGCTGGGCTTCCTCTTTGATAGCACAGTGAGATATAAGTAATGAATGGGTGAAATGTAGCTGGGCCTCCCTTTGATAGCACACAGTGAGGTATAAGTTATGAATGGGTGAAATGTAGCTGGGCTTCCCTTTTGATAGCACACAGTGAGATATAAGTTATGAATGGGTGAAATGTAGCTGGGCTTCCCTTTGATAGCACACAGTGAGATATAAGTAATGAATGGGTGAAATGTAGCTGGGCTTCCCTTTGATAGCACACAGTGAGATATAAGTAATGAATGGGTGAAATGTAGCTGGGCCTCCCTTTGATAGCACACAGTGAGATATAAGTAATGAATGGGTGAAATGATATATAGCACACAGTGAATAAGTTATGAATGGGTGAAATGTAGCTGGGCTTCCCTTTTGATAGCACACAGTGAGATATAAGTTATGAATGGGTGAAATGTAGCTGGGCTTCCCTTTTGATAGCACACAGTGAGATATAAGTAATGAATGGGTGAAATGTAGCTGGGCTTCCCTTTGATAGCACACAGTGAGATATAAGTAATGAATGGGTGAAATGTAGCTGGGCTTCCCTTTGATTGCACACAGTGAGATATAAGTAATGAATGGGTGAAATGTCGTTGGGCTTCCCTTTGATAGCACACAGTGTGATATAACACATGAATGGGTGAAATGTAGCTGGGCTTCCCTTTGATAGCACAGGGGGAGTACTTCCACGGGCCCCCCCTGGCCATTGGTCTGCTCGTTCTGTTTACAGTGCCCTGGCAGCTGTTCTGCTGGTCCTCAATGGGTGCAGATACTCCGCGCTCTGTTTGATTGTTTAACACGGCTGTTTGTTTTCAGTCTCACTGTGGCTAATAAACAATATAAATGGTCTTTTCTACCTCGGACTGGCTATATCATTCTGTTGTTCCATAATATCATAGCTGTTCCATGTGCTTATTTTAACCAAGACTAAAAAAAAAAACAAAAGAAAAGGAAAAAAAAACTCAAATTGCTTTATGCTGTGTGGTTAGCTCTGAAAATAATTCCCACAATTTCAGTTTTAATTATGTCCCCCATCCATAAACATTCCTTATATTCATGTACATACAAATCACATTTCTGCACACTCCAGTTTCATAATTCACACTGAGCAGCCTCCTACCCTAGAATGTGGCCCCAGTATTTTGGCTAGAGCCCAAGGACTGGACTGCCGCTGAGGAATGGGCCACCATGATGTTTCAGAGAGAGATGCAGCTCCCAGCTCCGGTCATATCTCAATTTTTAATCTTCCGCTTCAGACCCGCGCGCGGTGCGCAAGGTGTCATGGAGACAGGGCTTCATAAGCACTGCCCCTGCCTCCGCTCGCGCCTGTCTCACAGCCTCCCGGGTTTCTGCCCGCATTCTCAGTGCAGGACAGAACGGCTGGTATAGAACACAGGAAACTAAGTCAGTTTGGGGGAATTCGAGATCAGTGCCAACACCACCTCACAGCAAGTGACCAAGACCGTGTTGGATTTAGTTTCTCAGAAAGCTTGTGTGTGTGTGTGTGTGTGTGTGAGGGTGAGTGTTTGTAAAAGGCCTGTGTGTGTGTGTGTGTGTGTGTGTGTGTGTGTGTGTATGAGTTCACATGCATGGAGGGATTCAGGGAGTTGAATGTCGCTGGAAATCTCACAGTTAACGCCATCCCAAAGTTCCAAAGCCAATTATTCATCTTTTCACTAGGTGACTGTGAAGCCAAACTCTACAGTCATCTAACAGAGAAGGTGGGGGAGGTTAATTAGTGTTTTTCACTCATGGAACATTTCTTCTCACTGATCCTTTCAATGAATTATGGGGCTAAAATTGACCATAAGCTCCTGTTTAATTCTATCTAAAGCATTTTGATGCTTTTGGCAAAATGTCCTTAAATTAAGTCAACCTCTTTCTGCATTCTGTCTTGTGGCACACTCTGTTTTGTTACCTTTGAAGTAGATGTAGGAATGAGAAGATAAAAAAAAAAAAAGAAACTCAAACAGCCCATTCTTTATTTTGTCTTTAAATACTGCGATGTTTTCTTTGCTGGTGGTCACTTGTGTATTCGCTGCGCAGGAGAAAATGCATCATCTGCCTTCACGCATGCATTTAAAGCGTTTCAAAGTTCGCCAGGTCCCCGAAGAAACGGTTATTTGTTCAAAAGCTGTGCTCCAAAGCAAACCGATCTCCCACCCACCCTCGGTGTGCAAAGCAGCGACTGGGATTTATATCGGGGAAGAGGATTTCACAGCATCCTAGGCCTCTGCCCTGCAGTAGAGCGAACCGCCTGCCAAATACGGACAGCCCCTCATGCTCCTGAGGGACGCTGACTTTCGACAGGGACACGCTTCACTTGCGCGTCTCTCCCCCGGTGTCGCAAACGGGGAAGGCCAGCTCGCCGCTGCGCGAACAGACGCGGGGTTAAAAGGCACCAAAGGCTACGTACATATTTATCTTCCAAACAGAGCTGCAGGGAATTGGTGCGAAGGAGGACACACTTCGTTAGCCTGCGTGTTAGAGAGTTGTCGGGCTGGGTGTTATCAGCATGGAGTGAGCTGGACTCCTTTGCCGAGAAAGATTAAGTAGTTATTACCGGCTCAAATGCATGTGAGCCCTGGCTTTCCCTTAATGAGGCACACGTTTCACTTTCCATATTCGTTGATGCAATGTTCCACAGATGTGTGAATCAAACAGGCCACTTTCTGCGGTAAAATGTGTTGAACACATTTCCAGCGATGAGAAATTACCTACATTGTAGCGTTTCACTTATCTTCCAGCATGACTCATGACCGTCTGTCAGAAATGGTGCAAGAAGGAATTTCACTTAGCTCTCTCATACTGCTTTAGACATTATTTACGTAAGATATTTCCTTTTACAACCGAATCTTTCAATGATCTATACATCCTTAATACAAACCATGAAGTTTATTTTCTTCCATGGGGGATTCTTTGCCTTACTCTTTTAAGTTAGTCCTCTCTGAGCATCATGTTACCTTTTCTGTAAGTCATGCAGCTGACCCAAAAATATTTAATTGCATTTTGCTAAAAGATCATAACAGATAGAGCCACTCTGCTGTAAAGATGGCCCCTTATCCCGCTCAAGTTACACATCTGAAATATTTTGACGATATACACCACTGGGCAACATGTGAGAACAACAATAGCTGTATCGAGTGTAAACAGACATGATCACATTACTAAACGATGAATGCAACATGTTCGTATTACAGAATAAACCTCATAAAATACCTAATAAAAACAATGATATTCTTGCCATTTTGTTTCCCTGTGAAAGTAAACAACTGTTGAGATACACATTTTGCATGCCCACTAAAAAAGGCGTAGTTATAACTGAATGAGGAACTTAAAAAATATTTATACAATAAGTAAAGCAAAACAAGTCCGAAGTTTTGAATGTGCATGTATGACACACTTATTCCTGGGAACCACAGATTAGCCAGCTAAGAATGAATCAGTCATCAAATTAAATGCTTTGCTTTGCAAATGTGAAGATTACTGCAGCATTACTGCCTAACTTCCAGAAAAAGGGCATTCATCTATGATAACCATTTTTTTCAACTGCACAAAGTCAAGCTGTGCTGTGGATTAAAACGCACACTGGGAAACAACGAACACTTAATATAAACACGGCTTGGCCTTTGAAAGTGAGTGAAATATAAATGGCATTTATTTCCCTAAAGGCAAAACTTTGACCTCGGCCTTAATCATATTAATTAATAACATGGGTCTTGGCTGTGGGCCTGTTTCCGGGTACAGCAATCATTCATTCACTCAATCAAACGTTTCACCACACGCACGCACGCACACACACACACACAGAGTTGATGTACAGTTGACTCCAGAAGTATTGGTACACTTGTTTTTTTTATTTTTGTACTTGATACTCAAAGTCATGAGAAACTGTATTCTTTTATTCTAAACCAATTGCTCTGAAAAGGGTTTTTTACACATAATAACAGTCAGGGAGCCCTTGTTTGGTACTTGATGCAGCCTCTCCTGGCAAGGATAATGGAACAGAGCTTATTCTTTGACTGTTCCTCCATGCAGAACCCTTCCAGAACCATAATGGGCTTAAGTCGATGCTTATAGCCTGTCCTCAACACTTCAGACCACAGGCTTTCAATAGGTTTTAAGTTTGGAAGCTAGGGTGGCCATTTTGCCATTGCAAAACATTGATTTTGTTTTTAGTGAACCATTCCTTTGTTGAATTTGGGGTGTGTTTGGGGTCACTGTCATCTTGGAAGGGCCATCTGTGGCCAAGTCTCAGCCTCTTAGCAGAGGTGAACCAGGTTTTTGGCCAAAATGTCTTGGTTCTTAGCGGCCTTCATGAGGCCAATGAACTTACATGCTCATGGTACGCTTCACCAAAGAGCTCTATTTTAATCTCATCCAATCATAGGACATGGCTCGAGTTAAACTGGCATCTGTCAACTCCAAGAGCGTTCATCTTTTTTACACACTCAATAAGGGTTTTTTCAGTAATTGTGGTAAACACAAGTCTGTTATGTTTAAATTTGCTGTTGTGATGCTGAATATCAACTCCGACTCACACTGGTTGGCTGATTGGCTGGGAGCCCCTGCTGGGTGAAACATAATTGGCTGTAGCATCCTGGGAGGCGGGGCAACAATTAAAAACAGGGTTTTAATTCCCTTGCTGATCTTTTGGCCATCTGTGATATGAAGCAATGTGCCAGGCTGATGAAGGATATTGTAATGACAGAAAGGCTGTACAACAGGGCTGTAAGTAGGGGTGCAACGGACCATAGTTCATCCATGATCTGTACAGACCCGCCACCCCCACCCGTGGTTCATCACGCATGCAAACTGCAGATTAATTGCGAAGTTTAACCATAATAGTGTGAAATACAGTGCTACTGCTGCTGTTGCTTTTTAAAGTATTAATTCGATACATCTCGACGCAGAGTGCAGTGTTACGAAGACAAATAAACATCAGTCGTATTATCATTTAAAGAATTTATTGACTAACCAGATTATATGCAGACATGGCACGTTAGTCTCATAACGTACTGGAACTAATTTCTGACGTGAATAATATCACACAGGATATCGATGCTCTCTGCGTTCTAATAAAATAATGCCAGTAGGCCTAACTAAAAGTTATATTTGTCTCCTTTCTTTTGCTGATCCAAAAAATGATCTGATCCATGACTCAAAAACCGTGAGACGATCCGAACCGAGAGTTTTGTGATCTGCTGCTGTAGCTGTAAGGTTTACTTCTCAATGGACTCAAAGGTATTTTTTCAGATCAAACCATTATTTTCACGTCTAAACATATCTTTTAGCCACAGAGCTTCCTTATAAACATGAGACTGCCAAGCGGTGCATAGCACTTACTAAGCTGTGGTCCTCTCGGACTATCATGGTATAACCTAATAATTACTGAATAAATATAACCAAACTGCCACCAAGAAGAAGGGAGGTCATCTGTATCAAAAGTCACAAAACAGTACTACATCTGTCAAATATCAATGCTACCTTTGGGGTCGCAACGCATTAGAGAAAGAATCAACTTCTGCCCGACAAAGAAATTTCACTTTGGACTATATTACTGCCCTTGCCATTCTTAAACAGAAATAGTTTTGAAGAGGTGTTCCTTAGGAGTATCTATCGTCATGGTTCCGGTGTGGGAGCTGTTCGAAAACTTCCAACAGAAGTAAAATGATCTTGAGTGACAGCTATAAAAATAGACGTATCAAAAATAAAAGCATTGAACCCTTTAAGCCTGTCACTTTCCACATTGTCACATCCATTATAAAAAGTATCTAATCAAATGAGATGATTGCCATCTTACAGGAAGAGAATACAGTGAATATGACCACAAACGTCAGCAATGAAAGTGGTTGTCACAGCAAACACTGAATCTAAGCTTAATGAAATGACACCTAAAACAAAGTCCGGGGTGAATGAAGGTCACGAGGATAGGACACTCCAGAAACTACCACTCCATCCTGACTGTGTGAAACCGGTGCTCATGGATACGGCAATAACAGCAATTTAGAAGCAACAATACAACAAGCAGTAAACCTATCGCCCAAGTGCGCCTCACTGACACCTGGGAAATGTAGTTTTATGGGCACACCTCTTCAGCTGTGCCCTGAGAGTGGGGAAGGTGAATCCCATGCTGAGACCACTGTCATCTCCTCTGTAAATTATGGAGATGGACCTGCTTCGCTTTTGGGATGATTCACCTTTATGCTTTATCACCCTGACACACACAATCAGAATCACTGGACAGACATTTTTTAAAGAACAGTGGGGATTTTTTTTATTTAACTATAACATTACTGGTATGGTATCTAGAAAAAGAAAGGGGGCATAACCACACTAAGGACTATTTTGATTCATTTTTTAACGGACATAGGTCTCTACCTAGCCCTACAGTCAAAGAACAAATATTTACCTAAAGTATTTTCTTTAGTTATGTTTCTCATAAAAAGTAAAAGATCATTGAAGTATACTCCAGTGTAACTAATACGTAATGCTTGCAGTGTTAACAACCTATTTTTCCTCATCAGGATTGAATTATTATACAAAGTGTGGCAACTATAGAAGGGGAAAATAGGGGAAGTGGACAGAGAACACGCAGAGAATAAAATAAAATTTGGCCACAGCTTCCTCTAGGGGACTGTTATTTCCCCAACATTTTAATTTTTATTCATTGCGTGTTCTCCTGGTTTTCTTCCCCTTGTTCACATTAATAACAATGCTTTTTTATTTCAACAATTTATCTTATTTATATTGCTAAATAGCACAGTAATCTACGTAGGATATATTACTGTCTGACTAAAATTTTGCTGTCAGGGTGGTGATGTGGTTGCTGTAAGTGGAACTGCTCAGGTGTTTATTTTTCATTTTATTTAAAGTAAACTTCTGAAATGTCAACAGGCTGACTGTTTTGGTACAGGCTGTTGCCTGATGTCAGATATATGCAATTTTAATTATTTAGCTGAGACTGTGTTTTCTGTGTACAGATACGCTTTGATTGAATTGTACTGCTGATACTGACAAATCCTTGATGCTATCGTGATTAAATTAGGAATATGAGTGGTGCAAAAGTGTGAAATGTCTGAATCTCATTAAAGTAACGGGGAGCAAATTTTCAGCTGCGCAGAAGCCAAAGGAAGCAGCGAAATGGCTGCAGGATTGTGAACGTATTTGAACATCCCTAAAAATATCCAGTTACTGCGGCAGTATTTATCATTAACCAAAGGGGTAAAGAGTCCAGACACACTCACTCACATTCTCACTGCTAGCACTGTTACGCTCGGCTGGCTTCGATGTTAAAGACGAGTTTTAAGTCAAACTCCCTATATTGTATTATACGTACAAAATCAATCATGGAACCATGACTCAACCATGAAGCGAATAAAATGAATTCAGGCCATAATGAGGCTGGTTAAGAGGAGCGGGATTAGGGTTGAGGAGTGATTTGCAGGGAGCGTGGGTCTTTTTTCACCTGCGGGTTCCAAATAAAACAAGGGGCAACCTGAGCTGCCTGGGTCTGACTGGCTGGGCCCAGTTTTAAGGCCAGCGCGACTGAACAGCCCCCAGCCGTACTCACAGGCCTCCATATTATGCTTCTTGTCTGTCTTTATTTGACATGACGTTGAAGGAACATACTTTTATTTGCAATTCAAGGCACACGAAATACGCCATACTCTGTCCATGGAAAATCTGCCAGTGTCTTGAAAAGCAGGAGAAAAAAAAACTGCTGAAGTAGCTTCTTTAGCTACCCATAATAAGGTAGTATACTTTGGCAAAAATTAAATCAACAGAAAAAGAGTCTGAGACCTGGTTTTTTGGTAAATGTTTTTTCAGCTCAAAATCTGAATGGTATACCCTCAGATTATGTATACCCTCAGGTATATTATATGGTGAAGCTCTGAGAAACTGTCTCAGCAGAAAGTTACTGAGGCGTATAGAAAGACCTCATTGTGACACTACGACGAACATGCAAAAAGGTTTGTAACATTTCTCAAATGTAAGATATGAGTCACAGACAATGAGTACATTTCAGTTAACACAGTCTTTTTTATTTTTGGTTTCAGACTTGGATAAAGTTTTAAACAACCTGCTATTTTTGACAAATCCAATTGGGTAATAAGCAGCTCTGACTGCTACCAAAGTTTGTGACTGACGATAAACTCAACACAAATATTTGTCCCCAGTATTCCTGCCTTTCATCTACAAGTGTTGTCAATATTGATTTCTTGGGGATTTCAACAGATGCAAAACTAATGCATTTAATTTTTTTTTTGTTATCGTTCTTTGTCGTAATGCAATTATTTTATATTTCTGCTTTGTACCATGGAAGAAAAACATACAGCCTAATCGAGTTAGGCCATATAAAAATACCAGTGAGATAAAAATATCAGAGAACTCGCAGATTCATACAGTATAAAAACTACTGATATAATACAGTTACAACACCTGACAGAATATAATCATAAAAAACAAATGCTACAGTAGCAATGATGTATATAAGATGGATATCTCAATTACCAGCGAAGAACATAAGAGCGGATTTGATCTGCAGTCTGAAACGGGCCTTTCAGCTGATAACCTCCGCCCTGCTCGTACCACCAGAAACCCGCTCTACCCTCCTGTATAAGAAAAGATTCTGATTTGATTACATATCCCTGTTCCAATAATTCTGTCTGTCATCCAGCCCTCCAGCAGTACCACACATGACAAAGGGCTTTGGGACAGGAGACTTTATTTCCGTGCCCTTATTATTGTAAGAGTTTAGGGTTAACCTCATCAACATGGCAATCAGCATACCAGCCAGTTAACCGGCCTAGAACGGGAACTCAGGACATCTGGAAGCTGCAACGAGGAGATCTGAGCCGTGAAAAGAACTGAGCGTGGTCTTTTGAGGCCTGCAAAAAAAAAAAAAAAAAAAAAAGGGCGACCGGGCTATCTTTTACAAACCTACAGCAATACCAAACCCACTGAAACTACTGTCAAACAAAAAGTCAGGACACATTTCCCATTCGGATTCACATTGAGAGCGCTGTGACTTGTCCGACATCATACAGGAAAATGCCATGAACAAAATAGGCAGCACAGACTAACCTACATCTCTGCCAGTTTGAATTAAATCAACAGGGAAGTTCTGGAATCTGGAATGCTGAGCATATATGTTCTAGATTTCCTATTTGACAAAAGCGATTAATGCATTATGGCCAAGACTGAAATATGGCTGTGCACGTAAACAAGAAAATTCATACAAGACTAAAAAGCTCTAAAGTAAAAAAATACATTTGTGCGTCATTAAAGATTCATTTTTAAAATCTTTTTTTAATTATGATCTAGAAAAAGGAAATGTAATGTATGTTTGCTTGCTGTGTTAAACACCGCTCTGCGCTGTACTTGGTGGCTATCATTTGGTGGTAAACGCTAATAATGATGTAAGTGATGGTCTTTCAAAAGGGCATTATTATACCATTCATTATTACATTATTATACCATTCTGAGGAGCTGCTACAGTGTCAAATTAGACAAACACAACAATATATAAAAATATATCACATCAGATCCTTTTGACAAAAACATTTCATGAATTTTATGTGTATTATAGCTTGCACACAAAAGATAAAAATATGAAATTAGAATTATCCGAGATTAACATCTTGGGATAAAAAAACAAAAGCTCACTGCAAAAGGAATACTTTTGAAATTATAAGTGGCCAATGTTGTTGTCTGAAAAATATATAGACATTCAAATAAGATATTTTGGTTGGAAACTCAAGAGTGGTGTAGGTGCAATTATGATGTAAAAGCTTATAAATACGGTGCTCCAAGCACAGAGAAAGACATGTGGTTTACATTCCGCCTGGCAAAAATAATAATCAAATGCACTGAGCTGCCTTTCACAAAACAGCATGTGTAATTACTAATATAAAAGGCTGTTTTGTGTAATTATGATTTTGGACACGAGGGTAATTACCACCTCCGTCCTACAAGGGACAGCAACTCTGATCATTCAAACAAGATTTCATCTTAGAAAACAATTAAGCTTTGTTTAACCCCCCCCCACACACACACACCCCCTTGGCCAGGCCACATATGGGCACGCATGCTATCACAGATCCAGGAACACCAAGCTTCTCACAGGCATCTATATGGATTCATGGTTTCGCACTCAGCTTGCGTGGAGTGTGCTTCAGATTGAAGCCAGCAGTCTTATATTTCGCATACGCTAAATCCACCATAAGTTTTAAAAAAGGGCCCGTCCTACATCCTGTCAAACAATCTAGTCATTCAGCACATGTACGTAAGAAACAACTGTTCCGTTTCAATATTTTTTGCTTGTTATCAGTTCGACTGAAATGCCCTTGTAGCTGTGCAAAATTTACAGAGTTAATTATCCACATGGAATGGTGAAAAAATGAGAATGACATCTGGAATTCTAAAACAACACAGACTTCTGCAGCTCATTAACGTTTCTGCTCAGTTTTTTTTCTGAGTATCTGATATGAATTTTTACAAGACGTGCTTGTAAACACAACATGCATCCTTGTTTTGTACAATGCCTGTTGAAATGAATTAAGGAGGAATTGGTATGATTTTAGGGACTGTTTAAGATGCGCACTTCATATGGCATGATTTTGCGGGATCCGTTCAGATGGTTATTACATGCACTGTTGTAGCACGTGAAAGCTGTCACTTAAGTTCAAATACATGTATTTGATCTGAGATATGTCCCTATAATGCGTACCTGCCGCTTCTCCCTGGGCTCTGTGCAGCTCTTTGATGGTATATTTTGCGAAAGAACCACAATGGCGCACTTTCTTTTTCAACAACAATAACCGTGAAACGACAGTTATTGTCACTGTATTCCCTTTACATACTAAAATGTATTACTCTAAAACTGTAGTCAGATCGGGTAGCCGTTTGACAAATTCATGAATTTACCAATTAATTCATGATTTATTACATCCAGTAATTTTAACTGCAATAACAATGTTCTTGATGAACAAAAAGGTCCATATAATATTGCCTTATAAAATTTGGGTGGACACAAGAAAAATATCACAGGTCAGTACAATACAGTACAATACAAATAACACATGTCATTGCTTATAGGGATATACTAGTACGTAAGTAGCGTTTCCATCAGATGGAAATACATTTGGTACAGGAATACAACATGTTCCTGTGCGCACATAATTATTTAACAAATAATGTTGCATCTGGGGTTTATGTTGCTGGAAAAATAAAACTTCAAAGATCATTAATAACCTTTTCCCCAGTTTTCATATGACAGCAGATGGAGAAAAGTCGGAATAGTAAATATACCTTACCCAACAGCTAAACGTCTAGCAAGGCTACCATCGGCACAAAAAACATCCATACGACTAAAAAAATTGCTCTCCGAAACTGACATAATGCCATCTAACGACAACCATGCACCTGTTCAGTCTCCCAAATAAAATCCAGTTTCCCCATAGAATTCCACACAGTATTACAAACTACAAAAACTACGATTTTGTAGACACAGTGTTGGGTGTTCTGTCTGATTAAATTAATAACAATTTAATGACATTCAACAATTTTCAAGTGTTACTACATAATTATTAAGATGAACATAAGCTTTACTTGGTGTCAAAAATAGGCTAAGGAAACAGAAATTCCGTTTCATATCACATACATGGTTAATTTATAACAAGAACTTCATATATTATCAGGTGGAAATTCGAGGATTAACATAGTTGCACTTGCTCGTGTCAAAATATCGTTTTGGGCGGTTTAATATTTGCACATCAAACCGGCAAAATGCTACACACATCAGAATCGCTGACCTCACAATATTAGTTCTTGATACCGTTACATATTTTTACTTTTAAAGTTAGTCCATAACTTCACTCAAGACACGTTTCACTGTTGGTACGGGATCTATGAGCATGCGTAAAGTTGCGAGGCCAAACGGCCAATTCAGACTCACCTTGCGCCGGGTCCTGAGAGAGATGTTCATGCTGATTCTTTAGTTCAGGATAACGCTCCGCCGGCGCGGGGAGTCTTTTAGGGCTCGAAACTTGCGCTTGCACATGACTAGCGCTATCGTGAGGACTTCTGCTGGGCTCAACACCACAGCTGTCGCTCCCGGTTCTTTTCACACAGCTATGTGATTTACCGCTGTACACGGAGAAGCTCAACCCGGAAAACTCTGTGGCTGTAGGGGCTTGATGATGGCTGACCATTCCAAAGAGCGGTGTGGATTTTTGCATCTGAATCTCAGTTTTGCCAGTATGCATTTCACTCTTCTTTGTGGAAACCTCCGTGGCCTTGTCAATATACCTGAGTTGAGATATTTGTACACGGTTATGAATAACAAGCTGAAGACGCGAGGACATCACGCAAACATTTATTGCTGTCAACTTAAAACATGCCAACTTATTTCACAACCATACAAGTCTCTTCATTGTATTAGGCATGTCATTACAAATATGCGCGTTTGTTAAGAAAACATTTTCCTTTTTAAATATGAACAATGTTGGAGTACATAAAAAGTGATGTACGATTTGCATACAAGTATGTGTAATGTATGTACACGTTAACAGGGCAGTCACGAAATTGTCACAATTTTGAGGTTGTAACCTACCTTATTAGATCTCTGAATATAGTAGGAAAATGGGACGAGTCGTTGTAATCAACTTCTTTGTCCAAAAGTGTATAAAACGCACAGCATCCTTTCCAAGTTCAACGACAATCATTGTGAGTTTGGGTAGCATCAATTTCCAACAACCAAAGCACGCGTGTTTTTACTGATTGACATCTCTCCCATCCACTGAAGCCGCATTTCCTAAGACCTAAAATGTCACTGAACCAATTACTTTTGAGAAAGGGTAAAGAGGCGGGGACTTAGAAAATTAGAAGTAAAAGTATGTGAAACTCGCCACTCGCTTCTATAGATTGCGCACGTGAAGATAGAGTTCCGTCTACCTTTCTGTCGCATATATCGCCTTAGTAGTATACATGCCTCAGATGTTTTTAAAGCAAATATGGATTAAACATACTTTTTGAATTGTGTTTTTCTTATGTCGCAATCCTGTACGGCAGCCTCCATGATATGTTACCTTGAAACTTATCCTTACATTGCCACACAATGAGTTTAATTTACATAAAAACTAAAGGTCGATTCGCTTAACAAACACTAAGAAAGAATTCACATTTTTAATTTAAAACAGGTTACATGGGTTTCGAACCCGTTTTCGATAGTGGCTTTTCACTGAAGGCATTTCAAACCGCTTGGACATATTAAATAATTAAATTCATCTGAGATCAGTTTACACAAGCGAGGATTGCTTATTTTCTTGTGGATAACATTATGTTTTGACACATGACGCAGCGTATTTCTAGTGGTGTATACAGACATACACGCAACAAATTGAAATTGCATTGTAATATGAAGATTGTACTTCGGTAGTGAGAGGGAGGAAAAATAGATGCAACACAAATGGATTGCGACACTGGTGTATTCATGACAAGAAGCTCTTGCACACGTATCAGCTACAATATGTTATATAAGTTGGCTGTATTAGTGGTTAACGAAATAGGCTTCCTCGTCAAAAAGGTTTGAAACATCGGAGGCTGGAATTGGAATCTAAAAATGACAGCCAAGTACATATTTATTGACATTTATGCAGTCGTCTACTATAATTTTCATTCCATGATGAATATAACGTGATTCCTTTTCCTCTCCAAGGATGGGATGAGATAATAAATATACAGTTTTATTAACAAGACAGGATAATGTCTGTCAGTTAAAAAAGAATTTGTCATAGACTTATCTAGGTCTGAGCCCAGGTGGCGAGAACATTATAAAAGTAAGGCCAAATACCGGTGATATCTTAAAGACATTTCGCGATGTATCTTATTTCATACTCTACAGGCTTACTTTGTTGAAATAACCTTTAATTTCTTAGCACGACAATCAATGAAATGCCTGTTAATTTCTATTGTGTCACTTCCCATACTAAGGTACCACGACCTTAAGACCATGCAATTACGACTACAGAGCGACCTCTGCTGCACATAAAATGTAGCGCACCCTTCACCTTGGAATTCAGCTCGCAGGCTGGTCAGTTATGAAAACGCGAAGACACTCCTTCTTGATTAAACTCAACACAACTGTATGTCGAATAATATCTTTTTTTCTATTTTAACTTCTATGAAATTACACGATGCAAAGCATCCAAAGTGATTCACGCTATTCAAGCATGACTCCGGATGAAATTTATCCAAACATCCAAATGTTCCTTGCGCAATTCAAATATTTAAGTGCATTACATGATTCTACATAATTTGAAAATATAACTTCGCAGAAAGCACTGTTTTGATGATTTTAATTGTACTAATGATGTACTATTATAGTACAATAATTCTCTTATTAAGGTTTTCAGGTTGAGGATAGAGGTTGAGGAGGTGGTGACTGGTTACAGCGTTTGCTCTCAATGTTCCTCTCTAACAAGTTTAAACAAGTCAAGGGCAGCTGAGTGTAGGCCCATCCAGTTGGGGAGTGAGGAAACTTCATTTTGCCCATCACCAAGCAGCGGTGGCTCCATACAGGCAGGTGAAAGGTGGAGTGTTTCCTCACTGGAGTTTAGGGTTCGCAGCATCTGCCGTAACTTTCCAATGCGATCCCAAAGCTTCGTAACCGAGGGCATCTTGAAATGGTTTATCACTGTATCTCTGGGGTCAGATGTTGATGGATCGGATTCAGCTTGTTTGCGTGCATCGCACATGGAGTCAGGCCTTTTCCCATTTCCTCAAGGGTTGGGTGGTTTGTTGTGGAAGAAAAAAAATTAGCATCGGTTTTACATCACTTTTATTGGGTGAAATTGGTCTTGAGATGCCTACCAGGGCCTGTCCTCTCCAAATCCTGCTTATTAAATACAGGCAAATCATACTCGCATTAGGGCAGAGTCAACAGTTATCGAACACTGTTTATTCCAAGCGTGACCTGCTGGTATGATGAAACTACTGGAAATATTTGTTTTCAATGACGTTATGAGGCATTGAGTCAGATTAGGACAGACAAATAACGCACAACAAACCTCCATCTGACGTGTGTTCCGCCTTCATCAAGTAGAAAATGTACTGACAGGTTAATTGCACTGGCATCACCTATTATGAAATAGCTGGTGCATCTTTTGTTGCCATGCCACTTTGAAGAACCTCCAGAATGCGCATTCCCAATATTTAATTATGGATGCATGCTAATTAAGTTCATTCTGATTATGAAATTAAATGCAGTCTCATTATAATCATAATTAGCGTGACGGCACTGTCAAAAACACAATTTCAAATGCATTTCACTGCCACAAAAAGACAGATACCTGCACTCGGTTAGGGAGACTCAGTGCATTCACACAAACATGGTGAAACCATCACTCAAAATTACAGGCTTTCCGTGGGCTGCAGTTACAAAGCCGCGGGAACCAGTCAATCTGCAGGCCTGAAGCACTCAGATTTGTATTCTGTCGGAGTCAGTGGTGTGATCTATGCAAATGTGTTGTTGCTCGTAGTCCAAGATTAAAGTGTTGACAAAAACATCGCATTATGTTTTTTTTTTAAAGGACAAATGATTAGAGCAAAAAAATGTTCCTCAGATTTCTGACAGCACTCTATACCACCTCTATACCCTCTATCCAACCAAATAACCCAATTTTTTTGATGGGATAATTACATGAATATCACAAAAATATGTCCATTTCTATTCGGTAAATTTCCCTTCTAAAGTACTTATGCCTTGAAATTTAGCTCACAGTTTTGTTGAGCTCTTAGATGTGCAAGATGAAACGTATTGCTGAAAGCGACAGATTAGCGGAGGATTTGGTGTTGTAGCCCATTCTGTCATTGTGTTAGGGGTGACTGACCCTGTGGATCTATGAGGTTTGCATCTCAAGATGAGATTGTGTATGAGACACCCGAACATTCATGTCATTCATGAACCAACCACCAGGGGGCCTATTGAGGATGGATGTTGCCAGGTGATGAAGGAGCCCCTCCCACTGTTTCCGCCTGTGGTCAAACACAGACATGTGGGGACTTCTGGGAATGGATGGTTTGTGGGTGGGGGGTGGCGGCTTAAATGATGAGAGGGGAACAGCCAAATGCACAGTTCATCTTCATCGGTGTGTCTCTGCAGTACAGCACCAAATAATAAAAAATAATGATAAAAAACCAGAACACTGCTCAGCCCTTTTTGAATTTCATCACCTACTTGATGTTAAGAAATGCATTTGAAAGAAACGGGGGCCGAAATTTCCTCTGGAGAGCCATGATGCAGTGGTCATTAGCACCAGACTGCTGCCCACAAATTTTGTTTTAAATTGTTTTAGAAATTACCTATCCTTTATTTAACAATGCATTATTTTATATTGATACATGAAATAAATTGTCACTTTACACAACTTCTGAAATTCAATAACATGTTTGCCATACTGTATATAGCGAGTTTCAATGTACAAAAATGTACTGTACTTCAGAAATGTAAATTTTATTTTAGAAACATTGCCATGCTATCAATTATTATTGCTTTAATTAACCATGCAAAGTTGAGAACATACAGGATTCTGTGATGTGCAAGATACGTTTTCAGGAATGCTCTGTTTTGAAAGAAACCTTTTCAAAAATTAGTCTGTTTTGCAACTGGATACTTTTATATTTACAGTGTTACAACGAAAGTGAAATCCATTCAATCATAATTATGCATAACCAAATGTGACCACTAGAGGGCAGGTATGAATTAATTTCGCAGGGAGTGGGGAAATATTGACTCAGTCCCACCAAGAGATCGAGTCTGTTTGTCCCAATGGATTTTTTTTTCCACACACACCCAAACATATAGATGGTATGGCAAAGTGACTTCATATAAAACTCTCAGGTATTTGTGGATTATTATTCACTCCATTCAATGACACGAAAGCTTTGTGTATTTTGAAACTGGAAAAAAAAAATGCCATCCTGTGGATTTTATGAACTACTGCTGGCAACATCTATGAATAACCAGGTAAATATTTTCCAGTGCAGGCAAAACACTGGGCTCTTAATCCACAGATAATACCTATGTCTTTGCTTTTAAGATTATGATGGCAGCACTGTCTCTACTGGTAACTGCTGCTCTGTATGTAATGTGCAGCTCCAAGTGAGACCAGCACAATTTATAAAAGGTCTCTCATTTCAAAGCACACACTATTTTCAAATTAATTGAATTAAAAAAAACTATTTGTGCAAAGCAAATGCGATAAGAGTAGGTTGGAAAATAATTAGACTTGAGCAGCTCACACTCCCAAAATCTTGTTTTTTTTTTTTTTTTTAGCCGTACACTATGGGCTGTATTTGAACAATCTTATCGCATAGCATCACGCACCTCTGCATGTATTTTATGTGTGTTTGAGTTAAATCAGGAAACAACTTTAGCTGGGGAGAGGCTTTCACTTTTCATGTTCCGGTAGAATCCACTAGAGGGCAGTCTAATTCACTGCAACAACCAAACCAGAAGGCGACAGAATATAACTCTGGAGGGCTGAAATATTCCAAATACATCTCCTCGTCAGCTAATTATTTTTCCTTTTTTCTTGTCAGTTTTTCAATTACCAGGCAACAAACAGCCCCTCGATTTATTGCCGTACGTCGACACCCACGCAGCAGGGAGCTGTGGCTCCAGTTGTTGTCCTTTGTGTTGAGCAGGAAATTAGATACTGTCATGTGGGATCTCACCATAGAAATATCCTTTCTAAAGAATATATACAGGATAAATCAGAGATGTGCAACCATAGAGATACCTGTGGATGGAATTAGGAAATTCTAATTGTGTTTAACCTGTATTTAAATAACCTGTAGCTTTAAAACAGAATTCTACCCCCCTAGACTGTCCATCTTTTGAAAGCTGGTACTGTACTCCTCACTGTTAGGTTTGTAAAGGAGCAATTAAGCACAATAGAACTCATGTTTGCTAAGGGTCAAGCATTAAGGTAATCAGTCCATTTTTAGCACTTTGATTTATTGTGCTAATTATTCCTCCATTGAAACAGTTTCTCCCACTTTTCATGGGGCAGTCATTTCAAGCCAGGTGAGTGCACAGCACAACATATCAGGTCAAATAATACAACTGCAATCTTTTTCCTGATGTAGGAAAATATAAATCCAACCTATCACACTGTTAAGTAATATCTGAAGTAAGAAAAACATCCACGTTTCAAATAGGCTTCACGCTGGTGTCAAAATGTGCTCAGAGGATGCGTTGTCTGAAATGACATTTACTATGAAATAATCCACATTTGGGCCAAAATTACAAACACATTAAATGCCTTCATGCACTTTGTCAGTGTTTGTGGAGATGAGTCTAAATAGACGTAATGATAACTCCATAGTGAACGGACTGATTGTTTTCAGGCAGAGGCAGAATAGCGTATATCTGAATATGCACTTATACTGCATCACTGCCACACAAAAATATCAAAGCTCTCTATATTTCTGTGGCCTGTTTACCTCTGTTTCTTCTGAACTTTAGCCTCAAGCCTCCAAGCTAATTGTTACCTTCAGTTCCAGCTCCAGAAAATCTGTGACTTCAGAAGAAACAGACACAGGGGCTAATTAAACAGAACTGTAGTATGATTTGAATTTAATGAGTGCCAAATGTCATGACTGTTATGGCACACCATTGCGAGTATCGCAATCACTGAAATGAAATAATCTGTAAGTTATATAAAAAAACAACAATGTAAGAAAAAAAACTCACTTCAATGTTAAAGACAAATCCCTTTGCATTTAGACTAAATCAGAAACTTATACTCTATAAGCAACTCTACCAAAATACTCAAACTCCTCCCATGCCTGGTCAAACTGCTGTGAGAACCAGTAATGTCAGTGAAATCACCAGGGAGGACAGCATTCAAAAATAACCCCAGCTAATTCTTACACCGCCTGTAAAGATTACACGGTTTAATACGTCCTTTTGCAGACAGTGCTTCCCCCTGGGGACAAAGGATGTGATGTCATTTGTATTTTGCAAGATAAAATGAGGCGTCTGTACGTGTGTTTTTTTTTTTTTTTTTGGTCTTTAATGATGAAGCTCTCACAGCCCCATCTGAGCTCTCCAGAGTGTTTCAGATTGTCAGCACTGCAGGTGCCGGACAGCTCTGACACGTATAACTCCACCCCAACCCCCCCGCCCTTCTGATCGCAGGCAGGTGTGACTCGTCTCCTCTCTCCTCTCGTTCCTCCACCGCACCGAGTGCCAGGGTCATCGCTGACCTCCCCTTGGCCTCATTTCAAAGTGATTTGTGTTTTTTTTGTGTTTTTTTGCAGGGTAGTTGGCTGCTTTTGAGGAGGGCAAATGAGGATGACAGGTGCTTTTTGCGTGTTGTCCCATCTTGCTCATTAGTATAAGCGGCCAACTCGAGCCTCTGACACTCCTGTGCCTTGCTTCAGTGAATACACGACAGTCTGGCCTTGACACTCCTCTCGAAAACAATCGCACAGCCATTAAACAGGAACCGGGCTGCGGCATATTTGCATGTGTACTCAGGTGCAGCAGTAGAGCCGTGTGGCCTA
This sequence comes from Albula goreensis, assembly GCA_022829145.1. Classification (NCBI taxonomy): domain Eukaryota; kingdom Metazoa; phylum Chordata; class Actinopteri; order Albuliformes; family Albulidae; genus Albula; species Albula goreensis. The sequence continues at coordinate 22,332,057 of CM040764.1, read as the reverse complement.
ATGTTCTGACCTGGATGAAATTCGGAACGCACGCAAGTAATCTAAGAGGGAAGTGCCAATCATTCAAGGAAGAATGTAAACTTTGAGAGGTGAATCGATCAACATCACACATCAAAAGTCACATTCTGTTGTACACAACACTTGCCTTGGTGCCAGTAATGATATGCTGTTGCTACGTGATTGGCATAACGTGAAGTGTGAAGGACATAAATGTATGCAGAGGTGCAGAACCATGTGATGGGAAAGAACCAGAGGGGGGCCCGTCCTCACCATATTCAGTCCTTATGCATATTTTCACAGAAATACAAAGCAAGAGCACACAGGCAAAATAATCCTCTCCATATTCTTGTGAACCATGGGTTCACGTAACTTTTTACTGGAACTTCTCTTTTTGAGCTATTGTGGTTTTTATTTAGTCCAGGGTGCAGTGTCGCATACACAGACAGGGTCCTCTCTGGTTTTTTTCTTACAGTTAGGAGGTGAGGGTTGCTTTGTTTGGTTCCTGTGGGGACGTGCCATTTGAAAATTATTACTGTAAGATCGGAGATGATGTAGACCTTTATCATTTGGTTGTGTTTGCGTGCACAAAGGGAAAAAAATGGAATTGAAAGTCAGTCTCCCACACTACATAATATCCAATCTGACCTTTCACAGTAATGAAAAACAGTCTTTCTTTCAGCTACGATTTTCTTTTCTTCCCTTTATTTTTCACCTCATACTTGGAATGTTCATTTATTTCAGAGAGTCTGTTCCTTTGCTGCGCTAGTCTTAGTTAAATAGCAAGGCCACAAACTACAACACGACCTCTCCTGTCTGCCTTTGTTTTAAACAAGCAGGTCCTGGTTACAATCCAAGCCGAAATGAACTGTAAAATAACTTTTGTTAGTGTTGTCCTTAATGTTCATTTTACATAAAGAAGTAATAAATCTTCATATTAAGCAGATTAAGATTCTAGAGGTAAATATGGTACACAATGATAATTATTCAATTTGATTTTATCTATAAAATGTTGCATTTATCAAGTACAATGATTCATTTTTCTGTCTCAAGTAGAAGGCAGTTTAACACGACAAAACCGCAGATAAATCTGTCAGCAAAGGTGTTTGGTTTAATCCCAGCCCAAAAATATTCTCTGTGTGCCTGGCTCTGAATTGGACTCATATTTCTAGCAGAAGGACATCATGAAAATATATGCAGAAGGTGAAACTCATGGGAATTCCTTTCTTCAGACATGAGTGCTTGGATATTGAGAATCATTTCATTGGCAGCACACTACTCCCTTGCCAGATTTGACCCCTGAGGCCAAACCTTTACTTCTCTTCAGGCATGAACTGAATACTGAAATGTTTTTTTTTTTTTTTTTTTTACAGATTTATGACCTTAAGCTGGGTATGACCTCCAAGCAATACATGTCTACCATCCTCAAGTCTTTTCAAAGTTCATTCAATCCAACAGTTATGGCACAGAGAAGTCTCCCTGAAAACGTCTTGCAATTTGTATGGCATTGCCGAAATAGTATTGAATAAACAAATTCAAGTGTAAAGTCTGTAAGTTTAAGTTCAAGAGTAAAGAAATCACCACCAGCATCAAAACTGGCTCCGGGTGTGGAAACCTATAATCAGTAGGTGATCTGGTAATTTTTAACAGAGGGGATGACCCAATGGGAGCACCCCCCTGCACCCACACCACCAACCATTGCGCGCACACACACACACACACACACATAAAATGGGGATGGCAGGTTAGATGATGGTCCAGATTCTGACCATTTCCTGTCTCAATTGTATTATAGTATTATTTCCCTTCTCAGTGGAATTGATACTGTTTAGTGTTGTGTTGAATGAAGTCCTGCTGTGCTTGGCTACAAACCACTCAAAAACAGACCTTAAGATCTTAGCATGGACCTGAGTACGGTCTCCATCTTACACATGTCATAATCATTTTCCTTTGAAGAACTACTGCAGATGAGTGCTTGTGTGAAAATTTTACATTTGAATTAAAGCCACCTACATCTCCCCCTCTTGTACATTTGAGAAAAAGCTGCTCCTCTTTTGGTAGCCTCTCTTCGAAAAGGTCTGAACAGAATTCTAACAAGATGATACGATAATGAATGGACACAAATGCATTTTAAATATTTATGACAATAGAGATCATTACAATTTATAATTGCGCCAGTATTAAATATCTTTCAGCCGTGATAGAATAAGGTGCATTGTAGAGAACTGTAATTGTTGTTTCAAAGAAAACGCATTTTAAATGCCTCACAGAGAGCATTAGAGCAAATAATGATAGCATGGGTCAGAGGCTAAAGATATGCCATTTAGCACAGCTTACCTTATTTGCATAGCTGACAGAATCGTCCAGTTTATCTACGGGCACGTTAGCCACCTTGTACTTTAAAAGGAGCAGGTCATAAACACCATAAAGGTCTCGGAACTCGATGCTTTAAAGTAATTTGAGCTGTACTCGCTAAAACAATAGACGAGATGAGACGAATCATTCAAAGCATCACACATGCTTCCATTTCATGGCCAAAAAATGACACACATTGAAACAGTACTCACTTTTACTCCAAGTGTAAATCAAGATGGTTGCTGTCATAAATATTGCAACTGCATCTGATGTATTCCACATCTCCCATGGGATTCTGCATAGGCAGATTATGCACCTGCATACTGTAATGTCACTGACATAGTCTATTAATGCAAAAGCCCAATTCAGCATCCTCAACAGAAATCAGGAGGCAACAAAGAAGGATGCCAGTCCTCTGCCATCACCTGGTCCATCTCTTTGGCATGTCATTTATTCCAGGAGGGTCCAACAATCTGACTGGAGAAGAGAGCATGTAATAGACTCTTCACCCAAGGGATAGTGTCTAAGGGGGCTTGGTGAGAAGAGAAGATAACAATGAACAGTAATCTGTTGGTAACTGCTTTGTCCTGAGAAATACCATCTGGCCACAACCAAGTCTGAGGGCTATCTGTCCTTATGAACAGCAGTGAATTACAACAAATATTTCAACTTGGGATGTACTTAGCAACCTATAAAAACACCTTCATGAATTACCAAAGAATGAAGAGGGTGAAGTATTTCATAGTAGCAGAGTATTCCATTAGTTCACACGTAGAGCTGGTTCTGTGTTCAGCATTACTCATTTTGATTGGCATTCAGCCTCGGGAATTACGTCCATCCTACTCAGAGACCTGTCACCAGTCATGGACGAAATGAGCTTTCATGAACCGTGTTAGGGTTGAGCTAATCTCAGCTGTCAATCATTGACTTGCTTGCACCAATCAGAAATGTTCCCCATCTCCATAGCAAATGTCATCCAAATCATTGAGTCACTGTTTCTGTGTGATGGCTCCTCCCACTTTTGCTCTAATGAACCCTCACACCCCGATCACTACCTGCCAGTTCTGGTGTAGTTTGTTGCCTGGGGACAGTGTTCACTTTACCACTATGGTATCTCATTACCATTTACACTGATTTTAAAAATGTGAAGCAGGGTTTCCTGTCCATCAATCAGACAAGCTCTGTTACGCTACGCGTGGGACTGCAGCTCAAGGTCTGACATGGTTCATCAAACGTGACCCGCAGCGATTATGGTACTGTGCATGCAAAATGGAGATTAATGTATACAGGGGAGTATATAATGGATAAACTGTATTCAAAATCAGCCAATATGTTTGGCTCGTTACAACAAACGGTAAAATAACCAGTTCATTAGTTCAGGCTGCTGCTCAGCAGGGTTTAACATAATGATGAAAGAGCTGGTATTCATCCTTGTTAATAGTGCGCCTTGGAGAAAAGAACTACCTTCAAATCGTCTCTGCTGCAGCTTAAGTGGGCTGTGTCCATTCAGAGCACATCGCCGGAGCTCGAAACTAGCAAGCAGAGCGCATCAGGCACTTAGCACTTAGCAGTTATCAAACATCGACGCCCTGGACAAAAAAATGTGCAGCCATGAAAAAGGCAACAGGGAGCTAAATAAGCCAGCTGCAGGGGGTGCATTGCACATGTTAATTTAGACTGTGCAAATTTCTGAAACGCAGGGTCAGTATCGGGCGGGCAAGAGCACCAGGCTACTGCATAAATGCACTGCTAATGAAAAATTGCCATTCTGGTCCAGGTCATTCTTCATTAGTGCTGCTCCCTCCATTGATACGCTGCATGTCTGTGTGGTCGCCGGTACATGCCAGGGATGAAGACATCCGTGTTATGTGATATTGATGTACTTTTTGAGTTTCTAATTTAATCTGCTGGTGTAGTGTATGGTGATTTCCCAGCTCCTTTCATTTCTGTCCCTCACCTCGTTGAGACATGGTAATCAAATCAATTGCAACAGCAAACAAATCCATCCATTTGCATAGATTCGTTTTTGTATTTGCTGCTTAAACCGTTGTCATTACTCTTATGATCTTCAATGCTAAATGTAACCTGCAGACAACATCTAATGAAGTCAAACAAGCTGGAATAAGCTGGCACTTGCTAATGAATACATATTCTTTCTCTTGTTTTATCGTACCAGTGGACACTGTATTACTACTATGGGGTTCAATTAAATCTGTTTTACACCTCAGTTCGAAAAACATTCCAGAATTTAAAAACAGAACTGTCTCAGAAGTCCTCACTTGGAAAATGGCCTCATTCACCTCTAATGCATCTCATTTGGAACAAAAAAATACACATATTTTAAAAGAATTTATGAGCAGGGACAGAAAAGTATTATTCCATGGTTTAATTCCAGATTTATTGCAGGTTGCATTACTGCACAACGTGTCTGTTTAATGGAGAGTAAGGCACGGTGCAGGTCACGCAGCAGCTGTGCTGTTCCACTGCTTGTGACATCACAGTCCTGTCTGGGAACTTCTCTCAAAGACAAGCCCATAATCATCATCATAATCATACATATTTCACACACATAGGACACGTGTGGCAAAAGCATCACAGAAGCTGTTAGCTTTGTCTCTATATCACACTGGGTACAGTGAAAACACATGAGAAACGTTAGCTTGTCTGAAGTCCTATTCTTTATTCTTATCGACAGGAGAGACGCAGCATGAACAGGCAAGAGAAAAACAGTGACTCCGTACAGAACAGAACCCCAGTGCCGTGCTGTGTACTCAGTCAGTCACTTAGCATTTATAATCGCTAATCCACTATAATTAAATTAAGACTTCAATGAAGCAGCGCTGTGCTGTCTTGCTGTTATATCTAGGATGGGATCCCCCTATGAAGTCTGGTTAATCCCGTTTCTTCAAAGAGTTTCTCCTTTTACGTCTAGCATTTTGTGACACATTGTGAAGCTGTATGCTGCATGAATTTTAATAATAATAAGCCATTAGTTACTTGCTTAAATTAGGGTGTCTTATTCAGTCAATAGGACTGAATGGTCAATAGGATGAATAATTTTAATGGCCCATATCATCCAAACTCACTTCCTGATATTAATCATGAGATGTACTCATACAATGGGAATAAGAGTGATGACAGAGGAGTCATTTAACATTTATTTAACCAAGGGAAAGCCCGTTGAGATATAACGTCTCTTTTACAAGGGTGACCTGGCCAAGAGGACAGCAGAGAACATTAAACGGTTACATGACATTACAATTACTATTTCTGTTAGTAATACTGTGCCCCTTCTCCTCAGGGGTACACATGTGGACAGGATAGCTAAATGACACCTGTGCAATGCAGAAACATATGCCACTACAACTGCGGAAGTAATTTTAGGAGGAAGTCAGAAACCAGGCTTACATTGCCAAAATACTCATATGTTCACGGAAGATAGTGAAACACTGGATCATTTTTGCCCAAGCTACACGGTGCATAGCTTTGACGCGTAACTGTCAGGATGATTTGAGAGGGTATTTAGGTGTTTTCTGTGTACCCCACCCTCCTCCTGCTCCCCTACCTCCAAAAACTGTGGAGCTTGACCTTTCACGGACCTCAAAATCGACCCCCCTGCATCCCGTCACCCCCCCCCCATCTCATCTGGGGAGCAGCTCAAACTAACACAACAACGACCCGCCGATCAAATGCACATCGCTACCCTGCAATACAAATGAGCGCTTCAGTCAAGGCGACCTTTTTCAGCGTTCAGAAATTGAATCAGGAGATCTGAAGTGGAAATGCCAGTGGAAAATGTGCCAGAAATACAAAAAACAACAAAGGTCAAAAAATTGCGCTTGGCAAAAAATCAGACACCGGATGATATGTTTGCACTGCGATCTACCACCATATTGCTCTTTATGCAAGTTGTCTGTTTCAGTGTGCAGCAGTGGAACCAATTTCCTGCTACATGATGTGAAATAATTTCCTATATTGATATTTTAACACTGCCAAGGACTTTCCCTGAAGAAATCCTGCTCTAGGCTCTCAGACACTTCAGCTGAAATGGTCTTTTGATGTGATGAGGGGATGGAATGGGTTTTCAGAGAAGTGACGCTCTAAAGCTGAAAATGAAGCAGGAGAATAAATTGCTGAGTGCAATCAGCTCTGAGTTCCCTCAAAGCCCTGCACCAACTCTACAAAGAAACTGGGTGAGATAGACTACGAATAGGTAAGAAGCAAACATGCCAATGAGCTGGAGGTAACTTTGCTTTACTGTTAACCATATTTAATGAATGTTGAAAGAAGTTCTGCTTCTGGAACAGGTAGTATTTGAAAAGGTCAAAAGATTGTAAATAAGTAAAATAATCCCTTGAAGATGTGAAGGTGAAATACCTCACAAAAATACAACACCAGTAATCAGGGTAGTTCATCTGACAAGGTGACTACTCACTCCCTGTCGATTTTTGCCTTCACTCAAGATGGCTGAGTCCTTTCACAGCTTCTCTTGTAAACCTGACAATCTAAACAATCTCTAGAAACCTGACAATCAACAAAACAATTCTCAGAACAGGAGGATACACTGCTACATATCACTGAACACATACACAAATGCACATGGACCTTTACACACACACAAACACAAACGTCACAAATCATTCACAAATCAACATGATATTTTCACAGTCTTTTTATAATTCTTCCCACACGCTCGCTGTGAGCCCTGCAGCTGAAGAGTGTTAGTGTGTGTGAGCTCCTCGGAAAGACTCTGATATAGTGTCACTGATGAGAGCCCGGGGCTGCTGACACAGCGCTAGCCTCAGGACCTCTCTGGCTATCCGCAGCCCATTGTAATCCATTGGGACAATGCCAGTTATGCTGTACTGCTACATGTTCCAGGCTCCAGGCCAGTCAAATAATGACCGGGAGCCCAGATCCATGCTGGTCTTATGGGGCTCAGCTTGTGCTGGTGTAGAGGTCCTACAGCCATTTTGGAGCCCTATTTTTCTCATCTAACTAGCACACTCTTTTTCTTTGCAATAAACACTTCATGCAACACTCTGAGCTGTACCCAAATATATCTTAGCACATTGTCTAAGAGCTATTAGCGAGTGTCCTCCCAATATACACAATATATACAGCAAAACAACAACAATAAAGATATATAGAATAGTCTTCCACCCATCACACATTTACACCTTGTTGAAATACCACTATGCCAAAAACGTGGTAGGCCACAGCTCATCTAAACACTAACCCCATATGAGTGCAAATTCATTTAGCTATTTAAAGAACGCGTGCCAGGCAGGAAATGGACAACTGCGCTGGCCTGAAATTAGCAAGGATACTCGTGTTTGGCAAACAGGCTTTTGTCTTTTTAAGGGCATATTCCATTAAGTTTTACACTCAAAAGAACACACCTCACAGGACATATTTGCTTGTCTCCAATGTAATAAAGCATTCTCAAAAAAACAAAAAAAAACATGCTGTGATGTAAAGTCTGTTTTGATTGAATAGCATACGCTCCCAAACAGACTAAATGAGTTTTATTGGGTCCTGACCTGTGACTAAAGAATGACATCAGAGCGGGTAATGACAAACCTATAATGACATCCCTGTGGCTAACGACCGACCGCCTCAGATCCTGTGATTTTATATAACGGGCCCAGCGCCTTTTCTCCCCCTTTAATCAGCACTGATAGCTCTGTAATGATGCATCTTACTCCTGGAGCTCGTCACCGCAGAGGAACCGACACATTTCCCAGACAGAAAATGACTCGGAGCAGGCATTTAAGACAAGCAAAGGACTCCAAGCAGAGCAGAAACAGTCCCATGCATATATTCTCTGGATATCAGTGATTTGTTGGGTCCAGAGTGGGAAGCTCCTGCTATGGCAGATGCCCACTGGTTCCAGTCAGCAGGAAGGTCATATTTTCAGAGATTATGTGTGATTGTGAAGATTTCATGGTGTTCATGTTTCTGGACCGAGAATTTAGGAGATACATTTAATTGTACAGTCAACAAACCCGCCACCTGAAAATCGCTGCACTATGTTATATTTCATGAATACGTTTAGACAAAGGAAATGACAGTAAATCATATCTACAGGAATCCATTGGTCAAGTGTATCTCATTTAGAATGGGAATTAATAACTGATCATTAAAAATGACTATTAAAATGCACATTTACATTTTTGTTCTCTCGCACCAAAAACCTGCACACTTTTCATGCAGAACATACCAGATACTGGAAATAAACAGATGAGATGTAAAAACTGTGAAATGGAGAAACGCTGCGTAAATCCAAGGCCTAAACACTGGCAATGCTCCAAAGAGCTTGCACCTGTTAGCATTTCAATGAGCCACATGGTCTCAAGTAATACACAGAAAAAGGGACCAAGATATGTTAATGAGAACAATTTATCCATTTAACTGTTGAACTTTTGAAAGAAAAAAAAGTCCTGGAATGGAAAAAACTCCCTCATTCCCCTGCAGTTACGAGCTGAATTTTTCTGTTGGATGTTAGAATGAAATTTAGCGTGTCTACATTTGCTCCTTAAATGTGAGCTCATGATCAGATCTGTTTTGCAACCTGGACGGATTTCATGTTCGTGCACAATATGAAAAACAAATGTAAGAATTGGGCCGGGACCGAGGGGAACTTTTTCCCCTTCTTGTCTTGTTTGGCATGTTGTGCCAAACCAACAAACAAGGAGTTTCGTCTGTAATACGGGAGCTGTCATCATCCATCCTGCTACTGCGACCAACCTGCTTTATGAGCTGATGGACCTGATTTTATGACATAGCCTGACTTTTGTCAGATTCCTCGCCAGATCTCATCCGTGCTACTCTACAGTCTGATTGGATTGTGATGTGCTCCAGGGCACCAGTGGGGGTTTGGCAGAACCAATCACAACATGCCATTTGTGCATGTTGAGGCCTATCAGCCTATCAGTTAATCCTGCCTTACATGATTGCATGTGATTGGATGAACAAACCATAGCCAAAGGGGAACTAGGATAGTTCAAGCCTCTCACTCAGCATCCAATATTACTATAGAGGACACAGGGTCATATTCCTGTCACAGAATCATTCGGTTGAGGAGCTACTCGGCAAACCATTTGCAGGTTTTTCTACATAAAAATGCTGAGAAAGGCAGAGTGCCGAATTTTGACTGCCTGAACTTGTCAATGTTGCCTGATGAAGTTATTAAAATGACAAGACATTTTTCACTTCCATTTCTAGCAGTGTAAGAGTGTCTTACACTATCACTGTTCACTTAAAATCTACTGCCATACATGGGTGACTCAATCCGGATGATTTTCCCTTTAAACCACCTTGGTTTTCAGCACTAGGGAGAGAAGTTAGACTGATGCAATCAAAACCTATTCACTGTTAAGTGCTTTGCTGGAATTAGTGCCTGCAAAAACTACCAAGTACCCATGTTAATTTACCCACTGCTTATGCTGAATCTGGACCTAAGCAGTGCATTTCCTGTCCAAAGACAGACTCTTGGAAGCATGGTTTTTACATGGAAAATGCAAAAAAGTGACTGAATTTTACAATCTGTTCTTCCCTCCTTTTCAGCATCTGTGCTCCTAAATCATATTTTTTTATTTTAAAAAACTGAACTACAACTACAGTTACACTGGAATGCCACACAATTGTGACCACGCAATCCAGTTACCAAACAAGAACAGAATCTGGAGCAAGATTATATTTTTTGGTTTTGTTTTTGAGAAAAGTAAAATTACAAAAAAGTTAAAAAATAAAAATATAATCTTAAATAAGACTGTGTCAGAGACTCTGTTCTGGTTTGTCACTGACAGCAGTCCTGACGGACAAGTCATGCGACTGTTAAGCTATCACACATAGCAAACGCATCACCGCTACAAACAGCATAACTTTAATTGTGAGGTAAACTTCAGTGCTAAACCATCCGTGCTAACGGGCAAAGCCAGACATCATATGTAATTATTTCTGACAGGGAAGACTGCATTCAAAGAGTGCCCTTATATAATGAGTAAATCCATTGTGTCCTAATGGGTTTCAGATGTGTCATGCAATTTCAGCAAGATGGGACGCCGTTAATTAGACCTCTCTTCATTATGAGACCGAAAAGCTTCAAAAGTTTAACAATGAATCAACCTGAATATAACATCATAGACTTATGTCTGACAGTGGTAAACATTTCTGGGAGATAAAAGATGGCACGCCGCCTCTTGCTTTGGTTGTGTAATCTGGAACAGTGTTAATTCAGGACGAAGCAGTATTAGCTCCAGGCTTTGGTGATTCATCAAAGCAGCGACCCATCTGGATTCAATGCTTTGTACCATCATGGCATACAGAAGATTAGCATCTTCATCTGGGAAAATGTAATAATTTTGGAAAATGGGCTTCTTGAAGTCTTGGCCACTGTGCTGCTGCTAATTTTTTGCATGTTGAGATGTAATTTGGATTTCTTTTTTTTTTTTGTTCTTCATAATGCAATTTCAAGTGCTCATGATTTTGTTTGACTTAGTGGTAGAATATCACAACCTACCTATCAAATTCTCCTACCTTATGAGTGATTTATAAAAGAACTTAACATCATTGTAAACTGGAGACCGAGCCTACCAGACTATGTATTTTGTTTCATGGCCTCAAAATCTGTTACCGTCAGAAGAGACACAAGGTGCAGAGTAGAGGAACTCTCAAAATTTCTCAGAAATGGCACCTTTGACCAGTGTTGTGATTTGACCCTACATCCATCAATAATGCTATCAATTGGTCTTGATTGGCTCAGCTAGGACAGGAAGTCCATCCCACATGGAGCGCTCACATTCCAGAGATCCTAAAACATCTTACTTCCAAAGGCTGACAGCAGAACAGGTGGTTAATTGTCTGAGAAAGGGGAAAAGGGAGAATCTAACGGTTTCATTATACATAAACAAAGAACATAGCAAGTGTATGGTCCATAGTCATACATTAAGACACTACTCAGAGACAGCACAAACTGCTATGGTTTTCAAACACAAACTATGCTGTTAAGCTCTTCATCTTAAATGTGTGTAAATCACATCAGGGAGTAATTTTTTTGCCATAATTAATTCAGGGTGATTCATTGAAAGGACTATACAGATGATAATTTTTTTTTCTGTAATATATTCACAAAGCTTAATGCCTCCTGTCATGATGATAATTTGCCTCACCTTGACAGGTTTATGGAAATAGCCTTCATGTTCTATGAAGGAATCTGTCAGCAGAAATAAAATGACTTTTTCGCAAGACGGTTATTACGTTCTTCTGAAATTAATTGCCTTTTAGGGTTCCACACAATATTATCTTTTAAATACTGATTATGACAAAGTTGAGTGAGTAACGTTGAGTGGCTGGAAAAGAAAACTTGATGACACTGTTGAATACCACCTCTTGAATGCTGTATGCATGCAATGGCTGCAGGGATTTGGGGAGGATGAGACATTTGGCCAGTAAACTGATTCTTTTTCAGAGGACCTCAGCTCAGGATATGTTAAATATCCTTTTGTTTATAAAGTAAGCCTCCTCTTCAACACAGAAAACACCTTGCTGCATTGCAGAAGATCTTATCTGATTTTTTAAGCTGTAGGGAGGATTAACATGTTACATCCAGTTTGTTTAATTGTTTAAATGTCATATTTAATTGGATTATATGATTCACAGGGCCCTTGTACAAATCTAACCTTTCTATGCCAGGTCTGGTTTGTTTAGTTGCCATTCTTGGATCTTGGGTGGCAACATCTCCAAATAAACCTTTGCTGAATGGAACAAGTCATGCATTTCAAAAACCTTGTTCTTGGATCCTGGCTTCTATTATAATAAAAGTAAAAGTAATGAAAATTAACACTTATAAATGGCAATAATGATAATGCCAATTTCATAATGAAATTGTTCATATGTTGAGAGAATATATCGATATCAATGTAACACAATTCTGTGCACCTGCTGATGGCAAGGTCCAGAAATGGTCTTGGCTGATGGTAAACATGACTAATCGCGATGGTTTTCGTCTGCCAGAGTGAAACGGTTGGGCAGTAATTCATCCCTCTCTCACCCTCTCTGCCTCTCCAAGACTGTATCTGAGCCACCTGTCACATTACAAGTCAACAACACAGCAGAAAGATGTAAAAGTGTGTCTGAGGCGTGTGCCTGCATAAAAACACCATTACCTCAAATGATCACTGAATTCCTTCAGCTCATCGCAAGATGGCCGATAATATACCTTTCCATCTCATGCCGGTTACCCACAATTTCCCCGCATTATGTGTAAACTTTAAGGGGTTCATTTCAATAGTGCTGTGATTTAACATTTGGGTTATACATGGCTGTTTATTTTCTGTCTTTGCTCTCTTTGCATTCTTATACGTGACTTAAAGCCACTTTGTCGAAGCGCTCATCCTTCTTTAAAGCATAGACAAGGTCTATGACACAAGTACAGGACCGTGCCCATGCAGTCCTGTACATATAGCTGTCACAGGCATGTGAAGAGCAGAATGTTATCTGAAGTACTGCAGGATTAAATACATACATTCCTTTGACGTTGTTCACCTCTCTCTGTCAATGACTTCTAGCTCACCACAACCGCCTCAACTGAAGAAAACATCCACCTCAATTTCCACCTCTTCACTATTCATATTACTGTGAGCCAAATAATACTACCAATCATTTTTTAAAAAAAAAAACAATGAACATACAAGTCAGACTGCCACTTAATATTGTGTGGCAGCATGAAATGTCATCGGTAATTATCCTGTTTTGAAGAAGAAGAGGGAAAAGAAGCAGAGACAGTGAAATGTTTAATGATACACTTTCCTGAGTCTCTGATCTCATGTCGTTTTTGCAAAGAGAAGACACAGGAGCAACGCAGAACCTAAGCCCATTAGCTGACTAACTGGGTGGTGAACAATACCACGCGTTTAGTGTTATGTGACTGTTGTTTTTCTTGGCTCAGGACTACCTTGCTATTTTTATGGCTGTGTCCTTGGGGAAAATCTGAAAAATAACTGCAATGTATTTCATCGCCCTTTATCATTAAACCTTTTTGACACGTTGTTCTTTCTGACAGGGCTTCAATAACAGTCTTGCATAAAAATCCTGAGAATACTTCACTTAGATAATCATACTTAACTTACTTTATTGAAAATTTGTCTGTATGGGCCAAACAATTAAAGATGTGCATCCAGTCGGATAAAAAAGCCACAGACCTTAAACCTTAAAGCTACAACGGTTTTCGTGCAAAAACTTTCAATAGCAAGGCCAAGTATTTCTTTGCTCCTGCACTGACTGTAGCTGATGTCAGTGTAAAGAACCTGGTGTCAACCAACCGTGAAGAGAAGGCCACAGCTCCATCCTACCTCAGTCCATCAGCTGACCTTTGACCCCTGCAGAACCACTCAACTCAAACTCTTTCCTTTGCTTCAGTGCTCTCGCAGCGGTGATGTTACCTCAGCACAACCTGCAGAACTGCAGGACTGCTTACCTCCATCTCATGCCATCCGCTCCAGAGGAGTTCCTGTGATGGAGAGAGAGAGAGAGAGAGAAGGGAAAAGGGAAGGGTCAGTGAGATAAAAGGAAGAAAAAAGAGAATGACTGAGTTCTTCAGAAAGGCTATTTAATTTTTACCTTATACAAGTCAAGAGGGGCATTCAGATCCCTGCGTGTTGTTCTTGGGTTCAAGGAAGATTCAGTACGGTCCAAAACATTCTCCATTTGGACAATATAACTGGGGTTCAGTGGAACCCCTGAGCTTTAGGAAATCATGCTAAGCTTTCCCAGTCCAACTGGAAACAGCAGCCATTTCCCACACATCTCCGGGTATTTAAACTTGGTTCTGAGGTACCCCTGCATGTGTTGGGTTTTTGCTACAGCTGATCCCTTGATAAATAAACATTACGGGCTATAGAAAGTGTGCTGAAGTTCTACAGTTGTTTTTTTTCATTTAATTTTTTTTTTTGAGCTCACAGATTTGGCTCATTACCACCATTTGAGTTTCTCAATAATTCCTCATTAATGAGAAAACGACTGAATTACATGGATTAGTTTCAGTGACCAGGTTTCCATCGTTTCACTAATTAGGGCTCCACAGTTGAAAATGTGACGTTTTTAAATGAACCATTTGCCTTGTGGGACAATAAGACAATCAAAACTTTAGCTCATCAGACTGATAGTTTATCATTCCCTTGATGGGAAAAGTGAAGTATTTGTGACAGAATGTGGCCTTTGATGATAAATAATCCTATCACAACATTACAGGTGTCTAATTAAGACCAATTAACAACCAGTTTCAACTCTCAAATCTACAACTGTAGTCGGAATGAAAACCAGAATCCCTGGGACCACATTGTATTCTATATACTTACTATACTGCTGCACCCCACAAATATGCCTGACCAAGGTTTTTGTGCAAAATTAAAAAAAAGACAAGGGGCAGGTGCTATTTCATGGTTCCACAGCTTAATGCAGAGAATTCTGGGAAACGGAGTCTCAGATAACATCTTCGGACTATTCTCTGGAGTTCAGCCCAACTGGCTGTTCAGTGCCCAGGGTATAATTGACTGGTTTTTCTCTGCTTGGTGTAAATGGGCTTTTTCCTCTAATGTTTATTCCCTCTTGAAAAAAAAATCCATTCTGAAGTGCTGTGTGACAGCTTGATTGCTAATGGCAGTATGTAAAAAAGATGGAAATAAATGAATAAATACATAAATGCCTGAACAAATGCATATGAATTACAGATTGCCTTATCTGCAGGTGCACATTGGAGTGAAGGGCACTTTGGCTGAATGCACTTCCTGATTTTACCCATAGAAATATTAATATAAAAGAAATGGAGAGTATTAATGCATGCCTTCAGAAAGAATGAATTTATAAAAGTAATGCGCTTTCATTTGACCAGTAAATTTGTGAATAGGATAGCTGTGTCATGTCTGTAATTATGGAAAAGCATTCGTCATGGCATAAGGGGAATCGTTTCAGGAGGAAGTTTGAAAATGTTATTTTACGGTCCTGTAATTCATACTTTTATTGATGTAAATTTGGATTCTTGGATGATTGACTTGGATCCTTTTCAAACCACAGGATGCAGCATATCGATCAAAAACATCGGGATAAGTCAAGTGGGCCTTTGGTATTGATACAAACTAACATTTAGATGTCAAGCGCCTGGTATAACTTTTTTGTGCAGAATAGATTTGTATCTTTCAGTCATCTAGTTGTACTTTGAAGCCAGTTTATTTTCCAAAATAATA
Source organism: Albula goreensis (assembly GCA_022829145.1). Classification (NCBI taxonomy): domain Eukaryota; kingdom Metazoa; phylum Chordata; class Actinopteri; order Albuliformes; family Albulidae; genus Albula; species Albula goreensis. The sequence goes on along the minus strand of CM040764.1, from coordinate 22,316,461 downwards.
CTCTTTAGCAAAAACACTAAACTGCTTTTTTACTTTACTTTTTCCAATTCAAACACTTCTACACTTTACAATACCATAAAAGCTTGTGGTGATGACAGGTTTAGAGGGCTGTGTTCTTTTACAAACCAGCCACCACCGAGAGAGCTCAGATAAAGCATTGCCTTTGACAAAATGTTAGTGCAAATACAGCACCATGTCTCCATTAGAAATACAGATCACGGTCGGCCAAAGCAGTATTTAAATAACCCTGAGGTCTGTGTCAGTTAGGCTCAACTCTACTCTGAGACGGTTTGTGCAATCATTGGCAGATATATCAAATGGCTGTATCTGAATTCCCGTCGGGCATCCTGGTAAATTCACCATATATCACCAATTACATTTCGCCTCCATGCAATATTCAGCATGTTTAGAACTGCAAGGATGTATCCATACTGATAATGCTAACATATGCTTATACATGCATAAAGAATAAGACTATGCGTATCACACATGAAGCTTTTAAAAACACTTTTGCCTGTAAATGAGTTTGTGCATGCTTGAAGGGATGACAGATTATTAAATGAACTGTCCATATCCCAGAACAGATAAAATGTTAATTATTGAGCCAGTCAGCAGTTTCATATCTTGTGATTCCACAACCTGGTGTATTCACTGCACCTCTCATGGTTTCTTTGATTTCATCTGAATGCATTTGTGCAGGGTATCGATCAAGTGTCTTCTGTTAACATCACATGTCTCAGTTTTGGAAACATGCATGTTAATCCAAATGGACAGGTTGTTTGACCAGCTGTTTCCCTCTTGTGATGTGGAGGAAATTCGTTGTGTTCTTGCAGTTAAAGATTTTTGAAAAAATGGATTTTCAGATTCAGAACAGAGGCAGCAGAGTGAAGATCATGACAAGATGACAGCCCGACATCACCGTTTACCAAGGCTGCGAGTTCTAACAACTCAAGCATCTCTCAGCTAACAATTTTTGGTTGCCAGACCATTTTCAGAACATGAAGGTAAATGTTCCAGGGTGCACATTTTGTTCACTTTTCCTCTCGTTTTTTTCAGTGTTATTTACCTGGAATGTTTACTTGTGACCTCGATAGAACTTGTTTGAAACAATGTAACATTCTAAGAATGTTTAAGGAACGTTATGTCAAACCCCAGAGAAAAAAATGGCCGTAATTGTTCCCAGTGTTCTCTGGAACATTTTCAGCTGGGCTGAAGGCACTGAAGAAATGGTAATATGTGGTGAAAAAAAAAATAAGCAGTGATATCATTTATGAATGAGAGCATGTGTTCAATAGAACTGATGTATATTCATCTGCCAGTTATTCATTCAGACTTTAACAGGTGACAAAAGAAAAGGAAGAATAGTAGAAGTTATTTCAATTGAGCTTACAGAATACTAAGCATGACAAAATGATTACAAGGTTAAAAGGATAAGAGCTCATGCAATCCTGAGTGTATTTCAGACATGAGTTTTTAAAAAGAACACAGAATGGTACAGCTAAATAAGTGCACTTATGTCGCATTATCTTTGACAGTTAACATTCCATGAATTAACTACCATTATTCTTTAAAATGCACTTTAAAACTCTTAGGAATTGTGCTTTAAGTTTTCTGGGCTGTTTCCCCAACTAAGAGGCAATTTGGTTATCCTCTATTGATCACTAGGGGGGTAATGGTAAGTACAGCTGGGCTGAACGGTTTGGTATAGGGAGCTGGGCTTGGTCTGCAGTGTGAACCGAAAGGATGTGCCCCAGGGCAAGCTTCGATCCTGCGATAAAATAATACACACACGCACATACACATGTTGCTTTATACTTATTAAAAGAATGAATTTGGAGTCTAGTAAAAAAAAAATTTCTTCACGGCTGCTCAGGTTTAACAAATCGGTCCTGACAGCCGCTGAGACTGCTGTTTGTTTAAATGCTATAACATTAACCTACTGAACAAGCTGCCCAGTGGATTTATGTTATGGATATTTCAGAAACAAATAACTATTTTAATATGTGAGAAAACGCAGCCTAGACTGCATCCTAATGCTGGAAAGACTGCTGACACTATAAGGCGAAGGCAATATTGTACAGTGTCTGAGAGAGGCCTGGGATTGGGTCAACACTGGCTCTTAAATCGACCCATAATTAAATGTAAATGATGAATAATTAAATTCATAGGTACAGAGTGGCAAGCACATCAGTCAGTAAAATGAAACTGCCACACGGTTTTTGTGTGTGTGTGTGTGTGTTTGACAGGCCAGTCAAACGGAGGGATAATCATCGATCATATTCAACTCTGAGAGGTGGAGAGTCTCAATCATCTCATTTCACGACTTCTAAATTACTTTTTATATTTTTGTTGTTTATCTGGAGGGACTTAAAAAACAAAGTATATTTAGATGATAGTAAATAATCGAAATAAAAACAATATATTTTAATGCTGCTCTTTTTTCATAAAAAAAAAAACGGGATTATAAACTCTCTTAGAACCAACAACTGTCCAGCAAAAGTGCTGAAATAAGTGTACTCTGCAGTGAAATATCCAAAGACTATCAAAGATGCAATGATACTTTGTTTACCACATCAAAGTGATACTGTTTATTTTCTCTTTCTCTCACCCAAATTGACCTTTGACCTGGCCGACCAAGTGACTGTCTTCCCTTATTTCTCTCCACGGTGCAGATATGATTCCGAGCATATATTTCCTATGATGTTCAAGAAGCACATATGATCAATGTAGATGGATCTTGCAGGGTCACAACAAACCAGGAGAGGGTGCTAGAGAGCAGTGAGGCTGGAAGATTTCAACTATCTTAACCGATTATCTTCCCCAATGAAGCTTAACCAGTTGTTAACTCACCAACGTGAACACCTGTCCTTATCTTGTAATGACACAGCTGAGATGATACAGTTTTACTTTTTTAAAGTCAGAAATTATAAAAAGTTACAATGATTTTTGTACATCATAGACATTGACATCACTCTAAATTCAGTTTCTTTATCCAGTTTAATTGGCAGAGTTATGCACTGGTTACGCCACGAATGTGCTTTTTACTTGTGCTACAATCCAGATTTTATAGTGAATAAATTCACTATAAAATCTGGATTGTGAAACAACGGGTTTAGTAAAATATGTTGATGATACCACTGTAAATTACTGAACCCATACTGAAGTTCTCATTAAAATCAGCATTCATTTATTTCCTCCTCAACTTTACACCCTCTAATTACATTGTCAAGTCCTCTTTACTACAAAGTAATGATTATATTTTGATGACTTAAGCTAATGAAGTGAACGAGGATCTAACTTAATCAACTGCATATCTCTGTCACGGCTTATTACATTGAAAAAGTGCGTGCAAAGGATAATTACAGATAAAGATCTTTTAATAATGTAGATATGACATGCAATTTTTCTTGCGATGCAGTTTGGTCTTACGTTCTAACATTGTTGGATCACGTGTGTTGTCACAAGGACTATATTCCCAGCTGGTCTAATGTTCCCACCAAACTCCAATGTGCTGTAATAGGCTGCTTTAAAATCTATTTTAGCAGCTGAGGCCTGAGTCCAGACTAGAGTTATGTGTCTCTTAAGTGCTTTTTCTGCATTAATCTCTCTCTTGTAATGACAGACTTGCTCTTTAGGACAGTAGAACGCAGGTTTGGATTTGGCACTGTATGAAAAGATTTAATGCTCCACTCTGATAAAATTAAAAAATTAAGTGCCCTGAAAAGAACAGGTGTCAAACCCTGTCGAAATGACTCCCACATTCATTATCTGTCCTATTCAAATGATTACTGGTTCCGTTTTGTATTTCTATTCCTCAGAGTGTTTCTGTCTTTATTTAATCTCTCTGTGGAAGAGGAGGGATTGTACTCTGCTGTTTCAGTATCCAATTTCTGCACTTCCCGTCCACAGTCTGAACCTAACCAATTTCATTTGTACTAAATAAGTACTTTGTAATGGCAAAAGGGGGTTATTGAACATTTAAATGTATGCGCCTCCTTTCAGCGATGTGAGGGACAGCCGCGGCTTTATCATTCCGCCTTTAAACAAGATGCCTGTGCAGATATCCCTTCAGAGACACAAGCTATCCCGTTCCACATTTACAGAAATAAAACACTAACAAAAAGCAATGTTTTAATGAAACACAGACATGCAAAACCCCTGGAATGTAACTGACACAGCACATAAGTCAAAGGTCCACTGTACTTCCTTATTTCTCCTTTAGAAATTCTTATAATATGGAAGTATACAGTAGTCTTCTATGGCCTTGCCAAAGTAGGTGGAAAAGTATGGTGCCCTGAGTTTTCTCAATAAATTTATGGACAAGATTGCTTCATCATTGTCTGTAATCACGCCATCACATCTGTCACGGTACATGGGAAATGATTGGAGGAAGTCAGGAAATGTGCTTTAATGGTCCAATTACTGATACTCTCGCTGACACTCTCAACTTCTATCATTCTGCAGAACTATTTTGAAGCTACAGGATGCAAAATATGGGTAAAAAAGGTCTGGATGAGTCCAATGGGCCGCTGAGCAAGTCTTCTTCACAATCTTGCAACGGGCAAGATTACTATGAAAAAATAAACTCAAAAACAGCACACTACAACACCTGATGCTTATCATAACTGTTGTTTCGTATATGTTGTCTTTAAAGCAGTTTTTTTTATTTGGCATGATGAATCATAGATGGTCTTAATAAATGTTGCATTCACAATTATAATTTCTCATGTGAAAATGCATCGTTAGCTCTTATAAATTGGTAGCCTCTGCTTGCGTGTACATCTTTGTTCTCTGACCTTCCTCAGATGACTGTGGAATAGGTGAAAAATCTGTGCATTACTGAGGTATGCAGTATAGATAAGAATAGTGTGCACTCCTGGTTTTGCTTTTTTTGCCGCATATGAGAATGTGCCCATTACATATTATTTCAGGTAATTTTGGTTTCACATCACTGCAGTTCCATCCCAGCAGACCAAGTAGTTCTGTAAGCTAAACAAAAACAAGATGAAATGACCTGGTACCTCTTCTCTTTAAGTACAATCCAATGGCAATTGGCTGGTGATTAGTCAGTAACTCTGCAATTGAAAAATTAATTATGACATAACCAGTTCAGAAAAAAAAAACATTCAGTGCAATTGTGTTTTTAAATTAGTCATTGAACTTATGTTTACACTCTGTCTCCTTGGAAATGGTTGCTATGCGACAGGAATCCCCCATGTTTCTCTGTTACTCAAGTACTGTGAAACTGTATTTTCCATTTTAGTTTTGCAGAGCAGAAGACTGGAAATGATTCACAGAAATTTGTTTCCAGAGAGGTGCAAAGGTATAGTATTTATGAACTTTCATTGAAATGTCGATATGCTTTGTTTCATTATTCTGTTATACATATATAAAATACATACATACATTAAATAACCAGCAGAATTTTAAAAATAATATATAATAATAAATAATAATAAATACTAAATTAATGCTAAATTAATGTTGATGTTAATACTGCTGACATGATTCATTACGCTGTTCAATATTCCATTCTTGACAAGTATTGAAAAACTAAATTTTTCATTAACAAGAAAAACTTTTTTTTCATTCCCTATTTCTGAGGTAAAGTCTTTTAAAGTTGATGAATGAGTAAATTAGACTGGCCTGCTGTTACAAATCTAAAAGGTAGGTAAAAGTATGAATAATGGTGAAATAGTACAATAAGAAAATTAAAAAATGACAATACCTCTTAGCCTCTTTAAAGTGAGTCTCATTAGGAAAGCCACAGCAACAGCAGTTGCAGCTTGTGCTGTTTTGGGGAACAGTATATATTGTATTATTATACTGTATAACCAAATCCAAGCCCACCTTTGGTTATTGACAGATGGATTGGACATTCAGAGGACCCTGATTGGAACATCTAAGGTGGGTTTTCAGCCAATAGCGGGTAAATCCAACACTGCAGTCCTGGGCATCACATGTTATCTACTGTAGTGGAATTGGTTGTGACGTGGTTGTTAAATTTTATTCTAAATACCAACAGCAAGCAATTTACAGATGTCTAAACAAGTTCAAATTAGATCAGAGACAGAAAATCACAGGATTTCATAAATATTTTGTAAATGCTGAATGCTTCTCAGAGGGGGAAAAACAACTGAAATATCACTGCAATATAAAAAAACCCTCTCTGCATTCAGGGAACTGACTTAAAGACTTTTAGCTTTAAAAGAGTGCTTCAGAAAATGAGGACTTCGGCATTTTATGGTGATCAAAAGGTGCACCTGAGTCAGTTAACGGGTACCTGAATCACCCACTAAATCATTGTTATGAATAAATATGTCTCCAGAACACACACCTCTGAGCACCATGTGCTGTCAAAAATACTTAATTACAATGAGGTGATGCTGCACTGATGGCATTTTTATGAATAATTTCCACTGCAAATGTCTATTTATCATTAACCTCATTTGTTCAGTTTGTCATGGCTGTGTATATATTGTGAGTAAGAGGGTTTAAGAGCAGTTTAAAGCAAGATGAATATCTATCATTTTGTGTGCATGTGTGTACTCGTGTGTGTGCGAGAGTGAGAGTGGGAGGAATTGTGGGTCCTTATGGCTATGTTAGATTTGACAAGTCTTGCTAATCTAATATGTTCTTTTTGGTGGGGTATTTCTTAAAACCGACTTTAAGAAGTTAGCCGGCTCATTGTGATACATACTTTGAATTTGGTGAGATTAAAATTTAGTTTTTATTTAAGTATTTATATGGTGGCCAACAAACTCTTATGTCCTACCAAAAGACATACCTCCAGACCACTCACAGAGTTCTGAGGAAAACAGAAATGACAAATGCAAAGTATGAAATAAAAAATGAAATAATACAATTGGAATGTTTAAATAGTTCATATTTTGTTGTGAAGAACCAAATGAAAAATGGTAAATTTTTTTTGTGTTTTAATATGTGTGACACGAACTGATGTGTTGAGTCTGTGAAGCTGTTCTTTATTTCAGTTTGAGATTCATAGTTGAAAATTAAAATGCCAGAACAAACACAAACTCATAATCATTTACAGAACAAATTCATATTATCGTGTTGCCTGCATTAAATAACCATGGTATCTCAGGGAGAGATTGTTTCAGAGGAAATGCACTTCTCAAAAGCAGTGGCATTACATTAATATATTCATACCCTTACAACTGCTGATGGACTAGAAGGAAAAGAATATGGACCCAGCATGACTAAAATGGGCTGCACTGTTTTTCCAGTGCGTTGATTATTTAAAAGGATTGCAAATGCAACATAAATCAGGTGGAAATTGATTCTCTGTTTATATACCTTCATACAAGACTGGCGGATGGATCCATGAAATATTACATTAATGGAGTGAAAGCATTTAAAATGGAAGACTGGGATAGAAAATGAAGAATGATTAAAATGACTCCCATTTGATTAAGAAGATCATAAGCAAATGCATGCTTCCTTGTAATGATTGTCTCCCATTTTAATTACTTTATTGCATTCACAGACTGTGTTCTTTGCTGTAACCTGCTTGGTAAGTTTTTTTTAAAACACTGGTGTAAGCTTGACCGGTGACTTGAAAGTGATGTCCGGTGCTACCTATTTTCACAACATGGCTGACAAGTTTGAGCTTACACACATTTGAGCTGGAGAAAGATACATGGGACACAACTTTTTTATGGCTGGTGTGTGTAAAATGGAGAGAGTGTGTGTGTAAAAAATATAATATATTGATAGGTTAATCTCAACATGCACTTGTTTGCTCAACATGCGTTGTATTTGCTGTGACTCCATAGGGATCACTGATATTTGTGTTGCAGGTGAGAGGAAAATAATATTCACCACACCTGTGGTGCCAGCCCCTCCACAGCGTCAGTGTTAGCTTTGTGTTTCACCCCACACTACACACGAAAGGACTACACAGAGCTACCCGAGATAATGCTACTTCCACAGCTACAGAAAAAAAGCACAAGTGAGTGAGTGAGCTTCTTGTTTGTGTTTTGTGATCTCATGGCCGATCAAAAGCTGCTGGAAAGCCTGTGATCAAAAGTGGTGAAACATCATTCCTTATTTTGTTATCATTTGGTGTATATAAATGCGTTGATATTTTATCCATTATCCTTGGGCTTTGTTGTAGTGTGCGTCATGTGCGAGGCCTTCCCGTGCCAGTTTTTCTCGGCAACGAAGGTTTAAGACATTAGCTCATGATTTATCCTGGCCTTTGATCTGATTTCTAACAAGAAAGGCCAATCATGTCCCACCCAAACTACAGAAGAGCAGTTTAATCGCACCATTACCATCATTAAGATGACAAGGCTAAGGTGGCTAGTGGCAAACATACATACGCAGTCTGGAAACATGAGCACGTTTAGAAGTAATTCCAATTTATGCATGGGTAAAGCCGTATTATGGAGTAATTAAGGTATCAGGGGTTGAACAATGGCATGAAATACAGCATGGTACTAAAAAAAGGTTGTGGAAAAACTTTCCTCCTCTGTTGCCATGTAAATGTAATCACTGGCTCCATGATAAATTCTGACTCCATACATGGTTGTATATCTTAATGTTAAAAGTGATGTAAGATTCTATAAGCCAGATCAACAAAGATCTTGCAGCAGATCTCATTCATGCAGGACCTGCAGAGGGATCTTAAAGTTCAAACACATCCAGTGACTAAATGTTAAACGGCAGGGGCAGTGCCATTGGCTGAATGCGGAATACATACGTGAGTGTTTGTCTTGATTGATACTGACCTTGAAGATTGCTTCACTGTGAGCGTTTCAGTCCAGAGAGATTATCATTTTAATTAATCAAATAAAATGAGGGATTTCATTAAAGGCCTTCAATCTCCTTATGGAACATCGTTGAAATGAATAACATGTAAGACTTGTATTTTAGATGGTATGTCCATGAAAGACATACCATATAGGAGATCTTCTCTTTGTCTTTCCATTGATATGAAAGCTCAGTGACAAGACTGCCAAATTTATGAATAATAATGAGAGATTACTAAAAAGATCCTTTGTGCCATTTGGAGGTTTATTATTTATTAAAGATAAATAAATTATTTATATAAGGATGATTTTCTGACAATAAATACTTTAAATGAAAGAAGAATGTAGGGGATTTTTTTCTCTAAAAGATGACACAATATCTAGCCATGATTCATTCTGCATCCAGATGTATGTGCTGTTTTAGGTCTGACTTGTTCATTAATTTAGAAATTGATATGCTTATTAATTTAATTATGTATTTTGCTCTTTTCCTTTCATTATTTTGGCACCTATTAATCATCCAATGGTCATGTGTTTATCTACATGACATGAGAAAGAATAACCATAGCTCATAAAGGACATCCATACTCGTACTAACCTTCAGTAGACAGTAATCCTTTGTCAGATAAAATGTAAATGTTATTTTGTTCGCTTGACAGAGGAAATGGAGGTTAAACCACTTCAGTTCCCTGAAGCATCACACTCAAAGTTTGGAGGGATTAACAAACGGGAATGACTTTGATTAAAGTAAAAACACAAAGCCGACATGATTACATTGCTTTACACTGTTGCACTTATGTGAGGGAACATAAGTGCAGAGGGTAAGAGCTCCAATGTTACAGGCCTTTCGCGCTGTGCTTCCAGACCAGAGAGAGCACATACAACAGCTCTTACCCACTACCTACTGGAATCATTTCTCAGATTACTCTGAAAACATAAACAACTTCATTTACAGTTCAATAAAACAAAAAAATGATGTTTCTAAAAATGTAATTATTTTCTGCAAACAGGTGCTGATCATATGGTCATTCTAGGCGGACGAGGGTACAAAAATTTACATTCAAAAATATTGAAAAAATATTTATTATTTTTTTTTTATTGAGCTAAGGACATTTGTTCAGTTAAAATATTGCCATCAGATGTGAGAAGAGATAGCTGAGGACCGGTGGTGGAACAGAGAAGAGTATAAATAACATGTTAAAACAGGTTTAAGCCTGATTTAACTCAAACTTATATAACCAATTTAAACATGAATGATATTTTGGTAACCATAAGGGTTACCTTAGGGAGAAAGAGCCATTATGATGCCTGTTGCCCCCATACAGGCTGAGGAGGCGTGGCTATGGAGGGAGGGGCAGCCAATCCAACGCTGTGAAATTGGGGCGTTCTGGAGGGGGTGTATCTTAAGACCATTCACTGATCTGTAAGCTAGCACCAAGAGTTTGAACAGGATATGAGAAGTGAATTTGTTTCCAGCTGTAAGCAGTAAAATATTTGAAGAATACCAGGACACTCTTCAGAGTGCTAGCATTGCAGTGTTATTTTACATGATCAGTTTTTTCAAGCACCTGCTAACTGACTGAGACAGACAGCCAGTGAAGTGAAGTGAAGGAGAGTATGACATGAGATTGCTTAGGAATGTTTAGACAAATTTTGTAGTCAGTGACATGAGATTTCCTAGACATGGGAACACAAATTTGGTAGTAACACTAATTCAACCTGACAGACTTCCAAAAAATGATACATTTTTTTTTTTTATGTTTAACAAGATATGTAGTCTTACAGTGTCTATGGCACAAGCAATGTCCATTGCCATTGAAGAACATGCCTTTATATGAATCTGTATGCATGTCCAAAACCCTATGGCCCATGGAGCTTAAAAAACCTGGGCCTGGGAGACTGACACAGCCCCACTATTCGGCTGAGCTGCCGGATGGACAGGCCACTGTGGGCCCAGTGTACCCCGCTGTAGTATGAACCTCCACTTCAGAAAGCAGTGTGCCGTGTGGAAGATAGAGGCTGAATGCTCTGCGGGAGAGAGAGAGCCCGCTGTGTTCTTAAATTACCTGCGGCCCCAGCGGGACAGTGGCCTTTTTGCCCCTCTTGTGCTGTTCGCTACATTACCTGCAGGCGATTGTCTGAGAGGGTTCAGAGAATCTACCCTATATCATGGGCTTTTCCTTTTTCAATGAATGTTTTGTTGCTTCTTCATATACGTACAAACACCACAGACGACGTGGAGGTTGCACAAAATGCAGGCATGACTAAGTCAAACATTGGGAAGTAACCGGAGCATTGGGAACGTACTGGAGCACCATACAGAATGGATTTGAACCCCCCCTGGGTCTCTTTCAATGTCTCGGAGCAAGCGATCAGTTCCATAAAAATCCTCATCACGTTTGTCTTCAGAGAAACAGGCAGGCTTATTGTCTTTTCCAGTTCATTAGTTTGGGCTGTCCATTTAAACTTGTAAAGCCCAACACTGCTGATAACCACCCTGCCTGTGTAAAATTGGTGAAAACAAGCTGTAAATACCGGTGGCCTCACAGTTAGATAGGTTTATGGAAATGTAGGACCAGTTCAGGTTCTCCCTCTCACCAGCTGTGAGGAAAGGGCTCCTTTTGATTAATGTTATTAGTGACTGTGAGTATCTGGAAGTGCTTCGGAGCCTCCAGGTGTTAGTTCAATCTCTCCTTTGAGGAACAAAGTAATTTCCTTTATGTGGCTATAGATGATTGTCATTTAAATGAGCCAGTGGAGTATAGACGGAATATTCCGGACCGTCAAGTTGCTTTATTATGAGAGCTATTTAGATAAGGATCTGTCTGGGAGAGCTCGAGCATGTGCTAAATGTAATTAAGTCACCAGATTGCAGACAGTGTTGTAGCCTATGTAGTTGAATCCCAGAAATCTCACTGAGGTCATGCCTCTGAAGTGAAGTGAAAACTTAATCTCTGACCTGACTGATCCAACACTCATCAAGCCAAGCTGGGCTGAATTCTGTGTTCTCATTCTGTGTTCTTATTTTCCTGTATGAATAGTTCTGATATCCAATCACAAAGTCTCTATTTGGTCACATCCGACTCATTAACTTATAGGGATTCCTGTAAATACAATGGTAAATTAATGTGAGGGAAAGAGTGTTTGGTTTGAAGCATCAGAATTGAGCACACCTTGCTGTAATCCCCATGCTCTGCCCCCTACTGGTTAAAAAACACCACTGCACCCTACCGCTCACTTTAGAGATGATCGGATTCAAATCTTTAATCTTTTAATCGAGTTAAGCAGAAGCCATATTTTTTATTTTCCGAATGCAAATAAAAATGAACACATCCCCACTTCCAATGCAGAAACCCATCGATTATCTTTCTGAATGTTGTTTCAGGATACCACAAGTAGATCTCTGTACCCCTCATTATAATTTTACCAGTGAGTCTCTAAAGCAAACTAAAAGTCTTGTCAATTGAATATATTCCACAAATACATCAGTAGACAGCAGTTGAGATTACAGTTCTAATTTCTTTGTTTTGTTGCTTCTGAACTTCATTGAAGCTGGGACAAAAATTCAACACATTATCAATCATTATCAATAACCTTCATTGGTTTCTTCTTTAAGTCTGAGTACAAGACTTAAGTCACAATGTGTACAATGCGTAATACTATACAGAAGGTTGACAGAAAAAATGCTGAAAAACCAAGTGAAAAAGACTAGCTTTTTTAAAGTAAAAGAGCATAAAACCTGGCCTTCTGAGCAGTGGCAGAGGGCAAAACAGTCTGTTGCATTGGTTCTTAAAATTGGTCTTTGTCCCAAACATTATGGAAGGCACTGTCAACAGGCAAATATATGTATATGTATATATATATCGTAACTCATACATGAGGATTGTGGCCTCTCTCCTGGTCTAAAGTAGTTCCCGCCCAGCTGATAAACAGCGCTTAGAATGGCACATCAAATTGATGTTTTTCTGCCATCTGTGCTTCTGGTCAACTGTTTCCAGGAAACTGCACATGCTTTTTTAATGGTAATCAGAAAGCACACACACACACACACACACACACACACGTGCAAATACACATGCACACAAACACAAAAGAAATACCATTAAAAAAAACACTTTGTGCTTCAGCGATGGAAAACTGGGCACATATATATATATATACCTGTTGTAGTGAGACATGAGCCATGGGCTGCCACCAGCTGAAATGGATTTCTTTAATAAAAACCAACTCTGTTTCAGCGAAAAACCCACAAGTGATAATTTCACTCTAGGCACGTATGAGCCACTCTGAATATGCAATCACACTAAGAGGACACTGGAGAGGACCGTGTCTCTCAGGATTTCAATTTCTTTTGTGTAAGGATATTACAGTAATTAGGACACTGTAGAATAGCCTATGAAAATACATACTCTGGAACACAAAGGTATAGTAAAGGAATGATCACTGGGTTCTCTGGAGGAACAGTAGACACAGGACTCTTGTAATGTGGTGGAAAAGGGGGTGGGTGGTTGATGCTTTGAGTCAAATGTAAGTCATCAGCGTAGGCTTTGTGAGGTACTTTAGCTGTGGATTACTGCAGCCGAACACTCCCTGCTACTGTTAGAGAAGTCTTTACTGGGCCGCTGCCTGAACGTCAGTCATTTACTTAACCTTATAAGAAGTGTCAGGGAGAAGTCAAAGCTGATTCACACAGGGCAGTCACTGCGTTGATGCAGTGGCATATTGGTAACTGAGGAGGCGGGCATACTCTATCTCCAAAGCCCATGTGTGCAATGGAATGGAAATAATACTCTGGCATACTCTAAAAGCCCATGGTGAATGGTAATAAGGCTAATAGGTGAGTATACTCTGTGAGGAGGTGGGCAGCCCATGTGGGCATACTGTGGGCAACTCCAAAGCCCATATGTATTAATGGTAATAAGGCTAATAAGGTGAGTATACTCTGTGAGGAGGTGGGCATACTCTATCTCCAAAGCCCATGTGTGTTAATGGAAATAAGGCTAAGAGGTGAGTATACTCTGTGAGGAGGTGGGCATACTGTAACTCCAAAGCCCATATGTATTAATGGTAATAAGGCTAATAGGTGAGTATACTCTGTGAGGAGGTGGGCATACTCTATCTCCAAAGCCCATGTGTGTTAATGGAAATAAGGCTAATAGGTGAGTATACTCTGTGAGGAGGTGGGCATACTGTAACTCCAAAGCCCATGTGTGTTAATGGAAATAAGGCTAATAGGTGAGTATACTCTGTGAGGAGGTGGGCATACTGTAACTCCAAAGCCCATATGTATTAATGGTAATAAGGCTAATAGGTGAGTATACTCTATGAGGAGGTGGGCATACTGTAACTCCAAAGCCCATATGTATAACTGGTAATAAGGCTAATAGGTGAGTATACTCTGTGAGGAGGTGGGCATAGTCTAACTCCAAAGCCCATATGTATTAATGGTAACATGATTAATGTATGTATCCTGTACATTCCCAACGGCTGAGGATGGTAGACTCTGTGTACTGTACATGTGAATACTCTCTACTACACCACTTCAATAATAATCCCTGCCAAGTGTTAATCAGACTATTTTCCAGGAAGTCATGGAGACACAAATCCATAAATCTGGCAAATTGGGAAAGCCAAAGGAAAACTATTTTGCATCAATGAATTCGTTCTCCTTTTCTGTCTTTCTGTCATTCCTGAAATGGTCAGTGTTTACTGACAATAAATAAAGTTTGGGGTGAGGTTAAGCAGTTTCCCACAATGCAATGAAAGTATCACATGGGTCTATACATTTTGCAAATAGCCACTGGGAGTTTCAATTCAATTTTTTTCTCAATAATTTCTGAAATGTATCAATTATGCAAAGCTGTCAAATTTGATTGTATCATTGAATATTCTGTTCTAGAAATCAATATTTCTTCTTCTGCAGCAAACTGAGTCTAAATATATACACACACTAATACTACAGCACAAATACTTAAATTAATGTAAAAGAGCCCCTTATATACAGAAAAGTGTGCATATATGACATACTGAATCTGTTTTTCTTTACTCCGGACTCAAAGAGCAATGAAAAATGCCCGCGGACTGGCCGCGGATGACGGATGACATTCCGGATTGGGAAAATGTTGCTAAGAGACCTGACATCAGCTCTCCACACATTCCCTGCCCACGTGTGCGCGCGATCTGTATAAATGCCTGCAGGATCGCATCCTCCAGCAGCAATAGCTGAGAGAAACTCCTCTTTCAGAGAGAGGAGAGAGGACGAGAGAGGGGCTCCAGCGCAGGGCTCTGTGTGTGCGGATTTCAGCTCCTTTGCAGAAGGTGATCCTGAAAGATCGTTGGCGAGCCAGGGGGGGAAGACTCTGCTGTTTCTCTCTGATTAAGGATTCTGTGTGGAACAACTGCACAGAAACTTGACACTTCCACGGGGTTGTCAGCAAGCTGAAGGGACAGACAGACTTCTCCATGTCGCTAGCCGTACGTGTATTCAAGGTTCTCTGTTAGCTCCGACCTGCATTTTTAAAAGCCATTTTTTTCGTCCTCGTTGAAATGTGGAACTCCACTGAACTCCTGTTCAACGAGTCTGGGGAGAACGCATCCCTGGGCCGAGGAGAAGAGGAGGAGCACCCGTTTCTGACGGACGCCTGGCTGGTTCCTCTCTTCTTCTCTCTCATCATGCTGGTGGGACTGATAGGGAACTCCTTGGTCATCTATGTCGTATCCAAACACAAGCAGATGCGCACCGCCACCAACTTCTACATAGGTGAGCGTGGGGCTCCAGCCCCAAGACTGCTGCGTTTGTGCCTGTGTCTTCCTGTCAGGTAGGCTCGGAGCGTTGTGATCCAGTCCTGGTTCTGACCCAGAGAGATGGAACACCAAATGGTGATGCCTACACATGATTCAATGTTTCTGCTCATCAGCAGCCAACTGAGTCACAGATTGGGACAGATCAGCTTTTCAGATCGTTTTCAGTCTGCTGCACAGAAAAGTGTGCTTGTGAGTAATGTGCTGTGTGTGTTTTTTTTTCTTCATGAGTGTTTTTGTGTGAAATACCACACAAATTTGTAGTTGTAACATTGACAGTCATGAATGTCTTAAAAGATGGGAGATTAGTTAAGAGAAGTTAAGAGCCGTGAAAAGGGGTTGTCTAGCTACTTTCATCATTTATTTAGCATCACGGGCTATATAAATTGCTGCCCCCACTCTGAAGAGAGACCGTAAGGAGGACAGGGAGATGATGCAGAACCTGTTCAATATTTACGAGAGTTTTCCACACGCTGCGGCTTTATCTTCAGCCTGCACGGAGAAGACAGCTTAAAATTTATCTCCAGTGTCCCGGCGTCTCTGAGTCTATTTTTTTTTATTTTCACCCTTCAAATGAGTTCCCTCCAACTTTTTTCATTTCATTCGCTGTCAAAGTCCAAATTGCAGATAAGATGTCATTGTTGTTTTCTGACCTTTGAGAGAGGCAGAATATGTGAATGGATACGCACTGGACCTGCAGCTGGAAGCCTGGACTGGAATCATAGTTGGTGCAAATGCATTTTTCATGATCCATAGGGAGTTCCTGGTAATGAGCTTTCTTCATGCTGAGAGAGCAAATGATTTTTCAGATCCATAGGGAGTACCTGGTAATGAGCTTTCTTCATGCTGAGAGAGAGGGAGAGAGGGAGAGAGGGAGGGAGAGAGGGAGAGAGAGAGAGGGAGAGAGGGAGAAAGACAGAGAGAGAGGGAGAGAGGGAGAGAGGGAGAGGGAAAACAGAGAGAGAGAGAGAGAGAGAGGGAGGGAGAGGGGAGAAACAGAGAGAGAGGGAGAAAACAGAGAGAGAGAGGGAAGAGGGAGCAGAGAGAGGAGGAGAGAGAGAGAGAGAGAGAGGGAGAGAAGAGAGAGAGAGAAAGGGAGAGAGGGAGAAGACAGAGAGAGAGGGAGAGAGAGAGAGGAGAAAAACAGAGAGAGATATTTCCTGGAAGTGAACAGAAAAACCCCAGTGACATGATGAACTGTCCAACTTGTGTGGAAGAAAATCCAAAGGCTGATATCTGGAATATAGTATTTTTTCCTTCCATAAGTTGAGACTTTTCCCTAATTTCTGCTCCTTTTATCTCAAAGAGCTTTCAGCAATGATTGAGCACTTCCACACAGATACATTTCTCAATTTGAATTTTTATGAAAATGCAATAAGTGGAGGTTAATAAAACTTTCATTCAAAACTGCCTTTGCCACATTATTGGTTTATATAATTGCATTTCCTCACAGGTGCCCTCTTGTAGCTAAAACATTGTACCGTTCATATTGTACCAGAGAAATATATCTCTTCTTAAGACCTCATCCTAAGACCAACCTACCCAAAAGGATGCAAGCTGATTTTGCTATTCTCATAATACTGACACTTGATGGAGACATGACAGCCTCATAAATCAGCTTGCATTACAGTCACAGACACATCGTTCTGGGTGTAAGATAGGCCAGATACGGGGATTCGATATATAAATGCTCATTCACATGCGCACGTTAGTCTTTTAGCGGATGCTTTCATTTCAAAGCGACTTACAGGAGATGCACGGGCTGCTCAGAAAAAGTAATAGCATCAAATCCATTGTAAAAAAACACACACACATAGCGAGTAAGGGGTGTGTTCATTTTTTAATATACTGAGGGTAGAGGATGGAGGCTAGAGCTCCAGGGAAAAGTGGGAGGTACATAAGAATAAATTCTGCCATTTTCAACATTATTCTGCAAGCAACTGAATTCTGCAAAGATGGAAAAAAATGTCCATGTTGCGTTTGGACACTGTGAGTAAGGTGTCTTGACTACCTGATGATGTATAAATATTTAACAAGCAGCCTGCAGTCACATGGACCAGGAGTCACACAATGTAAACACAACACATCACGTGTGGTTTATATACATTATGCCCTACTGTGCCAGCTGCAGTCTTGGCTTTAAGGTATCTTCTCCCCATGACCCACTGAAATCACTGTAGGGCCCATCATATGAAAGTACGCATGCCATGCTTTTTAAATATTCTCTTTTATGCTGCCTTTGAAGGAGACAACATTAAAAGGTCTATGATAGCCACTGGATAGGACATTGGAAGGTGATTTCATGGACCCTTTGATTATACAGTGTGAACTCAATCTGTCTATCAATAATTTATACTTGTTTTTTTTTTTTACTACAGGATGTGACATTTTTATAAAAGTGGCTATATTCATATTTTATGTAAGAGCAGTGATCCACAGCCTGAGTCCTTAGGGTATATTGGTACAGTAAGGTGATGTTCCTTCATGCTGAGCTGTTGGTTCATTAGGTTTCATCAAGCTGCTGTTTTTTGTTAGCCAGTTGGAATTGGCTAATCGTATTTCTAAGCACGTCTTGTGGCTGCGAGCTTGCGCTGCTAATGCGGGAGCTCCTAGAGAAGTGCGCGGTCTCTGCATCGCTTCGTGCCTTCACAGACGACACGTCTTTTCTCACCATTGTGCAGTCCACCAGCTGAGCTGCGCAGACACAGTGACAGGGGAGTTTGCGCAGGCAGACTGCATGCATGCCTGTTCCTCCAGAAAAGGCACTCTTGCACAATGACACAGGGATGACACAGCTGGCTAGCCGGTACTCTGACTCCTAGTGTAGGATTATTCACTTATTTCAGCATCTACTTCATTCATTTCTTTTCTGTGTGGCTCAAATTGATATGGGTATGTACAGGACCTTCAAACTATGTTCAATCACTATGATCCTCACCTTTTTAGAAGTTATTGCAGTCTAAATGACATTTTTGTATGTTATCCATTCAAGTGGTTCTATAATCATCAGCTGAAAATACAAAGCTCAACAAAAAATGTAATAGTTTGACTGAAGGAACATTGAGCAGGAGAAGCACAGGAACATGTGGAAGTGATGGAACATAGAGCAGAGGGAACATAGGACTGAGGGAATATGGAGCAGAGGGTGCATAGGAATGAGGGAACAAGGGGCTGAGGGAACACAGGACTGAGGGAACATGGAGCAGAGGGTGCACAGGAATGAGGGAACACAGGACTGAGGGAACATGTGGCAGAGGGTGCATAGGAATGAGGGAACAAGGGGCTGAGGGAACACAGGACTGAGGGAACATGTGGCAGAGGGTGCATAGGACTGAGGGAACATGGGGCAGAGGGTGCATAGGACTGAGGGAACATGGGGCAGAGGGTGCATAGGACTGAGGGAACATAGGGCAGAGGGTGCACAGGACTGAGGGAACATGGGGCTGAGGGAACACAGGACTGAGGGAACATGGGGCAGAAGGTGCATAGAACTGAGGGAACATGTGGCAGAGGGAACAAAGGACTGAGGAAACATGGGGCAATGCTGTCTCCCTCGGTGTGAGGGGGCTGTCTGCCATGGCTGGGGATGGAGGTATTAAATATTGAAGCCTAACTCAGGATGAGCCCTCTGCATGGCTTTAGGCTATTCACTCAATATAGATCTGCATTTGGCATTGGTGATTAAGCCTTTGCTGGCAGGTATGTTTAATTCATATGAGTTATTGGGAATTCTGTATTCTGTGTTTTACAAAATAACAAGTCTCTGTTTTGAGCCTCCTAAATAAATTACTGACACATTCAGGTTATGCCTTACGAGGTGTCTAATTGATGAGAGCTAAAATGTTTTCATGAAAAATGCAGGAATTTTGCAGTACTACACCGCTGAATGAATGAGGAGCTCTGGGTTGGATGTGGTGCCAGTCATTTGATTTTTTAATTCAGGATTGAATTCTGGTTCATATTCAATGCAGGACTGAGGACTGGCTCTGCTGATGCAGAAAAACAGGAGCCGAGTGCCACTCTCATTCTTTGTACCACAGAGTCTGACTGACTGGTCTGATGTCACCATTCAGCGAGTTTTATTGGGTCAGCCTCATTTCAAATTAACCAATCAAATTAATTTAGTTTAATCAGCTCCACCCACCACAACCTGTCACTGACCCTTGTTTTGACAGGGTACATTTACAAACTCCTAAGATTGCCTTTCTGAGTTAATCATCCATGGTCCAGTAATGTGTATTCCTCACTTCAACTGAATATTCCTGTTTAAATGAGGTGTTTGATGAGACTGAAAGACCAGAGGGTACAACTGGTATTAAGGATGATTGAAATAACATTTCATTAACCCCATGTAGCTAGAGATAACCTCAGCTGTCAATCACACGACATTATTACTGAACCGATTAAAAACGCTTTACTCCGGCTTCCGGGTGGCTCAGGCAGTAAGGTGGTTGGTTGAGGGAGAGGGATGAGGGATGAGATGGTGTCTAAGGTCTGCCATGTCTTTACCAGCTACTCCTCCATGTTCACAGCTAACTCCTGAGTGCTGGCCACATGAGGCTACACAATTCAGCTGAGTTCAGATGGGAAACATACTTCACAAAATAACATATAAACATTTGTTACACCATAGGGGATTATGGTGCAACCACAATCTTAAAATGCCCAGAAAAGATGGGCAGGGACACCAACGAGGTGTTACAAATGCGCTGGCTGCATTTACTTAGAAATGCAAAAAAAAAACCCAAACAATAAAGATTTTCTCACCTTACATCTACAAATCAAAAACAGAACATACATGAGGTGGCTCAGACACTGGCTTGCTCCACCATCACGACAATAAACTTCAGCAACTCTCTTCAACCAAAGACTTCTCCCTCAAACCCTCAACAGTCCAAGTCTTTTGAAGGTTTCCATGACTCAGCAACAATTAGCACCTGTTGCTTTTTGATTGGATAGGACTTAGGCTCATTTGCCCCAGGTGCCTCCGGTTTTTGTCGGGCTGAAGAGGATTGTGGGAGTTGAAGTCCTGACAGGCATTCTGAGGGGGTCAATTCCCCTGGACATCACAGTGTTTTTGTATGAAAATGCCGACAGCCAATGCATTTCATTGGTTCAAAACACAGAGTCTCTGATAGTATTTGCTTTAAACGTTTCTCATCACACATTATCTATCACACAAACACTGTATAACGTATCATATTTGAGTGTCCCAGCACAGCTCTGATGTACTGTTCTGTGTTTTCCCCTTCAGCCAACCTAGCTGCGACAGACATCATTTTCCTGGTATGCTGTGTGCCCTTCACAGCTACCCTCTACCCCCTGCCCAGCTGGATTTTTGGAGACTTCATGTGCAAATTAGTAGCTTTTCTCCAACAGGTATGTCCACAATGCATGCCTAGTGCAACATGATTGTTTGATGTTTAATGTTTAATGTATGTTTGAGCATTTAATTTCAGGTTTGCCATTTTCTTGCTTCAGGGGGACCAGATCTCTGGTCTGCCAGATTACTGTACAAGACAGCAGTCAGTCTCATTATCAACAATTTTACTGGTGAAAAATTAATTCAACCATCCTCTTCATCATCCTCTTCTTCATAATCTTAATCTTTCCCATCAAAAACAACAACAACAAACCTAAAAACAGCAATAAGCCCAGATCACTAGCAACATATGCATATTTGTGGGAAGACAACCCTTAGAGTGAGTGCACATAAATCAAACTCATGAAAGCCCATATAAATCAAACTAATGGTGTTCTGTTGTGGGCGTTTCTTACCAACATTCTTCTCTATCATTGTATCATCAAAGCCACAAGGTGACAGGACTATGCAAAACAACATATATCTGTATTTGCATCTGTAAAGATTTACGGAACATATTTTGCATTTCAAAGCTTGCGTGGGAAGACTAATTACTACTTTATGTGCAGGACAAGATTAAACAACTTAGAGTGAGGTATCAATGTACTGATGTATAAACACTTTTAAAAACTGCCTTAAACTCTTAGGATAGATGGTAAGTCAAACCAGAGCTGATACCTCTTTATTAGTTCTTGTCAGTTCTTGTCATGTCTTCCTTTGTCCGTTCAGTTTCCGTTCAGTTTCATTTCATGGCAATATTTTACAGAGATTCTTGATTTTAATCATTTCTTCTGTCATACAATAATCTAGCACAGGCACTTGAAAAAAGCAATCTTGAATTTTCATCTATCATGAAAATTGCCCTTCAATTTATAACTGACAGAAAAAAATGTTTGTCTTCATCATCCTAACAAACATGCATATATAATGTACATTTTCAAGTCAAAATAATAGATAAAAAGAAAGCTAGTGACGTGGCATTTTCTGTATTGCGCTTGCATGTCTGAAATATGTAAAAAGGAATTCCATTTGTATTGTGGATTATTATGGACTTCCAGGACCATCATTTGAACAGGTAGGCTAGAGCTCAGGTGTGAAAACAATGCATTTCCAGTCAAATGATGCTAAGCCAGGTGTGGTGAGAGTCCTGGGTTGGAAATGTGTATCAGTAGTGAGCACAGAAACATTTCTTTCAGAATCACTAATATCCAAGCCACATATAATATCCAAGCTAACCATTTGTACCTCTGTGGAGAAGATTTATATTGCTATATATACAATTAATAAATTAAAATTGCAGGCATATATTTTAGCAAACACTCCTATTCAGAGAGTATTACATAGATACAGGATGGACGTACAAGTGTAATAATTCAGCAAAAACAGAAATGGCTCAGACCATCAATACAGCAACAATCAATATTTACAATAGAAATGAGTTCAGAACTGAGTGTTATGTTCTCTCATCTAGGGCTCACATATACCCTATTATCATGAAAAAAAACTGTATTTCTAAGAATTTCCTCATTGCATATCTGCAGTAGGATTTTAAAAATTCATTTCTGAGCCCTTAGAATTGCTTAAGGGTTCATTTTTATGGGTTTCTCATAATAGAAAAATGTAGACTAAGATCTGAATCCAATGAGGTTCAATATTGCAAAGTATTGGACATTCTATACTGATAAAAAATATACACAGTGGAATAAAAACTCTCCTTATAAAATACTAATTTTGGAAAAAACAAATGTTACCATGCAGAACTGAAATGCAATTAATACTTGAAATGATTTTCTCTATCAGCAGGAAACCAATGTGCCGTGAGGTGTGGAGTCGCTCTGTTTTCTCCCCTGCCTGAGCGGTACGCTTCATTTGCGGGTGGTTTACCGTAGCTTCAGAGCCGTGACCCGCAGGGCGATAATGTGGGATTTCTCCATTCGAAGCACGTGCAGCACCATTGCCAATTCGCAGCCTCGTTCTCTCCATTCAAGGCGAATGCGAAACGCATGTGGAGAGCCACATTGAACTATTGATATGTTTGTTAATACCGATAGGAGTCCCAGGTTCCCAAGATTGTGGGTATATGACTGTGCTCTCACCCTCTGCAGTTGTCAGGAGATCTGGCCATATCTGAGTCATCCAAACCCTCGTGGATCATGATCAAACACCCGACTCCCTGTGTCTCTTGTCCTTTGCAGAAGCCATTTCGGGAAGTTCATACTCTGTAATCATTTACGCCAATTTAATTACGCCTGTCCTGCTGTTGCGCTGCTTTTATCTGTTGGGGATTTTGTGAATTTTTTTTTTTATCTGTCATTACAGACTGGATTAAAGCTGGCAGATCATGAGCTGTCAAGTGCCCCACTTTTTTAAAAAAAATTTCCAGCAGTGCTCTGGTTTCTCCTGTCAGGAGGTCTGGAGATTTAGCCCACTCTTCATAGTCATGAAGGTCACCTACTTTAAAAATCAGGTTGTGGCTGGAAGTGGTTTTAGACAGCCACTAGGGGGCAGTCATCCCTCTTGACCAAGCAAAAATATCAATGCCTAACCCTGGGAAAAGATAATGTCTTTAAGGGATCCAGTGCTGAGGCCTACATTTACTATAGTTATATTCAAATCTCAAAGCACTCATTGAAAGAGTAGGATCTTTTCTCCCAGCGTCTTTATAAAAAATTCAATAACTGACTCTCCCTCTGTCAGACCACCAATTGTTCACTCTACAGTTTTTTGGCATTTCAATTCCACTTGTTTTTTTTTGACTGCCTCTTCAGGGTGTCAAAGCAAATGAGAAATAAACATCCCCCTGACCTTGTAGGATATAATAAAGGAGGATATGTCATGTTCTGTGTTTACTGTGTTTACAGTAGGGAGAGGGATCAGTGCTTCCTATCCGTGTACTCTTGTAGCACAGAAGATTAAAGGGACTGAAAAATAGGAGGCAGTGTGAATTTACAATGTACAATATTGTAATGTGAGGGATGAACACTCACTCTAAGAGGGATCAAGTGGCAATAAAGAGTAGAAATTTGAACGAGACCCATAAGTCACCTCTCAGTTGGCCTTTACTGCTGTTAAGAATTAATCATGGTGGATATGAGTATGTGTGTGTGTGAGAGAGAGAGAGAGAGAGAGAGAGAGAGAGAGAAAGAGATTTGCTTGAATGGAAACATGTTAAAATATATTTGCAAGAGAAAGCGCAGTGTCAATTGTTCCATCAGGCAGAAATGGGAGCGCTTATGAGTTTTCTACTCACTATTTGTTCAACTCTCTATTTTAATTATGAGGTGGCTCCCACACACACTCAAAATTCATTTTGTTCTTGTGGCGCACTCTGTGGGAGGCAAAAATAATAGACAAATGGCTTTAATCCCCCTAAAAATGTAATAAAATAATTAATGAGATAGCTTTGTACTTTTCTCTGGTACTATATCATTTACTAAATATGGCAAAGCAGTCATGATTACATTTCCTTCCTCGCACATTTTTACTCAAGTTTGAGCTCTGAATATTTAGACTGTCTGGTGTATTTGCTGTTCACTGCCTCTGTATGACAGACATAAGAGATCATTATTTCAGACACTCTTCATTAATAAAATATTGCCAATAAAGTATGCATGAATGTAATATCAAATGTCCTTTTCAAAATTTCTGTATTTAAAATACATTTGTACCCTTTTCAAGTCATGAACCCTTTGAAATTGTTATCTTTGGTGTTTGAAAATAGTCATTAAAATTCACAGAATAATAATAAGTCCCTTTTTCTCCCGATTATATTCCCTGCATTGAACTTCAAGGAAAGTAAAAACTGTCTGTACTTACATGGGTTTTTAGGTACTTAAACAACTACCTGTGGAAAATGTAGTAAAACTTTCAGTGTTAAATCAACTCTGACAGACTATAATTTACTCTGACATAGTTAATTTGTTTACAACTGGCCTCATATATACTGCAGTCCAGTTGGACTGAACGGTTTGCTTGTGGATGGTGCACCGGTCCCTGCATGGTCACACCAGTAGGAGTGTGGACTCTGAACAGAAACAGGCAATGATGGGCGGCCATTTTAAACCTCGGGCCATTGTGTGGAAAACAAATGCTGTCCTGTATTGGAAGTGTGGCTCAGAATGAAAGAGCACGTTGTGTTGTTCCAGGTCACTGTCCAGGCCACCTGCATCACCCTCACAGCCATGAGTGGGGACCGGTGCTACGCCACGGTGTACCCCCTCAAATCCCTGCGCCATCGCACCCCCAGAATCGCCATGATCATCAGCGTCTGCATCTGGATCGGTATGTGCCGCAAGTCGACAGCTGCACGGCACAGCGCGAATTAGCCATGAAGGAGTTAATTAATGTTTAATGAACCTATCATTCATAGGGATCTTTTCTGAAGAAGAAATTTATACTTTCATTATGACTCCCTTTAGGAAAAAAAAGACCCAGATCCATTCATTGACTCCTGTAAATACACCTGTCACATTTTCCTTTTTAAATATTTCAGATGCACATTTACTGTGCCCTGAAAATGTTATCCAAAGCAAAAATACATTAGAATATGTAATTTGTTATTTGTCACTGATGTATTGTCAGGCAGTGAAGATACAGTGGTGCTTATATCCATCTCAGTGTTGACATAAGCATAAGTCATATTTGTTGAACATAGCGGCACAGTAGCAGGTCTGTTGTCACTTCCTGACTGAGTCTGACTGATTCCTTTCTTGGCTAAAAGGGTCCTTCATTCTGTCCACACCCATCTTCATGTACCAGAGGATAGAGGAGGGGTACTGGTATGGCCCAAGACATTACTGCACCGAGAAGTTCCCTTCCAAGGCCCACGAGAAGGCTTTCATCCTCTACCAGTTTATAGCCGTCTACCTTCTGCCTGTTCTCACCATCTCCCTGTGCTACTCCTTCATGCTCAAGAGGGTTGGCCAGCCAGCAGTGGAGCCAGTGGACAATAACTACCAGGTAAGCAGGTAACACTGGTTTAACTGGTCGGGATTTTTCACATCTTTTGTTCCTCTCCTCGTTTATATAAAAGTTAATTTTATATGATTACTTTTAATTATCACTGAAAAGAATACTTTATAGCCGAACCCAGTTCAACTATAATTGTAATTTTATAAGAATAAAATTATGAAGGAACAACAATGTCAGTGCTCTATACCTTTACATTCTTACATTTTAGTCTGATTCTTACATTTCTTGGCTGATGCTTTTAATTCATAGCGACTTTCAGAGAGTGTGCACAACAATTGTAATCTGAGAATTGAAAAACAGCGCATCACTTTTTAAGACAATTATAGCCATGTTTTGTGTACAGCCTTTGAAATCATTAGACCCACAGAAGGCAGGGAAGAAACCTAGCAGTGTTCCCCTCCACAGGTTCATCTCCTGTCTGAGAGGACAATCGCCATTAGGAGTAAGATCTCTAAGATGGTGGTCGTGATTGTCCTCCTCTTCACCATCTGCTGGGGCCCCATCCAGCTCTTAATCCTTTTCCAGTCCTTCTACCCCAACTACAAGCCCAACTACACCACCTACAAGATCAAGACCTGGGCCAACTGCATGTCCTACGCTAACTCCTCTATTAACCCAATCGTGTACGGGTTCATGGGCGCCAGCTTCCGCAAGTCCTTCCGGAAAGCCTTCCCCTTCCTGTTCAAACACAAGGTGAGGGACAGCAGTGTGACGTCCCGCACGGCCAACGCAGAAATCAAGTTCATTGCCACCGACGCCAGCGGCGAGCCTCAGTAACAGGCAGGCGGACTGCAGGGCGGAGCCGGGGGAAAACCGGAAGGATGCCAGCCGCGGTTCCACAGGGCGGGAAATGCCAGCGAAGGGCTGGACACAGGGCTGAGTATGGGAGGGGAACGGTGGGGCAGCTCTCTTGATTATGTGGTCATTTAAGCCATGTATTCCACGACCGCCACAGGCGAACTGATTACAGGGCAGAATAAACCCAACAGGAAGATAAACGCTACACAAGATAATGAGTTATTTGGGCTTTGATTGCCTTGAGTTTTGTCTAGCAGAACTGGGGCAGAATAACATTGATTTTGTGAATTGATTTCAGTCGACTTGATTTTAAAGCACTCCAGCTTGTAAATAAGTCTAAATTGGCCACGGGTGGGCTGAGGAGAATACACACTGAACTGGCTTGCTTTGAAAATTGCTTTATTTTCCACATGCTTACAAGCTAAATTGGGAAAAGTCACAATAAAGGATAAACACATTAGTTGTCATCATTTTGTATGTATTCACATACCGTGCCTGCAATATTATCAGATGATTATCTGCCTCAGTCGTTACTCTCACAGAAGAGATTAACAGCTGTGCTCGCTGCCTTTTCAATAAGATAAGATACATAGGCGAGTGCTTTTTCTCTATCGCAATGGTGATGTGACTTGGTTTTACTGGAGGCTATGATCCCAAAACGTGAGTCACAAAAAGCGTCTAATTGTACCTCCCATCACTCCCTTCAGCATGTGCACTGCGGCAGACTGAAATATCTTAAGCATATCTTTTAGAAGGTAATATTTAATTTTACATTATATTGTTGGGTTATTATTATCTGTACACCATATGTCAAGCTTCAGATTAAAATGTGTATTCAAAACAAATCAGCACAGAGCAAGTGTCAGTATATCTGCATCTGTACACAGCTGTGTTAGTATTCAAGGCCTGGTAAAGCTTGCTTTGGAATATACGTGAAAATACATGAGAGAAATTCATCAGCAATGCAAAGAGAAAGCAACGCCTTTTCGTACATCCAAATCATGCATGGTTTGACATTCCAAATGGTGACAAATGTGCCAAAGACAGATCCCAGGTGCGATACGCATTTCATGAATGGAGCGACGTGAACAAATGAGCCCAGAGAGAGGGAACATGGTCTGCAGAGCAGTGCGAACAAAAGATTCCAGAGTACGTTTCCAGGTAGGCTGGACCGATGCCCGGCCAACATTTCGTGCGTGGGAGCTTGGCGAAGAGGAGGTCGATGCAGTGAGGTGTGGAGGGTATTGACTGTGCTGTTATGTGCCAGACCCAGTCTAACACCTCCCTGTGTACACAATCCAGGCGGTGGGCGCTGGCCCTGTCTCTGATACAGTGGAAAGCTTTATCTCCGCTTACGAGCATTACCTGGGCTGACTCAGGCCACAGGTAGATCCCCGCCCCAGACGACCGAGACGTTTCCAAAAAACTAAAGGGGGACACATGGACTCTTCATCCGCATGATTCGTCTGTCATGATGCAAGACTTGCTTTTAAATGTTTTTTTATTTCAGATTTTTCTTTTGTGTAGAACATGCCTAAAATGGTCTGGCAAGGCAAGGGGTGCCATTGCATTTGCTTTGCCTGTTCAGAGATTTGTATTTGAATTTGAATTTACATTTGCATCTGCTGAAAGATTCCTTTTTTCTGCCAAGGTCAGTTTTGTGAACCTGGGCCAGCAATGCTGTTTGCAAACAGGAGTTTAATGTAAATGTAAAAATCGCCTTCTTATTACAGAGGAATGTTTTCTGCACAAGATTTGCCAGGAACTATTGTGTGATTTGATTAAAATCTCAGTGCTTGGACTGAAATTAGGGCTCAGAAATTCCATCTTATGGAAACTATTAATGACATCTTTAATGACAAGGTTTTTGAAAGCTTTGGCCTCTTTGGATATTTTTGAAAAATTCAAACACATTTCTTTCTCTTTTTTTCTCAGTTTCATCCCAAGGCCAAAACAATCTGTTTCCCCAAAAGCTGCAGAGCACAGATATGTAAATGTTATTTCGTGAGAGGAAATGTATTGGAACCATTCTGCTTAATGTACTGCTATTACATGAAACATTGGCCAAATATATTAGCTTCTATGCCTTGGGAAATGATGTGACACATTAGAAATAGCTGCGTTTGTACTGTAACTGCAATCTGATTGGCTGTAAGAATGCACACATTTGAAGATGCCCATATTTGGATCTTCTTATGGCAGTACCTGTATCCCCGTCCGCAGACATTGCCAACCAGAATCAAGACATTTTTTACTGAGATTGGCCACCTGTCTGAAATCTTTCAATGCCACTTTCAATGTTTTCAGGGTACGATTAACAAGCTGTCGAGCTCCCACATGAACGGCATAAATCTTACGGAGTTTGTTAAACAAAAGTTTGGGAGAGGTAATTTCAGACAACCTCTCATTCAAATACATCTATCCGTCCAATCTGCTTTTCTCCGCAGGTATTAAATTGCCACGTACCTTATCTCCCCCTTATCACACCTGCTTGCGGCATCTCTCCCCCTCCCCATTACCACCTTCATGTCTACCTCCCTTTCTTCTGTATTTTTCTTTCTTTTCTAGTAGTCCAGTGGGGGGTTCACCTCACTCAAAACATTGTGAGGTATGACACTGCCCCCTTGGACACCAAGCCCAAGATCAAATGTCTGTACCTTTATACAACTTGCCACATCACAATAAACTACTAAGTGCATTAATGCTGTAGAAAATTCACTCTACAGAACCTCTATTTTACCCACTCTTAAAAAGTGCTCCTGAAGTTCTGCCATGGTTTAAGTGCACAGACAGCCCAGTCTCTTTAATTTAGGGGTTGTAAGGCATAAACACTCATATTCCGTTATTCATTTGTAACTTTTTGACACATTTAATAACCACACAATTAAATCTTGGTTCTGTTGGAAGAACTGCTGTATCTCCAGGCAATTTTTTTTATTTATTCATAACTTTCAGAGTGAAATTGATCACAGCCGACTGATTAAAGAACCTGCACCCCCCTCCCCTCGGAACAGCTACCGTAGCTCTCAACACTGCAGCCCTGATACAATTCATTCCAAATGGAAAAATGATGTATTAAAACATTGTATTGATTGTTGGATTAGAGTGGTATGTAAAGATACCTTAGCTTGTTCTTGTCATCACTATTCATTCCCTGTTTTACTGTTTACATCTGTGTTCTTCTCTCAGGTCAGTGAATAAACGTACAAATGTGAAAACACACCTGGCTCATCTGTGATTTCTGCAGGCTTAGCTTACATACGCCTGTCTAAAAGAAAACAAACAGTGATCAGTTACAGTACTGTGAGTTTTACCATTTTGGAAACAAAAGCCATAAATCACTTAATTCCTGATTGTTGGCCGGGACAGTGTGTGTGTAAATGGTGAAAAACAATGTCAACAGAAAGTCTGTAAAAAATGAGAAGCACATAATATTTCAGCTGTCATGAAAAAAAAAAGTGAAGTGGTTATTTACACAGAGTTGACTCATTTGGACAAATGAGAGCTGGCAAAGGAAGACTGCGTATGCCTTTCATAGCCGCCATCAGCAAAGACTGCAAGGGCCCCTTTTTTTCAACACGTGAAAAACGTTTTCTCCTGCAGAACTGGAGCGCTCAAATTGAGCTATGGGTTCCAGCTGCCGCATCGCAGCCGTGCCATCGGTCGCAACGGTTGTAGGCTGAGCTTAAGCTTTGGGCTCCAGGACGCTACGCAGGAAACGATTGACGTCATTCCCTCCTATAAGCCCCCTGACTGTCATCCAAACGTGGCATGCTAAAACGCCCTTCAACCGCTCGCCCACCGGCTGAACATCAAAAGCAACATTCAATGCAGCGCTCGGGGGGGGAGAGCTCTGGATTTCGGATGGCACAATAACCGTTCATACACCAAGGGGACATGAGTCAGAAATTACACGTGTAACGTTACACGTGTGCGTTCAGAACTCCATTGCTCCGCCTGTGGCTCGAGGAGGACTGAATCAATACCAAATGGAGATAATGGACTGGATTTACATACTGGAGCACCTTTCAGCACTGGCTCCATGAATGGGTAAAAGCCCAGAATGATTCAGGGGGCCCAGGGCCATCAATGGCCTATACACAGGCCCAGTGTCATGCCTTCTCTCAAGGATTCTAAGTGGTGTCCCTGCTTTCTGGGAACTGACAGCACTGAATAATGAATGGAGGTTAACCACCTACATGTGGAGCTCACCTCGGCGATCAGCTAAAGGTAAAGAGTGTGATCGGAGAGACACACACACACACACACACACACACACACACACACACACATGCTTCATTCAACAAATCTCCTTTATGATAAGTCAATGGAGAAGCAGTCCAATCGGTAACGCAGTTGGCTTTGTCATGACGGAGAAGAGTCTAGCGAAAAACAATGCGTCTGAATCGGCTATTGAGTGAGCGGTGACACCTTCCACCACACTGACAACATCTATGGGGCCGTAGCACAGCAGCTATTATCTCACACATACCGAGCTTAATGACTGGAAGGCACTTCCCCTCCACTAATCACACTCTAGCTGCGCTCAGAGGACCACTCCATGGTTTTTTACAGCCTTTGTTATCTCTTAATCATAAAGAAAGCCATGTGAGACCTTGACATATACCACACAGTCAGTCAGCTACACAGGTAACAAGCTCATAGACAAACAATCCTCTCTCTTTGTATGTGGGTAAGCATAAGTTTGACTATGTTCAGACTATGGCCACAGATGTTTCAATCTACAACCTTTCATCCTTTAGAAAAAAAAAAATGTGTCTGCTTTGATATTTAAATCAAAGGAAAAAATGTTTGAGAAAATCTCGCTGCTTTTTGCAACAGCAGACAATTAAGGGCTTACTTGCGCTCACACCCTTTCATTTCTTTTTATTGTTTGAAATTAAAAGGCAGTTTTGTGATGACCCTTCACACACTGAATCTCACGCTATTTGCAAGTTTAGGGTCTCTGTGATGGGAACCTGCAATTTCAAAGAGTTCTTCTGTAGAACAGCGGAAATAGGCTAGCTGGAAATCGTCTGTTAAAAACAATTAAGGAGGGATTTTGTAAATTAAAACAGTTCTACTTTCTAAACAATTTTAATTGTCTTTTCTTGTTGTCCATTGATATTTCAGCATTATAACGCCTTTATTGGTCCCAGCATTATCTCTTTCTTTTTGGGGATCTTTGTAAACCCATGAGGTTAATTTTGACATTTCCCGCACATCTTTGGCTCTTTTTTGATCTCTTGAATAAATTTTATTGTATTTTCTGTGCAAGTGCAGAACTACAAAATAATATGGCTGCTTAATGACCACCCCAACGGCCAATGGCTTAGTTCCTCCTAGTGGTCACTATACCAATAGTGCTCGCCTCCCCCTCACCCCTCCTCCCACGCACCCCCGGTCCCCCGGCCGACAGGAAACTGCCCCATGACTCATTCGGACCCCACCCACGTTCAACAAAGCGCCACAGAGACACGTCAGCGAGGAAGCATATGGATCCGGCTTGGCCCGGTTCTCAGACCCCCAGTTGCAGGGCCCTCCCGTGGGCCATTGCGTGCCCTCACAGGTTTCCCAGCCTGCTTTGGGAGGGGAATAGCAGATAAAGGGGACCCAGTGGATGTTAACCACACCCAGGCTGAGCGCGAGGGTTCGGTGATGACTCACGCCACTCTTCTCCCATCCTTGGCTTGCTCGATTGTTCTCTTGATGCCCGGGTCTTCCCTCCTTCAGTCTATGCCACGCCACGCCACGCCACGCCACGCCACGCCACGCCATGCCGCCCCCCCCCCCACCCCCAGGGTGGTATAATGCCACCCAGTGTGTCATTCTCTCCTGGGGGGCTAGGGGCAGGGAGGGGGGTGTCCCTGTCTAAGCCTCAATCTGAGGAAGGCAGGAATACCAGGAGGTAATTAAAGACTTTCCAGTAGACATTGTTTACCCAGCCAGCCCCAGACTCCATTGCTTGAAAAAGGGATGGCATACCGTAGATTTAACTTTAAGACGACGACTTTATTCTGCGGCAGTAAAGAAGGAGAAGAAGAAGAAGAAGAAGAAGAAGAAAAAAAAACATGGCAGAAACGTATTTGTTTAAGGTGATAAGATACTGGTTGCTGGTAGGTGACTGTTCTTGGGAAATGAACAAAAGAACCTGGGTGTGGAGCCTTAGTGAAATCCTAGATCATCAGGATCCTCCTGTACAGTTTTGAATATTGTAACTGACACTGTGACGCATCGCAATCATTCTGAGTACATCACCTGTGTAAATTACCCTGCCACAGGTTTTTTTGTTCTTCTGGCATTGCTGGTATTGCACTGCCAAACACAACATGAGCTCAGAGTCCTGGAGAGAAAGTCATTTCATTGGTGCGAGAGCGTCAGCCTGCTCTGTACAAATGCCAGTCTTCCCGTAGACGGGCATGGGGAGGTGAAGTTTATTACCCATTATACAATGCGTGACAACTTAATGTCCCTACCACAGCACCTGGCTTCTGCACACTGCAATTTAAACTCCCCAACACAGAGCTGTAAGTACAGAGCGCTTCAAAGCCAGCCTGTTCGCGTGTGGGTTAATGCAGACAGGACTTTGCAGGTGGTGATGGAAGAGCGTGTTGATCGTCTGCATATTTATTTATTTTTTTTTCTCGGTAATGATAGTGTGCTTCAGGCTTCAGGTACATTAAAAAAATGTGGAAAAAAACCTTGCCTGTTGCCATAGTGATATTGCAGGAAAAAAAATAGACTTCATATATTTTAACAAGTTGATTGCTTGAGTTTCCTTCGTATTCAGTGGGTTATGTAGAGGCATCGTGTAAAATGATAATAGGGGAATAGGACAGAGTGTTACAAATATGAAATTGTAAAGAGGACCAAAGCATTCCTGAAAAATGCGACTCTGTCTTTAAATTATTTGTCAACTATAGCACAAGCATACATATGTATGTGTGCATTGAACTGTACATTATGTTTCACATTAGCTGCCTTGGAGCCAGTGAGAGGGCTCTCCTATAGAGGAAGTAACTGTTCTTGTATTGGTATTTATGGTATAGAAAACGAGGATGGCACTGAAAGTGCTGCAGTTATAATCAGTTTCTCTGCCAGTCAGTCACACTTAATAAAAAAGAGGAAATGACAATGGATGCAGTGACTCCATCCTCTCAGTTGTAATTATCTTGGTGTCCTGGAGAGGGAGACAGAGAGTCAAAGAGTAACTAGGGACAGTGGAGTCCCTGGTGCAAGAGCGATTGTGAAGGGGGAAAATAGGTTAAGTGAACTGAGGAGAGGCTGGCTCATCGCAAGAGCCTTACTGAGCCAAACATCTGTTATTTCACAAAGATTAAAAAAGTGGTGCCCTAGTAGTCCCCCAAAAAAAAAAAAAATCGCCTTTGCGGTCAGGGATCAAGCCCAGTTGGAGTGACCGTACCCAGCTCACAAACCGCATTTCGACCGTTCAGGCTTCCTGGTCAAAGGGGTGTCAAATGGTGAGCGGCCTCCTGAGGATCACGTGTTTGACGGAAGGACATAGTCAGCGATGGTTGGTTCCCTCTCCGTTTTTTTTTTTTTTTTTAACCTTTTTTTTTTCCTTCTCATTTTGGCGGGCCAGCTCCGGGCTCAGGGCTCAGGGCTTGGGGGGGCCCGCCCTCTTTGGAAGGGCGGTTTGTGAATACGTCTTGGGAGAGGAAAAATATTGTCAGTTGCTGGAGAAGGGGAATGGCAGAGCCACACAAAGAGGCTATTCTAAAGAAGCCAGTGCCCTACACCCTGCGTCAGAGAGCAAGCAGGAAACCACCATGCCTCTGGCGGTACTACAGCGGCCAGGGAGGCTGTCTGGGGCCCGGCTGCAGACTTAATGAAACCCAATAGTCACACACTTCTAAAAATAAGCCTGCCTATGCTTACATAAATACAGCTATATACTCACTCTCTGGGGTCCACCACATTTTCTCTTTTCAATTTTTATTTTTTTCTCTTCTTTTTTCCAACTTGTTTGTTTGGACTGAAAGCGAATGCTCGTAAATTGTGTGCCGATATATTTTGAAAATAAACATCGGAGAAAAATTTGCACGTTCTTTTCAGTCCAAACAAACATTGAAAAAAAAAAAAATAATAATAATCAATCGAAAATGTTTCATTGCCGTCTTTTATTTTCCGTCTCCTTTCCATCCTCGTGCGTCTTTGCCCCCATGTGTGTGACATGAACTTGTTAAAAAAAACCAGCTTATTTTAGTTTCAGACGCCTTCTGTCGTTGCTGCGATTGGTGCCGATGAACTGGAGTAGTCGGTCTGAATGATTCGTGGATTGGGGGAAAGTGTGAATGGGATTGTGGCAAGCCCAGCGCAGCGACTGACCTGAATTTCCCCCCTGTGAATTTGGCAGCGGTGGCGGCGGATCGAGCTCACGGGCTTACTCTCGTGTTTGTAGCGCGGCGCGGTTTCCAAGCCACCTGGAACAGGTATGATTAATGTGTGTGCCAAGAGACACTTAACATGCAGCCGCTCAGTCTAGCACAAACACGCCCGTCTGGGTGTGGATCAGACACATCGGACTCCTGACGTGACACCGGCAGGGCTCAGAGGGGGGCGGAGGGCTGGGGCGGCGAGGTCAGAATGGGATAGGGATAGGGATAGGGATAGATTTCTCTTAATCGCTCCTGCCTGGCACCCCCTCAGAAAAAGAGCCAAGGAAACTCCTTTCTCCTAACCCCCCCACCACCTCCCCCTTCTCCCTTAACGCTTGTTCTTTCATGTTGTGGCAGCGGAGAACACACCGAACAGGACAGAGCTATTTATGGGGAGGACGTGCAGATTCCTCTCTGCTTCCTACGGTGGCCCGCATGAACGCCGACCCGTCTCTATCTGTGAGAAAATCCTGTGACCTTTCAAAGTATGCTTAATGCGGATGTAAAAAGGGATTCATTTGACAACTTAGGACGTTTGCGCTTAGCACGATGCTGCCCACAAAAGGCACACAAGCCCCGATTATCCATTATCAGCTGCTGGCATGAGTGAAAGATTGCTCTTTGTCTGAAACCTTTTGGTTTGAGTCATTTGTTGTAGGTCCATGTGAATGCCTCTGAAACAGCGTTGCAAGTATGAGGGCGGCGTTGCTGGGAATTCTCAAAGGCCAGAAGGACAGCACGGTCCAGAGACAAAATGTAAATGCACGTAATTAGTTACGACTGGAAAATGTTGGC
Organism: Albula goreensis; assembly: GCA_022829145.1. Lineage (NCBI taxonomy): Eukaryota > Metazoa > Chordata > Actinopteri > Albuliformes > Albulidae > Albula > Albula goreensis. The sequence continues at coordinate 22,280,561 of CM040764.1, read as the reverse complement.
TGGTGTGGGAAAGATTGGCGGAGGAATTTTTTCCAGCGGGTTCCTGGTTGTCACGTGCCAGGGTAGATGCCCTTGTGTTCCCTCAGCATGAGCGGGAAAACAGTGGGCATGGGGGGCACCGATGCCCTCCTACGGGGTTGCGCAGTGTTTCATCAGGACGCCTCGCTGGCGCCTGCATCCTGAGTCAGACCACAGTGTGGAGGTGGGCGGCAAAGCCATGAGTGCCCTTTCATTAATGAGGGAACGCAGTCTCAGAGTGTCCCTCCTTATTCACAATTCTGAAATAAATATCAATACATATGTATATGTATAGAGAGAGAGAGTGAGAGACAGAGAGAGAGAGAGAGAGAGAGAGAGAGACAGAGAGAGAACAATGGGTGCCTTGCCTTGTGTATATGTGTGTGCGTGTGTGTGTGTGAAGTGATTTATTCACAGCAAGTTACTAGTTTTTTCACTCGTCATTCTGTGACCCTGCAGTGGTGTCCCAGCCCGAACATACAGTTCCACACATGTTCTGCACGCAGTCAGGACCAGGGAGGAGAGCTTGGGGGGACCCAGTGCCCCCCATAATCCAGTGACACCAGGAACCGTTTGGACCTCTTGGCACACACTGGCCGCCGCGGTGTGGGAAAAAAAAACCGTCTGTCACTGCAGCTCTGGCCTTGGACTACTGTTTGGAAGCTGCTTCAGTCCGAACCAGGTGAAATGTACATGTATGTTCTCCAACAGTAAAACCTCCCACAGGCTTATGGGTAGTTTCTCTTTCCAAGTCAGTATGAAATACAGTAACAGTATCAAGTGCTAATATCACTGCCTCTAAAATAAGTTACATTTATATCCACAAGACTACAGTTTTGCTGTTTTTTTCTGACCCTACCCTAACTGAATTTTTCAATATCTCCTTTAGTTTATCACAAATTACATTATGACTGTGACAAAATACAAATAATAAATATAGCAACGAAGTATATCCCTTCCATGTGAAAGGGTCCATAAACATATATAATAATATAACAATAAAATACATAATTTTATTCAGTGGTGTTCCCAGCTGCATTTACTTTGGCATATCCTAGTCTTTCAGAAAACCAACGCAAAGAATAACATAGAATTTGCATACAAGCCTG